>JAFISB010000058.1:0-194155 GCA_022560015.1 Diplodia mutila | reverse complement strand
AAATTTTTATAAATAAAAAAAACTATTAATTTTATAATAGCGTATATATCTAGTAAGCTAATACTTTATAGTATAGTTAAATAGATAAATATATATTAATTAATATTAATTTTAGCGTATTTTCTACTCTAATAGTTAATTTTAGTTTTTATAGAGAGAGATACGTTTTTAATTTTTATAGAAAGAGGTCGGTTAGCTAAAGTAGTTAAGATAAAGCGGAGATACGAGTATTAGTTTTTTCGGATAAATAGAATAGCTAGCGGGGTAGTATAGCGCTCCGTGACCGAAACGGTATAACCTATACCGGGAATATACGATTTAAATAAGGGCGTAACATCATAGCCGCGGCTACAGAGCTCTATATTAGGTGCGCACACGACTGGATGTAAAGGTATCAAAGTGGACGGCTAGAATGATTAGACTTTGCATGACGAGCTTGATCTGGGGACTGGCCGGAGCGAAGAGCCTGTGGTCGTCGACCCCTGCGACGTTTCCAGACATCATCAGGCAAGCCTTTCCCGTGGGCAATGGAAAGCTGGGAGGTGAGTCTTCCGGAACTCAGCAGTTCGCCAGCTAAGGAAGTGGACAGCGTTGCCGTTTAGCGATGGCGGGGTGGAAAAGCTCAGCTTGAACGTCGACTCTCTCTGGTCCGGCGGTCCATTCGAGGCCAGCGTACGTACAGCCACTCACGAACGGAGCCTTCCTTACACGATTGCAGAACTACACTGGCGGTAACCCCACGACGGCGAAGTACGAGTACTTAGCCGGGATCCAAGACTGGGTCTGGCAGAATGGAACAGGAAGTGAGTTGTCTGAGCAGGCCCACGTGAACCGACTAACCTAGTAGACGTTTCTGAACTCCTGGGCAATTTCGACAACTACGGGTCCTTCCGGGTCCTCGGGAACCTCAGCATCTCGATTGACGGCGTCACATCTTTCTCTGGGAAGTACAATCGCTCCCTTGACTTGGGGGAAGGGATTCATCGGACTACGTTTCAAGACCAAGACGGCAACGCCTTCGCCAGCACGGTCTACTGCAGCTATCCCGACTTCGTCTGTGTCTACGAACTGCGCGCTCGGAATGCGCTGCCATCGGTCACAGTCTCGTTCGAGAATCAGCAAGCGGATGCTGGACTCAACAGCTTCACCTGCGAGGCCGGAAGGGTCCGAGTGTCTGGCTTGACTCAAGCTGGGCCACCGGAAGGCATGAAGTATGAAGCAGTGGCGCAGCTCATTGGAGGCGACAACCACTCATGTAGTAACGGCGCTTTGACCGTGGTCGGTGGGAGAAACGCTTCCTCCTTGACCTTTATCATCGCCGCCGAGACAAATTACGATCAGAAGGCGGGCAACGCAGAGAGCAACTTCTCCTTCAAAGGATCTGATCCAGGACCCAAGGTTGAGGCGGTGATTGCGGCAGCCGGGAACCACTCCAGCGCACTTCTCCGGCAGCGCCACGTGGACGACTACACCAGCCTCGCCAACTCTTTCATTTTGGAGCTGCCAGACACGAACAACTCTGCGGGCGTCGAGCTTTCGGAGCTCATCAACCGCTACAATGTCACCGAAGCAGGTCTCGGCGACCCATATCTTGAGTCGCTGCTCTTCCACTACGCCAGACACATGTTGATTTCATCAGCCAGGCCCGGAGTGCTACCTGCGAATCTGCAAGGAAAGTGGAGTCAAACGCTAGAGGGCGCATGGGCCGTGGACTACCATGGAGACATCAACCTGGAGATGAACTACTGGATAGCAGATCAGACGGGGCTTGGTCAGCTCCAGGCTGGTCTGTGGGATTACATACAAGACACGTGGGTACCACGCGGATCTCAGACGGCTGCGCTTCTGTACAAGGCGCCGGGATGGGTCCTGGACGGTGCATCGACCGTGTTTGGACACACGGGGATGAATAGCGACCTTCGCTGGGCGAACTGTCCGTCCCCCCCTCCCTATAGCCTGGCGCTGGCTCATCGCTAACAAGCTTGTAGACATGATCTCCGGCGTCTGGATGATGCAGCATGTGTACGATCACTTTGACTACGCCGGCAACACCACATGGTTTTCCACGCAGGGGTATCCGCTGATTCGCGGTGTTGCTGAGTTCTGGCTCTCTCAGCTCCAGTACGATCAGTGGTTCAACGATGAGACGCTCGTCGTGAACCCGTGCAATAGCCCTGAACAGCCCCCGACGACATTTGGCTGCACCCATTTCCAGCAGCTCATCCACCAGGTCCTGACTTATGTGGAAGTTGCTGGCTCAGTGGGAATCGAGACGGATGCAGATTTCCTTTCCAATGCATCTTCTGCTCTCAGCAACCTTGACACTGGCCTTCACATCGACAAGACTTGGGGCGGCATCAAAGAGTTCAAGGCCCCCACCAATGTTACTGGTCTGGATATTCCCACCGATACCCACCGTCACCTGTCACATCTCGTCGGCTGGTATCCTGGTTACAGCATCGCCTCGATCCTGTCCGGCTACGACAATTCCACCATCACCGATGCTGTTGACGCTGCTCTTACAGCCCGGGGCAACGGTACAGGCCCAGACGCAGACGCTGGCTGGGGGAAAGTGTGGCGCGCCGCATGCTGGGCACGCCTCAACAACACCGACAAGGCCGATGCGGAGCTGCGATACACCATTGCCAGGAACCTTGCGGGCAATGGCTTTAGCATGTACAGCGCACACGACACGCCGTTCCAAATCGATGCGAACTTCGGACTTGCAGGGGCAATGCTCAGCATGTTGGCGGTTGACTTGCCGTCCTTTTCGGGAGGGACAAAGGCCGTGGTACTGGGCCCTGCCATCCCGGCTCGCTGGGGTGGCGGTAGTGTGAAGGGATTGAAGTTGAGAGGCGGAGGCGAAGTTGACTTCAAGTGGGATGCGGATGGCTTGGTCACCGAGGCTGTCTTGGCCGGAAGGACGGCAAGCATTGTGGTTGTGAACCGAGCCGGGGAAGTGTTAGTTGATGCCTGATGTCATTGGTAGTGCTTCATGGATTCCCAAGTACGCCAAATACAGAAAGAAGAGCCTTAGGCCACCATCTTTAACACGATCCAACACTGCCATATCTACGAAAACCCTCGGATTGCAATCCAACGAACTGACAATCGTCGATCATGCAAGTGTAGGAGCATTCCGAATCTCTCCTCGACCAACTGCGCCACTGTTTTCACCTTGCACGCAGATCCGCCCCCTCTTTCCGCTCTCACACCTTCATACCTGGTGATTTGCAAAAACAGCGCTGGCTGCTCCTTGGTGTATCCGGAGTCGCCTTTCTATGGCAGTCCCATGCGCCGGATACGCCGCCGCTAAACCTCTTTACTACTACCGGGCGAGCGTCGAGGATGGAGTCCTGCACATTCTGGCACAGCCTGTGTTGGAAAGCCATCTTCTTGACCGACCCAAGCCCCCGCCAGCTCTGCCGTTTCTTCCCGGCCTCTTAAGGATATGTGTCGGACATCTCAGCAAGCTTCACACGGTGTAGCGGTACCAAGTAAAAGATAAATTGCAGAACGGAGGTTCCAGCACCCTCTCAAGACTCGAGCCATGATCCGGCTGCCCAAACGCCGGCAATACCTATCACCGCAGAGAGCCCGATCATTTGTTTGCCCCACCCATCATCTCGCTGAATCTTGGCTGCCCCTTCGAACTTCTTCGCAGTCTTCGGCTGTACAGCTGCTTCGTTCTTGTCGACACCGGCACCGTACACCGCCGCCCCCTCGGTTTCGTTGGCCTTTTGCTTTGCAACTTCGATCAACCTACTCAGGTACTCCAGCTCTTCCTCAAGCTTCGATTCGTTGCGTCCTACGCCTTCGACCTCCACATTCTGCACATTCCCGAAGAAATCCATGACCAGCCTGTCCCGAGCTGCCTTCTCCCCGCCGTGGAAGAGGTCGTATCTTATACCAGGGTGGCTATGAATCTTGGCCTCATCATAGCTGTCGAAAAGGTCGCCAAGGGTCAACTTGGATGACGGATCCTTGACTTGGGTCTCGAGGAACTCAAGGTTGTAGTAGGTGTAGCGGTCGATGACGGCCACGCCAACGTCGTTGTCTGCGTGGTGCGAATACGACGACTGGTCGATCTCGGACGAACCGGTAGCGATAATGTTAGGCGAGTAGAACTTGCTGTACATGGTGTTCGCCTGGCACGTGTCAACCATGAAAAGCATCTCATGGTAGCTGCTCGAGCCCGTGTTAGCTTCACCTCGCGCAATGAGCTTGCGGCGTTACCTACCGCTTCTTCTCCCACATCTGCTCAAAAGCGTCTGCGAGATCGAACGCGCTGATCTCCTCGGCGTCTTGGAATTTCAGAAACTCATTGCCACCATGACCTGTCATGTAGACCAGGATATTGCTTCGGTCATCGGTCAAGAGGCGCTTGCTGCGCGGCATGTCCTCACCGACACGGTCCGTCATGAGTCGGATGAAGTTCTCTACCGTCACCTCGTATCCGCGGTAGTCGACCTCTATGTTGTCACCGTACAGATCCAGCGCACGGTCTGCGTTGTTGTAGACGGTGCCGGGGAAGGCGTTGCGCGGGTTGCAGGCCATGTCGTCGGGAAGCATGAGTATGATCTGCGAATCGGGGATTCCGAGGCGCTTGACGGTACGATAGAGAGACAGTACATTGGCGAGGTGGCGGTAGTTGAACCAGAAGCGCGACGTCGAGACCAGGACGGCCCAGTTGGATGTGTGCTCTGCCCAGCTGAGCGCAGCCAGAAGGCACAGCCCAACAAGGAGCTGCGCGGCGCCGAGAGATCGCATGGCGCCGAGATTGGGAGTTCAGCGGGCAGGATGTGGTGCCATGGAGTTCGAAGGAGGGAGCGTGGTCGGCGGTGCTGGTGAGCTCCTGTCCGAGGCACGCATTCCCGTTGCATCAGCGGTGAAACGCGGCTGCTTAACAATCAACGCGTGCACGTGACGATAGATGCGCCAAGACATATGCACTCACAGGTCACGAGCATCTGTTTCATTTGTTCTTTGTAAGGGCAGCAGTGCTAGGAAAAGGTTGCCGAAAAAATCTGCTATAGCCTTTATGCAGTATGCGGCCATTCCACACATCCATCGGGATGCAAGCATTTAACAAAACCCCCAAACGCCGACGCTCTATCAAGACAGCCCATCCCACCCATAATGATACATTAATCTTCATGTCCTCTTCCGTTTCAAGCGTCCCGTTCGTTGATGGTCCAGCGTCTTTTCGGTCCCCTCTCCCTCTCTGTGCGCGCTCCTGACGGTGCAGACCCCCAGAGTCCATGCTGGCTCATCGACCGTCCAATGTTAGGAGGCAGTGGTGCAATGTCATCTTGAGCCTCTTCCTTCTCTGGAGCTGCAATCTCCTGCTTAGCACTTGCGGTGTTGTTTATCCCAAAGTTCAACAGTAAGTCTACACTAGTTCCGTTGTTCGGTTCGGTGACGGCTTCTTCCTTCGGAGTCGGCTTGCTCCACAGCCCAGTTGTCGGTCCGAGAGTTGGGCTGCTAGGAGTATGGCGGCCGGGGCTGGGCGTATAACTCCTGGTAAGAGAGTGAAGGGTTGAGCTACGTCTGATGCTGCCCAATGAACTGCTTGTCCTGCGTCCGGTGTCTCCCCCGCTCTCCGTAGGACTTCCAGCATAGCGGCGGCGGAGATCACTCATTTGATCGAGCGAGTTGTCCGCAAGGAGCGCGGGCCGAGCCGGGTCGGCGCCAACGCGCAAATGTTCCGTCGACGCGACGATAACCATTTCGTGCTCGTCCGCTAGCGCATTCTCGAGGCCGGATTTACGACGCTCATTCAAGGGCGAAGATGCGCGGCTCACGGGTTCCGACGGTGGTTGATTCGAGGGCTCCTTCCTGATAGCCATGGTCAGTGAAGCCATGCCAACATCAAGAAGGACTGGCTGGTTGGTCAAGGCGCCGATCAAGGCGTTGCAGCCAGCGCCGTGGGTAACGAGAACCAAGACGAGGTCCTCCTCCTCCTCATCTTCCGCAGCGTCAACGACGGCCTCGTCGGGATGACCTGCAGAACCGTGCTCCTTGTACCACGAGACCATCTTGTTCAGGCCGCGTCGAAAGCGCTTGTGCATCGCACTCCATTCCTCGCCAAATTCGCCTCCATCTCCCCATTCCTGCGGCTCGCGCATGCTATCCCACTGATAATCAACTTCGACGCACGCATCTCGTGCGTGGGCAACATAGCCTCTGGGAATCGGCTCGGCGGGAGAAACAGCGTACGAAGGCACCGGAGGCCTGTAAATGCCAGCATCGGATTTCGTCGTGGTCGGGATGGCCATGTCGCGCTTGCGGCTAACTCTGCTGGCAGCACTCGAAGTACTCCCTTGACTGCTAGCTCTATCACGAAGCGGCAGGGCCTGGGCCAAGCTGCCCAAAGCTGAAAGCGAATGGTTCGTGGGATTGAAGTTGTTCGCTGCACCGCCGCCTCTATCGGAGCCCCAGCCGCCCGGAAAATGGCCCGATCCCTGCGAAGAACTGGGGCGGGTATCTATGTATTCGCCGCGGCGGAGCAGGTCCGCCTTGGCACCCGCAACCATCATGGTCGAATTAGGAGGTGGGGTAATCATGTCAAAGTAATCCGGCGAGAGCCACTCGCCCAGAAACGCATCAACGCGCAGCGTTGTCTTGTCGATGCCCCTCCTCTGGAACGCCTTGCTCAAGACATTGCGGGTTGGGTTATCTTCGGGCTCGGGAATGGCCTTGGGGCCTGGGGAGCGCTCGGTGCCGCGGCCGTTGAGGGTAGTGGTGTGCAAGGAGGCGCGGCGGCGCGGCGAGTTACTACGGGAGCGCGAGGCTGGCGGCGAACTCTGATACTGCGCAATGCCGGCACTGATTGCAACAGAGGTTTGGACACAGCGGAGAAAGGGCGAGCTGTGGACGATGACCTTGTGCTTCCGCTTCCGCCGGCGGTCTGGGCTGGGAGAAGCGCGCTGACCGAGGCCAGCGTCCAGGCTGTTGCTCCGGCTGTGCGAAGCGGGGGACGCAATTTCACCGTCCTCGCGGGCGTGCAGTAGGCTGGCGATGCGGGTGCCGAGGGCGCGGGACTGCGTCCAGCCGCCATAGGTGAGGGGAGGGTCGTAGGGTGTGGGCGAGGTAAGGTGCCATGTCTTGTCGGAGGCATCGAGACGGGCGCCGTGCCTGAGGCAGGTTAGCCGGGCGCGTCACGAACAACATGATGGCTGGACGTGCCTTGCAATAATTACCACGGCGGGAGCGCGAGGCATGGTGGAAAGCTGGTGGTGTCTGCTCGGACGGAAGTCGCGGTGGGAATCAGCTTGGCTTCAGCGGGCCGTGCGGTGGCATTGGAAGTTGGCAGGCGGAGGGCAAACGGCTCGCGGGGGGCTTGCAGCTGGCGCGCAATGGATTGCGGGCCTGTGCAGTTGTCCGGGGCGGGGGAGGCGTGATGCGGAAAGGTGGTGGTGGAGGGCTGAAGGGGAGGAGAAAGCGGCCCCGCCTGCTGTCCATTCGAGAGAGGTATTTTCCACATTTTTGCACTAGGCAGGCCGTGACGCAAGAGGTTGCCGGTTAAGCTTTCAGGGTCTGCGGCCAACAAGGTCACAGCCACCACGCCCGGGGACTGCTGCTTACGCTTCCGACACCGCGATCCGCCTGCGGAAGCCTGCTCACCGTGGTGAACTCGACGTTGCGCTGCTTTCGCTGCCCTCGCCGCGAGCAATGTCGTCGGGCGGTTTCTCCACACGTCCCGCTAGGAGCACTCCCTGTCCCCAGCTTGCTGCCTGTCCCCACTCATGCACCCCTCCCTCTTGTGGCTCGCCCGTTCCCACTGGTGTCCCCTCCCATCACCTTCTCACTCGCAATGATGTCACGTCTTCTACTGTTGCAAAGATCCTGGCCGTTCGCACGAATGCATCCAGCCCTCAGGGGTGACAGAAGAGGCCAATGTCAAGCCATCGCCTTCAGCAATTGTCACGAAGTCGCACAGAACAAATACTATCAAACAGGGAAAGCCACATCCTTGAACTGATGACCAAACGTGAATTTTTGTGTGTTGTGGGATGTGTTCTCGCCGCAAGATAAGAGTTGCTGTCTGGCGAGGCATGACCAGGCGACCGACGAGCCGCACGATGGCGCAGGGCGGGGCGGCGCGCGGCGGGCGATCACGCATCAGCAGCTGCTCGAACAACACATCGTCCGCTCACGAATCAGACATGGTCAATCAGCCCGCCTCGTCGCTCTGCCTTTCCCGTCCCCGCTCTGGCGTCACGCCCATCGATCATGCCGCTCGCCATCCTCAACGCATCGCCCGCGTGCTCTTAACCGCCGCTCCACACCCGCTTGCCTTCGTCCATGGATTCAGACGCCACGCCTAGCTGCGCCATCTGTGGCAGCCCGGCTCCTCGCGGCCAGGAATGCCCTTGCGAGGCCGAGCGCCTCGAGCTCGCCGTCAAGCAGGCCGAGTCGCGTGCCATGGATGCGCGTCTTCATGAGATCAGGTCCGCAGTGCCGCTGCTCATCCTCCGGAGCCTGCTAACTCGAGCAGAGACTGGGTCATCACTCATGCCCGTGCCCACATCCTCCAATTGTTCGAGCGCCTGAGTTCCGCCCGCAGGGTCGCCCACACGGCCTATCTGTCGTCCTTGCCCTTCTACTCCATATACGTCCAATACGGAGGCCAGCCGCCGCTGCATCCAACCGCTCTCCATCAGCTGCAGGCCCAGATCGCCGAAGCTCATGCTGAGTTGAAACGCGGTGTTGATGCTGATTGGCGTGCCTCGGTGCTGCGCTATCCCGAAATCCTCGATTACTTCTACAGCCTCGTCGATCTACACCTGCCCAGCGAGAGAGACCCAGCTGTCGCCCGCCCGCCATTCGCCCAAGCCGGCTATGCCGACCAGGGTTTCGAGGGCGGGAGACGCGAAAAAGGCACAAAGAAGGGCCGGAGTCGAGTGGAGGCCCCGCCCGCACCAATGCCGCCCGTTGAATGGCCGGGTGCTCGCCGAAAAGAGCCAGCTGGTTACATGGCGGGTATGGGAAGGCAACGGGGCCCTCCAGTGGCGCCTACTCCCCCAATCATACGGCCACCACAATACCCCTCTCTACATGACGACCGCGCTTTTTTCCGATGACGGAATAGCGCATGACGCTGGTTTTCGACTTCTCTTGTTGTCGGTGTCAGGAGACAGCATGACCGGTTGCGCTGCTACGCAAAGATTGAACGACCGCCGTCTCACGATTTATGTTGTATGTATCTCTAACTATGCATGTCGCAGAACCAAAGGAGGTGTTAGGTTTCAGGAGCCTTGGACAATGGCGCTGGAGTCCATATACGTTTGTGACGTAGCATAATCCAGCAGTACTCGAGGGAAGCCTATAATTAGACTCACCGAGCTCTTGTTCGACCCCCGGTTTTTTGTTTTTAAACGAATGATTGACCACAAATGACATATAGCCGGACTCCTTTGGCGTATCTTCACTTCCTAGTAACAACGAATGTAAACAACTGCTAGGAAGGCCACAGCGTTCCATCTTCCTGTCGACTTTCAGTCACAGACACGCTTCATCCCTATCCTTGCCATCACCCGAGATAGTCCCCTCCAGTCTCCTTGTGGATCACGTCGAAGAGCGGCTTCGCGCTAAACCATCCAGCGAGTGGGGTCCCCACCGTCTTGAACGTGTATGCAGCGTCTTCCTCATTGATCTTGATCGTTTGGCCTCCCCGGCCGGCAGCAGCAGCATCAGCAAGGAGCTGCGCCTTGCAGCATTTCTCCATGCTCACAAACCTGGAGCCAGTCAGAATATGTAGGGTATGGGGCTTGCCTGTCGCCTACCAGAAGACGGCCTCCTCTACAGTCTTGCCCACGGTCAGGAGACCATGGTTTTGAAGCAATGCTGCTTTCTTGCTGCCTAGGCATGAAGCAATGTTCTTACCCTCCTCTTCAGCGAGGACGATGCCGTTGAATGACTCGTAAACGACGTGGTCCTGATAGAACGCACAAGAATCCTGAGTGATGATGTCCAGTGGCTTGCCAAGAGTACAGAAGCTCCGGCCGTAGATGCTGTGGCTGTGAGCTGCAGCGTTCACATCCGGCCGAGCTTGATGAATCGCGCTGTGAATCATGAAGGCTGCTGTATTGAGGAGTCTGACCGGGCCGCCATCAATGATCTGGCCGCTCTCGTCCACTTGAATTAGGTCAGACGCCTTGATGAGCGAGAAGGCGACTCCAAACGGGTTGACCCAGAAGGTTTCCGGGTCGACTGGATCCTGTAAAAACAGAGGTTAGGACGGAATTCTGTGGTGCCAGACCGCCGGACTACGTACCCGCACCGTTATGTGTCCCGCAACGCCTTCGTCGAATCCGTACTTGCCAAAAATCCTGAAGGCTGCGGCAAGTCTTTCCTTGAGATATTTGCGTTCAACATAGCAGTCCTCGAAGGTGGGTGGCTTGGGAAATGCAAGGCCGTTCAGCTTGTGAGCCTTGGCCGCACTTAGACCAGGCTCGTGCGTGGTCAAAGTGGGCTTGTTTTCGACATCGTTGTGGATGGCAGACGGTGGAGACATGGATGCTGCAGTTTCGTCTCGAAGGCGATGGTCTACACGGGTTGAGAAACAGCGACAATATATAACTCGCTCAAAGCTACGTTGCTGCGCCGAGGAAAGGGTCAGACCAATGGCAAGCAGCCAATTAAAGCATCAGGCTGACGACAAGCCGCGGATCTTCACAGTAAAGTGCGGGGAAGTGGCTGGCGGCTGTGAAGGGACCAACCAGGCAAGTCAGCACGCACGCAGTGCGATGTCAGGGTACACTGGATTTGGTTCGTGTAGTTTGCAACACGCTTGCGGAGTCGATGCACCCTTTCGTCGTACGCTCACGTTCATACTTATCCAATCGGAGCCTGTGCAATCACTACAATACTAAGCGAAGCGACCTAGTACCACCGGCAGTGAGACCTTGCACTTTACTCAACGGGCGAGTCGATTGTCGCTAAATGCAGCTGCCGCAAAACAAAGGTCGAGGTGGTTAAGACTTTACGCCTTTTATTTAATTTTCGGTAGTAGCCTCGTTATTAGACACGTAATTCTCGCTTGAATAAGTAGATCGACCATTCTAAGTACTAAGAATATAGAGAAAAGAGATAGAAAGAAGAGAGAAAACAGGGAATATCAAAAAAGAAAACTTTTATTATTCTTAATTTACGATTGGTCCGAGCATGTGGCATGTAGTTCCGCCTCCGGTTGGTTCGCCCGGGTTCATACTGTTCAATGAACAACGTGAGCAGTACATGGGTGGCGCTGCTCAAGGCAGGCATCTCTCGGTGCTCGCCGCACAGGGCTAACGCCATGGAAGGCTTCTCGAACCATCGCTGCACTACTAAAACTTGCATTATTATTGGCGCACTGCAAGATTATGGACAGGGAAGAGCGGGGTGCTCACGTCAGACGCTGAGCCGAAGACTTCCCTCGCAGACGAGCAGACGTCTGTCTCATAGATAGTTACGTAGGTGGGCGAATCTACAATCTGGACGCATTTGTACATCTCTATCTACGTGTCGCCATTTGCTTCAGCCACCCACGTAGGAAGTGTTAACATCTACATTTGCATCCTGATATTGGTTTCAACTGCATCCGGACATTTGTTCAACTACCCGTGCTGGGGAAGCGCACGACAGGGTCCCAGGTGCTGACTACGATGGAAGTGGCCAATCCGGCGGCCGCCGATACCGCGCGGCGCCGCAAAGCATGTGGCTGGATTGGTAAGCTTATCGTGACGCGTGACGAACGGCTTCATTATTGTTGCCGCCCCGGAGGCCTGCTGCATCTCCCCACGATTGGGGCTGCTTCGCGTGGGGAAACAAACACGATCTCTCGCCCTTGGCAACCATGTTCCGCAACGTGAATTATGTTCGACTTGCGTAGGCCGTTGAAGTCGGCGTACGCGAGTTGTTTATGGCATTTTACAAACCGACATCGAAGCCCAGATATTCGCTTCCACAGCCCACAGAGTCAGCCTACGGTTTCACTGATGGGTCCCAAGGGTCAGGATCTTGTGTAACCCTCTGTGGCCAAGCGGGCTCAAGTGTGCGGGAGCTCCGTGGCCGATAACGGGCCGTCTGCTGCAAGTCAGCGTCGGGGGCTCACCGGGTGCCTCGAGCGCCAAAATACGGGCGTTTTCTTCCTTCTTTTCTCCGGTTCCCCCCTTCTTCCCCTCTTTTTTCTCTGCGCCCTGCGGTTCTCTAGTATGGTTAGCTTACTTGTCAAGAGGAAAAAAGAGGAAGGATGGCTGGAATTCAATAATTTGGATCAGTCAAAGGGCGCGCATGTCGTCCACAACCCCAACCCTCAACAATCTCCTTTGAGTTCGCCCCTCATGGCCTTTGACAATAGGGCGCAGTCCATGGACGACTTGTTTGATTTTGGTGAGGCGGCGATGCCCGATGTTCCCACCCGCAATGACAACGACAATCTGGATCTCCAACCGACCGTGTCTTTCGTCGGCACCTGTCTCTTGCATCCCCACGACGATGGGTAAGTCCACATGCCGCTTCTTTTATTTCTTGCGTGCCAAGATCTCCGCCCGAGAACCCGGCAAGTTGGGTCATGACTGTTTCGGGCTATCTTCCCCCAAGCCTGGGCTATGGTCCGCCGAGGTTGAATTGCTGAGGCTCGAAATGCACATTGGACACTTGAGGCTTCCAATCGAGCCGATCTATTCCCTCTGCATGTTTGGCACCGACCCCCGTTGCATCTTGACCTCCTGCGAAGTGACAGGGGGTTGGGAGTAAAGCCCATCCATCTCTCCCGCCGCGCGGGACCGAAGCACTTGCATCACAAACAACGTGTCGCCGACCCGAGTCTACCGGATGCTTCAGCTCTGTGCGACTGATGCGACGGCTGTTCAACCCACCTGCATTTGCCAGATGATGCAGTCGCCGCTCCATCGTTTGCTCCTGTATACCCGTCGCTAACTGTTCGATAGATGTCCTTGCAATGGCAGATCAACCGGCCAGGCTGACCTCTCCGAACCACTGGTCCAAGAGCCGACGGGTTACTTGGCGACCAATGACCTGAACAATGACTGGACGATGAACTTCTCCAACTTCATCTCCCGATACCACAAACCCGAGAATCCTTGCGACTATTGCCGCCTGCGACACCTCGACTGCTTCTTGACTTTCGAAGGCCAGACCGGATGCTCCCCCTGTAATGCGCTGTTCAGGACATGCAGCTTCGATATTCCGGCGCAGCAACGCAAACCTCGCAACATGATCGACACGCTACACCAAGTGTCCGAAGACGTGTGCCAGGAGTTCGGTGCTCTCACTAGCACCAAGACCATGGTTGGCATCAAGACCGACGAGGAGCGCGCCGCTCGGAAGAGTGGCATCAGGTTCTCGCGTGCCTCGGTCAAGATCCTCACCGACTGGATCGTCAGCCACAGCGACCACCCTTACCCCACCGAAGATGAAAAGGCCGACTTACGGCAACGGACCGGTCTGACTGAGAGCCAAGTCAACAACTGGCTCGCAAATGCACGCAGGCGCAAGAAGCACAAGCCAAAGAGACCAGCGTCCCCAAGCATGCAGTCAAGCGAGGCTATGGACATCGCCTTGGAGAAGTCGTGGTCTGAGAAGAACCCCATGGAGCGATACCTGGAATCTCCACCGGATAACGAACCTGCTCCCTGGACGGCCATTCAGAAAGCCGTGCGGACGACGACACCCCCGCTCGATGAAGAGCGGTCGCGCAGTGGGCACACCAGCCGCCACGCGTCGACTGGCAGCTCCGGTCACCTTTCGCGTAGGGCTCCGTCGACGAATAGCATGGAAATCGCATCCATCAACTCGGGCCTGTCCAGCCAGGGCGAGTCGCTCGGATCGGTGTGGTCGTATACGTCGCGCAATTCCCGCAACTCGGGCAACTCGTTTGGATCGTTCGGCTCCTTTGGGTCAGTGAACGGAGTTCGCAAGGAGAGGCGTCGCCGGCGCCGGCCCGACATCAAGAAGCAAGCGTCCGAGAACGATAAGAAGACAAAGCTATTCCAGTGCACGTTCTGCACTGACGCGTTCAAGAGCAAGTATGACTGGGCCAGGCACGAGAAGTCGCTTCATCTGAGCCTGGAGAAGTGGATCTGCGCACCGTTGGGGCCGGTCATCACCTGTTCTGCCTCGGGACAGAAGAAGTGCGTGTTCTGCGACGCCATCGAGCCCGGCAAGGAGCATCTCGAAACACACAACTGGTCGGCGTGCGAGGAAAGGAGCCCGGAACAGCGGACTTTCTACCGGAAGGACCACTTGAGGCAGCACATGCGGTTGATGCACAACTGCAAGATGACAGAGACGATGGAGAGCTGGAAGAGCGAGACGCAGTATATTAAGAGCCGCTGTGGCTTCTGTCGGATGACTTTCGAGACTTGGTACGTTCGTCTACGCGGCGGCAGGACGTTCGCTTTGCTAACGCACATGCACAGGCAAGACCGAGCGGACCACTTGGCGAAAGAGTTCCGCAATGGGGCGCAGATGAAAGACTGGAAGGGATGTCGGGGATTCGATCCTCAGGTTGCGCTGCTCATCACCAACGCGATGCCGCCGTACCTCATCGCGAACGAGGCCAAGAGCCCCAACCCGTTCTCGGCATCTCAGCCGGCGTCTCTGGCATGGCACAGCACCCATCACCCGACAATGGCTCCGCCGAACCGATGGGACCAGGCAGCAGCGGGGGGCTTCTTCCACGCAGACAGGGACGGTCCGCCGGTGCCGGGCCTGCAGGGCAACACAACCTCGGACTCAAGCCTCAGCACGCCGCAGGAGCACGGCATGCACGTTGAGCAAGGCGCAATGAACGCGACGTGCTGGGAGATCCTGACGGTGCGGCTGGGCAGATACGCCAAGCAGCAACTGTCGCAGGGTATGTGCCCCACGGACGCGATGCTGCAGCGCGAGGCACGGCGGATCCTGTACGACGCCGATGACGGGTGGGAGCAGACGGCAGCAGACAACGCCGAGTGGCTGGAGCTGTTCAAGAAGGCTCACGGGCTGGTGGGAGTAGGCCAGGACTTCGACGCACGCGACACGCTCGAGGATCTGGGAATGCTGGGAGACGTGGCCAGCTATCCGTTTGCTGCTGACGACTGGACGGCTGACATGGCGGCTCCGACGTGCTCGGACTCGATGGGCCGGCCGCTCAACCTACACCATGCGAACATGATGCTCGGCGGGCCGGCGACGTGCTCGTGGGCGCCGGCGTCGATGACGGCGACGACGGGCATCACGACGGCGACGACCGAGGGCATCTTTGATATGGAGGGCCTGCAGGGGCTGGAGGCGCTGAGCGCGCTGAGCTTCGACGCCGAGCCGAATCGCAGGCAGACGTGGAACGGATTTCCGGGCATTGTTTCCGACGGCACGAGCAGCGCGCCGTGACGGGCGGATGGCGGCTTTTCCTGTATCTAAATCGTGGGTTAGAGGGGTTAGAGCAGCACGGCGTACCGAGAATGCAATGAATCAGATCGCGGGGGTCAGTGCGTGGTGTTGGCGGCGGTGCCTGGGGATCGGGCGGGGCGGGCTCAAATGGCGCAGCCGTGAGTGGCTGGTGCATCCTGGCCCTAGGTGACCGCGTCTCGACCCGCCGCTCCCACTGCCCATCCGTCCCCTTCTACTCGTGCCCGTGGAGCAACCACCCCGGGCCATGGCCGCCCTGCTGCTCCGCCCCGATGCTCGCCAATCACGCCGCGTCTGATTCCGCCGCGCCCCTGTCGGTGAGCTGCAACGCCCGGCCAAGCCCGCCCGCGCTCCCCGGGAGCCCGTGTGCTCCTCGTACCGTACACCTGCAGCTGCGGTGAGCCCTGCATGTCGCAGCTCTCCTTTGTCTGCTGGCCGGCCGCTCGCTCTCCTGTTCTTCTCTCTCCGCCTGCCCGCATCCTCCGCCCCTCCTGATCGCACCACCATGTCCGTTGACAACCCCACCATCGACGACGTCGTCACCTATTCCAGCGGAGCCCACGACGCTCCGCCCGACCTCCGCATCATACATTACAACGATGTCTACCACGTCGAACCCTCTAGCGCCGAGCCTGTCGGAGGATACGCCCGCTTCAAGACTCTCTGCAACTACTACCGCAGCGACTCCAGCTTCGCTGGCCAGTCAGAGCTGTTGACCTTCTTCTCCGGCGATGCCTTCAACCCCAGCCTGGAGAGTAGCGTCACCAAAGGTCCACCTGAGCTTCACCCTGTGCATGGAGCTCTCCCGCTGACTGGATACAGGCAGCCATATGGTTCCAGTGCTCAATGGCATAGGCACCGACTGTGCGTGCATTGGCGTGAGTGCTGACAGTTGTGTCTCCGTATTACTGGCCCAAGAGCTGACTCCGTGTCCTTGATGCAGAACCACGACCTCGACTTTGGCGTCCGCCAGTACCGCCATCTCACTGGCCAGTGCAACTTTCCATGGCTCCTAGCAAACGTGCTCGACCCGGCCCTCGGCGAGAACGAATCACTGGCAAACGCCCCGAAGACGACCATGATGACCTCGTCTAATGGCATCAAGATTGGCATAATCGGCTTGGCCGAGCGTGAGTGGCTGGACACTATCAACTCGCTGCCTCCGGACATCATATACAAGTCGGCCTCGGAGACAGCCAAGGAGCTGGTGCCAGGCTTGCGCGAGCAAGGTGCTGAGATTGTCATTGTCATTTCCCACCAACGCGAGCCAAATGACAACAAACTTGCCGAGAAGCTCCCGGAAGGCTTGGTTGATATTGTGCTGGGTGGCCATGACCACTACTATGTGAGTTCCTCGATTCCGCCCCTGCTACACGCTCTACTCCGAGCCTTTGCGTTTCTTTGCGTTTAGCCATTTTTGGCCGTGATGGTCTCCGTAGATGTCTCTCATGGCACGGAGCGCTAACAGTACACCTATAGGGCCACAGCCTGATCAACGGCTGCCATGTCCTCCGATCCGGTAGTGATTTCAAGCAGTTAAGTTACATCGAAGCATGGAAGAAGCAAGATGGAAGCAACAAGTGGGACTTCAACATCATTCGTCGTGATGTCGTCTCCCAGATCCCCCAGGACCCGGAATCCGTGAAGCTCATCGAAAGCCTCACTACCAAGCTCAAAGCGAAGCTTGACAAGCCTATTGGTTACACTGCTTCCCCGTTGGATGCGCGCTTCACAACAGTCCGCACCAGAGAGTCGAATATGGGAAACTTTGTCTGTGACCTCATGCGCTTCACCTACAACGGAGATTGCGCCCTGATGGCGTCCGGTACCATCAGAGGGGACCAGATCTACCCCCCGGGCCTGCTCAGAGTAAAGGATATCATGAACTGTTTCCCCTTCGAGGATCCTATCGTTGTGATCAAGGTCACTGGCAAGGCTGTCGTTGAGGCACTCGAAAATTCTGTGTCCAAGTACCCTGCGCTCGAGGGCCGTTTCCCGCAGGTATCGAACATTGAGTTCGAATTCGATCCCCAGCAGCCCGAGGGCTCCCGTGTCACATGGACCAATATTGGAGGCAATCCGGTCGACTTGGAGAAGGAGTATGTCATGGTAACCCGTGGATACATGGCCCGTGGCCGCGACGGTTACGACTCTCTGCTGTAAGTTATCTCCAGACCGATTGCGTAATGTATACTGACTTGCATCCAGGATCGAGGAGGAGGGCGGAAAAGCCAAGGAGATAGTTTCAGAGGAGAACGGCATTCTCATCTCGATGATGCTGCGCCAGTACTTCATGTCTTTGAAAGTCCTTGGCAAGTGGAAGCAGTGGGGCCCCAGCATGGGAAGGCACTGGGACAGGGTGCAGAACAAGCTACAGAACGTCCAGCCGCATGTTGAGCCAAAGGGCAAGGTAGCCAGCGCACTGGAGGTGGTTCAGGATAGCCGCAGCGGCAGACTTACTCCTCATGGGCACCGTCCCGAAGGTGCGGAGACGCCGCTCAATGAGTCTGATACAGACTCGGAGGACGAAGCAGAACCCAAGCGTGCCAATGCCGCAGTGGAGGAGCTGGAGAGGAAGAGCGTGATCATGAGGAAGGTCATGCGCAAATGGTGGCGCTTGGCCGGACTGAAAGGTCAGCCGCGCTGTGGTGACCCTCTCGGGGAGGGGGAGTTCACCATCAATTGGACCAAGGTGAGTCGACTAATGTGACCATTGGAATACATCGACTAATTGAAATGTATAGGCCATCGCCCCCAGACTAGAGGGCAGAATCAGGATGGTCTCGACATCGGTGTAAACGGACCTACAGCCCGCCTTCCAGTGGTAGTAGACGGGGTACATGACATATATAGACGGCATACCGCTGGCATGAAAAAGGCATGAGAAACGGGAATACAAAACATCATTATATGACCACCAAGCCTCGGGTTGCTATTACAGTGCGTCCCAGGAGACCAAACCCTCCCTGCACGGACAGGCGAAGCAAACATCTAGGTGCAGATACAAAAATCGTGTAGCAGCATCTAGACGTAGACTTCGATTACCTACTCAGGTAGTGCAATATCTCTAGTGAGACAATTCGAGAAGTGTCGCATTATTTTGCAACCCACGGTGTTCCCACTGGCTAGGCTGCTGATATTTCGTCCAAGAGCACAGCACAGGTTCTTCGTAGCACTATCATTTAAACTAACGTATACGCATATACTAGTCACATGTTCACGAGAGGAACCAAATCGTATGGCACATGTCTACGAAAGAACCGTCAGACGGTATAGGGAACCACAAAGAGGGGGTTCAATCGTCCGGGAATTTCCCCTCATACAGAAGCTGATAGATTGACATTCTAGGTTTCGCTACACCACATCAAAACTCACAGATCACCATGACCTATTCTCTGCACGATGATGCCGCTGGCAGCACCGCCACCATTGCAAATTGCCGCGCATCCATACTGTCCAATTTCCAGTTGATGCAACAAGGTCACCAAAATTCTGCTCCCAGAGCTTCCCAACGCATGCCCCAACGCAATGGCGCCGCCTCTGGGGTTGACATTGTCCGATCCGAGGCCCAGGATCTTAGCGTTGGCCCTGATAACAGCGGCGAAAGCCTCGTTGAATTCCCAGATGGCAATGTCAGACTTGGAAAGACCGGCCTTTTCTAGGACAATGGGAACGACCTTGGCCGGAGCAACGGGGAAATCGATGGGGTCAAGAGCGGCATCTGCATAAGAGACAACACGAGCCAAAACGCGCGAGTTGGAGCCATGGGCCTTGGCGACATCTTTACTGCCCAAAACGAGAGCGCTGGCACCGTCGTTGAAAGACGAACTGTTGGCGGCAGTGATGGAGCCTGTGCCATCGCGGACGAAGGCGGGCTTGAGCGTTTTGACCTTGTCAAGCTTCAGGCGGTTGTAACCCTCGTCCTCCTCAACCACCGTGTCGCCCTTTCTGCCCTGCACTGTCACAGGCACAACCTCGTCTTTGAACAGCCCGGCAGCCCATGCCTCCTGAGCACGCTTGTAGGACAGAATGGCGAAGTCGTCCTGCTCCTCACGCGAGATCTGGTATTTCTTGGCCGTGCTCTCGGCACAGTTGCCCATGTGAATCTGATTGTAGACATCCCACAAACCGTCAGTGATCAGGCCGTCCTGCAATTTCTGCTCACCGAAGGGTGGCTGCTGGCTGGCGCGGGCCAGATAGTAGGGCACACGGGACATGTTCTCCATGCCGCCGGCGACGATGGCCTCGGCATCGCCCAGCTGGATGTCCTGAGCGGCAATGGTCACGGCCTTCAGGCCCGAGGCGCACACCTTGTTGATGGTGGTGGCTTCGACGGACGGCGGCAGCTTGGCGAAAATGCTGGCCTGGCGTGCGGGGGCCTGGCCAGCGGCACCCTGCAGCACGTGGCCCATGTAGACGGACTTGATCTTGTCAACCGGGACGGTCGACTTGGAGAGGGCGGACTCGATGGCGACGGCGCCCAGCCGGGGCGCGGGGACGGTAGTGAAGGCGCCATTGAACTGGTGCGATGAGCGCAGGCAGACGGGATCAGGACGGAGGTGTTGTTACCACACCGGTAGGTGTCCGCGAGCCGCTGAGGATGTAGACGTCGCGAACCTCCCTGAATCGAGTGCGGCTGGTGCTGAATAGCCGGCGGACATGCGGAGTCGGCTGTTGCGCGAGAGGCCGCACTCTGGCAGCAGAGTGGACAAGCCAGGCTGCGGATGGCATGTTGGACGGGATGCTTGGTCGAGGAGATGATGGCTGCTGGCGAAAGGAAACAAAGTTGAAGCAATGGAAGGATCACATGTCGGCGTGCTGGGGGATGACGGCGGGCGCGGGGAAGCTGTGGCGGAAAGCGCGCCGCACCGAGCCAGCCTCGCACCTCGGGACGGCTGTCGGCGGCTTTTGAGGCCACAGCCCGAGCCAGGGCGCCGGCCACTTCATTTTCACCTTGAGGCTCTGCGCATCCTGGACTCAGATCCACTCTCACTCTCTCATCCACCCCCACCTTGGTCGAATCATCGCTCTCGCTTTTCACCCGTCTCCTGTCATCTGCCCCGCCAGTATTGGTGCTCTTGCCTCAGTCGCAACCGCTCCATCAGGCCGGTCTTCCCCAGCTGCCTCTTCTGTGTTCGTATTCAAGCGCTATTATTTTCGCCATCGACCCAGTCTTTGATCCAATTCTTCTACGCGAGTCCACAGACCGGCAAGAACATCCATCACAGACTCCAAGACAGACGACCAGGACGAGGATGCGTTACAGGCAGAAACAGCCGGATAAGGTCCCGGGTTCGACTTGCTATCAAGCTCCCACTACAGCAGCGAGTAGCGGAACACGGTCCACTGCAGTTGGTGCCTGTGGCGTTATCTCTCCCCCTGTCTTGGCGTAGCACGACAGACAGCCAACCGCCATTCCAACAAATCTCCGTCGTCCTTGGCGCCCAGGCATGCATTTACGACCTACATCTACGAGGCCATCGTCATATCTAATCGATAAGGCGTCAAGGTCCGACCACTGCCCTACATGGTCCGCTTGATATTAAAAGAACAGGGAACTGCGGCCTTTGCTCTCAATATTACGGAGCCATGCCTGCATGACCGCCGCCCGCTTTCCGCCAGCAGGGCATGGGATCCTATTGATGGCGGCTTGCAGATTCCGGACCCAACATGTCTGCCGGCGGGGGATCCTTGGCGTTACCCGAGCTGGTATTGCATCGACCACTGCCCGCGAGACATGGGCGTATGGTGCTGCCTCCCAGAGCCCCGGCCGATCGGAAAATCCGGAGAGGCCAGCATTTCGGCGTGTCCAAAAGGGCACCTGTATGTACATACGTGATGGAGCGGACTGGCGGGGGCCAGGGCGTGGTGTGAGAGGGCAATCCCTGCTGGTTGGTCCGATGTTTTTGGCGGGGGTCAAGCTCCTCTTTTCGGCATGCATGCAGACAAGCCGCCAGAAGTCGGCCGGGCCAGAAGGGCAGTCCTGTTGCACCAGAGCGGCGCGCTATTGCACGATTGCACACGGCAGCGGCGCCTGACGGCTGGTGGTTAGGGGCTTTACGTGACCGAGTCTCGCGTGACAGGGCTTCGACGGCGGCGGGGGAAAGCGAGCACGTCGAACTGGCTTGGTGTTGCTTATCGCCATCCTTGCACGCTGCCCCAGGAAACACCGTCAGCGGCTGACTCGCGCCCGTGGCCGCGTGTCCATCAATATACCGAGCTCCACCAATCCAGGCGCCGCGCCCTCTGCATCCAGCGCCGGTGCCGCAACGCCCGCCGTCGATGGCGACGCCGCCCTCATGAGCTTAATACAACACCACCTTACGACCTGCCCTTTCGGCCTCCGCGCACTTTGTCTCTCGGGGGCTTGGCGCGGGCAGTCCTCTGCCGAGACCAGCCCTCCGGTCACGCCCCGGCTTTCATGCACACTGCTCCAGCACCGCTCCACTGCGAGTTTGCAGCGCCTCGTGCTTGGCCCGCCCGGCTGACCTCCTCTCGTCCAATCACACCCGCTAGCTCCCTTCAGTTGCCAAGCTTCCAGCCGCGAGATCAAGCCCAGGTCCACGCACTGCCGTCGCCGCCATCGCGCGGGAAGAAGCCCTGCGATAAGGACATGGATGGCCTCACCACCAATCGTGCACGTAGAAAGACATGCCTGAAAGGAGCATCGGCCGCTGGAGAGAGGGGATGCTGCTTTGTGCCTATACACGCCCTCTACTGCCCGATGTTGGAGCTATCAGGCATCCCGATCCGGCAAGGATCGCAGTTTGCCTGCAGGGTGCCTTGGGGCCTTGCTGTACACCCTCGACCTACAGACACCCACTACTGTATGCAGCAATCATGCGGGCTCTTACTCTGGCGAGCATATCCACCCGCGTCTCGCTTGTTCCTGTGCCCTCGGCGAATGACCCGATATGTAGATGACGCTGAATACCGCAGACCTTGCAGCATCGGTGGTACCATCTCTGCGCCTATATAAGATGCTTCTACCGGCCTGAAAGTCTAGCCTGCACCGCTAGCACTCTCCTCGTCTCCTGAGCCCGGCCAGAGTTGAATCCTGAAAGTCCAGTTCTGCCCTTGCAGCCAACACCGCTTGTCAATATGAAGTCCTCCTCTCTTCTTGCTTTGGCCACCTCGCTGGGCGCTTATGCTGCCCCGGCCTCGCTCAAACGAGACACGGCTACCTACGACATCATTCTCTCCAAGTCTGCTGATGTCGCTGCTGTTTTGTCCCAGCTTGACATTACTGTCGACGATGAGGCCGTGACGAGCACCTACAACAACAGCTTCTTCAAGGTTCGCACCATGATACTCGATGCAATGCATCATTTGGCTGACTCCTGCCCAGGGATTTTCTGGTTCTTTCTCCGCTGAACAGGCTGAGAAGCTCGGCGGCATTGCTGAGGTCTCCATTGTGGACTCGGCTCTGGATGCCACCATCAAGGCCACTCGTTCCAGTGTTCCTTGGGGTCTACAGCGGATCTCTCAAACCGAGAGCA
Organism: Diplodia mutila; assembly: GCA_022560015.1. NCBI lineage: Eukaryota > Fungi > Ascomycota > Dothideomycetes > Botryosphaeriales > Botryosphaeriaceae > Diplodia > Diplodia mutila. Next base: position 171,260 of record JAFISB010000058.1, on the reverse strand, counting down.
TTTCGAACACGGCCAGCCCCTCTTCCACCTCGTATACGTATACCTACTCGTCTTCCGCCCTCGGGTCCGGCGTTGACATTTACATCGTACGCCACGTCTCATTCCACCTAACGCGCAACGAAATTAACCAGTCAAGGTCGATACCGGCATTCGTACCACCCATACTCAATTCGGCAGCCGTGCCACCGTTGGCTGGAGTGCTTTTTCTTCCAACACTGATGACAACGGGCATGGTGAGTTTAGCGCCCTTCTGCAAGCCTACCATCTGTGATATTGACCTTTGAGAAGGTACCCATGTTTCTGGGACCTCTGCGGGGAACACTGTTGGCATTGCTAGCAATGCCAACCTTATTGGTGTCAAGGTGCTCGACTCGACCGGCAGTGGAACTTCCTCCGGTCTGATCGGCGGTCTGGACTACGTCGCTTCCCAGCACGAATCTCGCTCGGGCGAGAGCGACTTCATTGCTTCCGTCGCATCCCTGTCTCTTGGCTTCGAAGGTCGCTCCACGGCAGTTGAGAGCGCTCTTGTTGCCCTGTCCGACTCCGGCGTGCACATTGCGGTCGCCGCTGGCAACGATGGCGATGATGCCTCGAACTACACTCCTGGATCCCTTGGAGGCGACGTCAGCAACATCATCTCCGTCGGCGCCTCCAACATCCTCGACGAGGTTGCCTACTTCTCGAACTCCGGCCCCACTGTTGACGTCTACGCTCCAGGTGTCACCACATACTCGTCTTACTACAACAGCGACACCGCCTATGCCATTGCCAGCGGCACGAGCATGGCCACCCCTCACATCAGCGGTCTGCTCGCCTACCTCCTTGCAGCCGACCCCAGCCTCAATGACCCGGCTACCCTCAAGGCGCATGTCAAGTCTCTGGCTGTTTCCGGATATCTCACCGAGGGCGATGCCGACGTCACTGCTGGTGGAGAGCTCATCATCGCCCAAAACGGCGCAAGCGGGTCCAGCTCCACCATTGAGGAGACCGAGACCACCCAGGCGGCGTCTGATGAAGAGGTTATTGACCTTGGAATCTTCTACTAGGGCATCAGTGGTGCCTGCGGAACTCTTAGAGCATTGCCCATAATTCCTCCTTCGTGTGATCTACGTCACCTCGACAACATGTGAGCTCGACTTGGATGATCACCCTTGAACCGTTATAATCGATGGATGAATGGTTTTTGCGACTCTGAACTTTGAGTCTGATAGAGATGTTTCATAGAGTCCTGGACAATCGAGCATCCCATTGCGCCTGTCATATTGAATTGTCAAAACCTGCACGGGATCATTTACACTACTGCGATGCTAAATTGACAGACGCAGTATATCTTCTTCTTTGCCACAATGCTGTAAAAGCGTTGCCTGGGCACGTCCTGCGAACCATCATGACCTCATTCCACTGGCAATCGACGGGGTATCCGACGTTCTAGCCATAATAACGTGGTAGACCAACATAACCCCTCCGAGTCCCATTGACGGTTGATAGACCTGAATATTATAGTCACTTGGCTCCGAAAGCCTCGTACTAAGTTTTCCTCTAGGTTGTCTTGAGTGATGCTTGCTCGCAGTCCGCAAATAATATAGCCATTCCCAAAATCGAAAGCAACCCAGTTGGCACAGCAAAGCTGTGAAGCTTCGACGCGCCCATGGGCTGAGACGGACCGGAAGCCGCTCAACAGCCACTCGTCCCGGCCGACGTGCTCGGGGCAGTGCTCGCAACTGTCGTAGTGATCGTACTCGTGCTTGACGGCGCCACTGGGGCGACCGGCGTAGACACTGCATCATCCGCAGAGCTGTTGGACGAGCAAGATATAACGGACGGGCCAAACTTAAACGATGTGAACGGTCTACTAGTACTGCGTGATGGAGCAGGCATCGCAGACACTACAGTCGGAGCGTTGCAGATGGGGAAGGCGGTGGTGCTGTCGTTCTGCGGGTAGCCGACGCCGTTGAACGAGCAGATGGCATCACTGCTCGTTGCCGAAGACTAACAGCAACTGGCGGAAGCCTTGACGCCTACTGGGTTGATGCTAGCAACGTTGTTGTTGCAGTTGCCCGGTTGGCCGACGAGATTGGTACAACGGATGACGATGTTGGTCCACAGGGAGCTCCCGCCACAGTAAGCACTAGAAGCGCTAGAAGCGATAGATCTTGTATAAGCGCCAGTGGTCTTGTTGCTGTGATATTAGTCGTCTACCGAAATGCAAGTTGTGCTTAGGGGTCGATACATTTCTAGCTCCTCGAGTGGTGCACGAGCGATGCCGTTCCTGTCCTGGTAGAGCCCTACGATCCCGCAGAGCTAACTGAAAAGGGAAGTTTCTCACTAGGTAATTGGAGCGGCAGAAAGACCGAAAGGGCCCATAGTGAATGTCGTTGCCAAAAGATTGAGGGTCATGTCGAGAGCAAAAGTGATGTGACAAATGGGGGTGATGGGAGGAAACGACAAAGCAGAGCACCGCTGCAAGCCTCAAGAAGTACTTAAGCCTGAGGGAGGTTGCTGAATCATTGCATTAGTCGTGTCGCAGCCATCATTTTCCATCGTGCCAGACCCTAGCCTTGTTAAGCACGAGTTCGGACAAATCCTTATAATCGCTAGCTAGATTCTGATGAAGGGTGGTGGAACATGTCAGTTGCTTTGACAATACCACGGCAGTTGTTCCGTGCTCGCTTCACCAAGCAGCCGCGGGCAAAGAGCAATCGATCTCAGAAGTCACTTCGTGCGTCGTACAACACGCCTCTCAGGCCATTCTTTGGCGGAACAGATGAAAAGGAGGGTTCAAGGTCGTACGGCAACAGCCATCTTCGAGAAGGCCAGGGGTCATGATCCGGGGCATGAGCGCCCCAGCTTCTCGTCGGCGTGCCTTGGCGTCCTTTTGAAACGCCTCTCCCCCACCATTCACGTACGGTAAAACGGGAAAGATCGAGGTTGTACAGATTGTTTAAGTGACTACCCGGGTAAGACTATTTCAAATGCTGTAGGACCAACGAAGGCTGGGGGCATCTAAACGACAGATTATTACTACAAACCTGACTGGCGCTCACTGCACTCACCAATACCGCAAGTGCAGAAGAACGCCGCTCAGCAGTACCCGCCCCTTGAACGTTTGATGTCATGTCTTCGGGAGCTGTAATCAGGTAGCAACGTCCCAGCCAACCCAATCTCTGCCCATGACTCTCCAAACCCTTACTTCGCCGCTCCTGAGATCGCCCATGCGGAGGCTCTCCACCTTGACCTTCTTGCTTTCGCGACCCTGCTCCAGCGCTCTGATCTTCTTCTTCGTCCCATCCCACTCCACGACCACTCCCACGTGGTCCGGCTTACCGACCTCCATCTTATATTTGGCGTGCATAGCACCATGCTTGCCTTCAAACTTGGCATTGCGGAGCGAGATGATGTCTCCTGGGCGAATCTCGTCGTTCTGTTGGACCGACGCATTGGCTAGGTTGGCATACACCAGCGCACCATAAGCACGAGTACCAACTGGATAGAGCGCAGATGACAAAGGCTTGAGAAGCTCGAGAATAAGGGCTTGGGGAGAGCCGTCACCAATCGTCGCGTGCTGCTTTGCATTTGCGTCTTCCGAGATGCGCCGACCGAATTGTTCATAAGCAGCCTCGAGCTGGTCCTGTCTCAGCTTTTGAGGTGGAGGCTCGTGTCTTTGTTCGAGTGCTACGTTGGCCGCCTCCCGCGTATCAACCCGAGCAGTAACAACCGTTTGTGAGTAGTCTTGGAACAAGACATAAACATCTTTTTGCACGATAGTCCTGCCGCCGCGCTTGGCAGTGGTGGACTCTTCCATCTCGAACAAGACATCCTTGCGGTTCTGGAAAACCGGGGGCGGCATGTTTGGCTGTGTCCACCACTGGCTTCCCTGGCCCAGATCAACATCGTTGGCAATATGGCCGTGGTCGATGGACGGACGAGACTGGTCCATGGACCGACGTGAACCAAGAGCTCGGTCGACGTCCAGGGACTTCCTCGTAGTTTGCATCGAGCTGCGCGGCGGGGACACGGGAGTCTCGTACGTGTCCTCTGCTTCCTGATGCGGAGGGAAAGTTACCGGATGCTGGCTTGTCCTCTTGCTCATCCTTCGCGGGGGAGGACTCTGATAAATTTCTTCATCATCATCCTCTTCCGACACAGGTCCTGCAGGTTCGGCGGCCGGCGGAGGGCCAGAGGGAGGTGGCGGGGCAGCACGGGCTGCCTGGGCGTTGAACCGGTACGGGTCGTACTCATCATCGTCGTCTGCAGGAGACATAGGTTGGGAAGGGGGGAGCGGTGGTGCAGCCCGTGGAGCATCAATGGACTCCCTTGGTGGCAGAGGTGGCATAGCTCTGGGGGCATCAATGGACTCCCTTGGCAGCGGAGGTGGCATAGCTCGAGGTGCATCCATTGACTCGCGTGGCGGGGGCGGAGGAGCACCCCTAGGAGCGTCCATCGACTCGCGCGGTGGAGGCGGTGGAGCGCCCCTAGGAGCATCGAGAGACTGCCTGGAAGGCGGCGGCTGCTGCGGGGGAGGCGGAGGAACAGCACGCGGCGCCCCTAATGGAATAGGAGGAGGTCCTGTAATTGGAGAGCCTGCAAGAGTGGTCTCATCATTGCTTTGGTCCCTTGCATGCGCCTTCAAGGCATCTTTATGCGTTGCTCCAGAGGCGATGTCGGTATCGTAGTCGCCTTCATATTCAGTTTCGCCTTCCATGTCTTCCCGAGATCCTAGACGAGGAGAAAGGGCTTCCTTGGCAGACCCTCTTGAGGGAGGAGCTGCCGCAGGAGGCGGCGGTGGCGGGGCTCTGGAGACAGCCGTTGGAGACATGACGGGGCTGGAAACACCAGGAATTGGCGGCATAGGCCGGCTTGCCCTCTTCTCCGATGAGGTTGATGGCCTAGAAGTAACGGAGGGCGAATTTGGTTCTTCGCCGCGGTGCTGAGGAGGCGACTGGGGAATTGGCGGCGGCGGCCCTCGAGCCGGCAGTTCATTGTCGGATTCTGAGCCTCGTGACTCTGGCCTTTCGGGCGGTGGCGGAGCTGGAACAGGACGAGCTGCGAACATTAGCAACAGGGCTGACATGGGGATTATATATTTACATACATTCTGCGGGTACGGGTGGAGGTGCTGGCCGCTCGGCACTTGGGGGCGGCGGAATTGGCCGATCTGGGCAGGAACGTCAGCTTGTGCGGTTCAGAGCACGAATAGATCAGAGCCTTGGTTCCCGCGCAACCTACTAACGACCTCAAAGACAAGTCTGTGCCCCAGTGTTCCACCTGAGAAAACAGGCGTCCACTTCGTCAAAGAGCTAGAAAACTTGGATGATATTGAGGTCTTCCTAGGTTGATGCGTGGCACCAACAGCTCGTCGGCGAATTCTATACTGACCTTGCGGCAAAGGCGGAGGAGCGTCCTTTTCCTGTGGCTGATCCTTCATAGACTCATCGGCCTTCATGTCCTCTACGTCTGGCACCTCTTCGGGCTCATGGTCTCCAGTAATCGGGTGCGCTGGCTCATGCTCCTTCTCAACTGCCACCTCAGTGTCTTCAGATTCCGGGCTGCGGACTTGCGGCATGCCCATGCCGGGAATAGGAATCATGGGGACACGTTGAGCAGGGGGAGGTGGTGATTGCTCGTAATCACGGTGGCTATCGATGGATTTGCGTTCCGAGCCAGACGTCGGCTTCTTGGCTGGCGGCTTCATCCCGGGCATGGGCATCCCAAACATGCCGGCCATGCCCATGCCACCACTCAGCTTCGCCATCCGCTCTCGAAGCTCCATTCGTCTTTTGGCCTCTTCATCCATTTCATCCTCTGCCTCGTCCTCTTCAGTGGCGTCTTCTTCATCCCCGACCTCAGGCTCGTGAGTAGGCGCGGCGTGCGCTCTGGGGACAGTCTTGGCGCGAGCTTGTTCTTCGTCCTCCTCGACGGTTGTGGAGGATCCTTCAGCATCTTCAGTAGTTTCGCCGGCAGCAGACTGGTCGGCCTCATTGCCATCACTGAATGGCTCACGCTCTTGCAAACGGGCTTCTGGCGATTTAGGGTGGTGCGAGTGGCGCCTTTTCGCCTGCGCCTGTACATCATCAGGCTCGCCGCCCTCTGTCGTTTCAGATTGGATATCCTGTTCATGTGACTCGATACGCTTCTTGGGCGGACGCTTGGGTTTCTCTTTGTGCGACGCTTCCGCCTGCCGCGCAGCTTGCTCCATTTGCTGCTTTTGCAAAAGCGCAATCCGTTCCTTTAGGCTCTGGGGCTTAGGAGCATCCTCTTCGCCTTCGGCGGGAGCACTAGAACCACCAAGACCGGCTTTTTCGGCCATCTCTTGATCTTGCGCCTGGCGCTCGGAAATGTCCGGATCCTCCTCGCGTTTGTACACCTTTTGAGGTGCCGCTTCGCGGGGCGGAGGTACATAAGCATTGCGGCTCGGAGGCGGGGCGACAAACGGCTTCTTGATAAAGCCAGCGGGCGCACCGCTAGGCTTTACGGGGACAATAGGGGCAGCTGAGCCCCTGTTAAAAGCTGCAATGCGGTCTTTGAAGGACTGCGGCTTCTCCGCAACAGGCGGGGGCGGCGACTTGCTGCCCGCGGCAGGTGCAGCAGGGGGAGGGGCCGGCTTCGTCATTTTGGGAAGCGGAGGCTGCTCGGGAGACTTGGGAGCGGTCACGGGTGGGGGCGATTGGGGAGGCATCGGACGCTCTTCTCGTGGCGCTTCCGGCTGCGCTGCAGCCTGGGCTACAGGGGGCTCATGCTCGGGCTCGGGCTCGGGCTGCTCGGGGACGTCGTCCACAGGCGGCTGCTCCAGAGGAGCCGGAGCGGAGGGCGGCGGCGGAGGGCGCGATGCACGGTTGGGGCGCGGAGGAGGCGCAGGCTCGTAGCGCTCGACAAAGTTCTTGGGGAAGAGACCCTCCGTTTTGGTGCCATTGGGATCGTTGTATTCGCCAACATACCAGTCCGCATCTTCTTCGGCCGTGACAGTGATGATGGCAGCTTCAGGGAAGGCCAGGTCATCCTCATGGCCGGAATTGTACTCGTAGAGGGCCTTGACCTTGAACGGGGCAGCAGCCATGGCGACGGCGGACCGGCCGGGGGCGCTTGGGCAAGGCGCTCGTGTGGGTGCGAGGGGATGGAGGCCGTGGCGGCGCTGGGACAGGTGCTGTGTCGTCGCAGACGCAGGCGCGGCGGTCGGGCTCTGTGACGGGACGGCGGCTGCGGCTGCGGGTGTGGAGACGGTTTGCTGGCGGGGCATTGCGTCAGCGGACAAGCTTGGCCTCGGGCGCGGCGGAGCAGCAGAGAGAGGGAGCGTACCTGCAGGGGGTTTGCTGGGGCGGGATGCTCAGAGCATGCCAGCGCGCGGAGCAGGTGTTTGGGAAGGCGTACGGAGAGAGGAGGCGTGGTGTGGGTGACGATGCACTGCGGCGTCCGGGCAGGCAGTGGCCCTGAATGAGGCCCAAGCCGGAGCCGCCACGCGCGAGCCACCGGCGCATTCGGGCCAAGTTTCAGCAGCCAGCGCACCAGCACCAGCTCCGCCCCAGCTATCACGATCATCAAGACCTTCGCCCTGCTTGCCTGCTCATGGCGCCGCCGAAATTCGACGGCAGCGCCCTGCCCAAGTCGATCCTCAAGAAGATCAGCGCGCCTCAGGCTGGGAAGCCGCCGCCTGCAACCAGCGCGCCGCCCCGGCAGCCGAGTCAAGCAGAGCAGCAAGAGCCGCAGGCCGCGCGCGACAAGCGAAACCGCGAGATAGCCCTCTACCATGCCCACCTGATCCAGCAGCAGAAGGACGTCGAGGCCCAGATCCTCGATGCCATCGTGCAGCTGATCGACTTCCCGTCCTCTCCGGACGCGGACCCCATGAGCCCGTCGCACGATGACGCGTCAATGTTCAAGGCCCTGATAGCAAACTTCCAGCCTTCGGACTACGACTCCTTGCTGGAGGAGCGCAAGTGTGCCGACAAGTGCGGCTACGTGCTCTGTCCGAACCGGCCCAAGGTCGATGCTAATGCCGGCAAGAACAAGCTCATAGTGAAGGGCCGCCAACTCCAGGTCGTGCCGCGCGAGAAGCTCGAGCTCTGGTGCTCCGATGACTGCGCCCGGCGCGCCTTGTTTGTCAAGGTCCAGCTGAACGAGGAGCCCGCTTGGCTCAGGAGGGCAGGCGTTGTTCCTCAGCTCGAACTCATGGCCGACAGACCCGGCCCAAAATCTCCTCCTGACTTGAACTCCGTCATGTCTGGCCTGTCTTTGAGCGCCACGCAGCCCGCTGCCTGGGCAAGGTCTGCCGATGAAGCCCAGGGCCTGAACAGGGCCATGGCGGACCTGGCCTTGGAGAGAGGCGAGCAGAGTGTGTCCGCAAGATCAGCAGGCTTGGTAAAAGACCGCATCCACGAGAATATGGCCGTCTCTCAACCAAGTGCCCCAGGCTCAGCAGGACACATGTCTATCGAAGGCTACGAACCACGGACGAACATGAAAAACGGCATTGGGCAAGACGAGGATGGAGACTGGATTCTATGAACAACCGTCTATTGCAGTTTCAGGATACGGCGCAAACCATCCCTCCGTTCCACCTCTCAGGAGGCCCATCTGCTCGACAACGCCACTTTGGCACCGCCAGCTTGCGTGTTACTTTGCCTATGTGGCTATTTCTACCACGCATGATAAGGCTGAGCCCGCGATCCGGCAATCCCGCAAGCACCAGCCCTCCGGTCTTGGGAATCCTTACGACCCGGCTCCTTGAAGTTTGGGAGGGCAATTGTACCGCTTGCTCCGCACCTGCAGCAGGGCGAGGAACAGAACAGGAAGGGAGAGGCTTCGATCGCGCGAGTTATGCCTTCGGGGGGCTCGAAACCAGGCGCGCAGGGGCCCAGGCGAAGCTACATCTATGTGAACATCAGACTTCCAGGTCGATGAGGGGATAAACATCATGAGTGAATGTAAATTATATCATGTCGGTTATACATGGGTGCAGTTGAATGGCTTTGAAGTCGGCGCACGCACAGGGGATTTGTATGTACAAGTCAAGGTGGTGTACGTGAACGGTCACGAGATATGGTGCCTAAGGCACCAGCTGGATCGGCGGCTCGGCAAAACGTATCGCGGCATTTCGAAGATCTCATCGCCGCGGAGGACAATCACCTACCGTGTCGTCCCCATTCCCACCAGCTGCGAAGTGCCGCGGGAGCAGCTGGTCAATTTCACCATGTCGCGAAAGCTTTCATCTCCTGCAGCGCAGCTGCTGCGCAACTCCCGCCTTTTCTCGCTGCCGCCGCCGATTCCCCAGCCCGGCACTACGCCTGATACCTCGTCCGAATTCACGAGCGCCTCTGAAACTGCAACGCAGCCGTTTCCGACCCGTCAAGCCATCGCAACGCCTCCTTCGAGCCTGCATCGTGGTGATTGGGGTCTGAAACGGCCGTTGCCACTTCGCGAAACAACACGTTCCTCGGCGCCTACAATGCGGGTGTACGAAGTCGATACGATCAACTTGTTCACCGATTTCGAGAGCGCCGGCGACCACGTTCGCACCCTGGAAAAATGGCAAGAAATGAACATTCCACTCACGCTGAGCCCAGATACCCGCATGACTGCATCGGGCAGGCAAGCGGCGGGAATCAGCGCCTTCCACGAACGCTTCGACAATACCCAGCTTACCGAGGAGGCACGGGACAAGGGCCATAGCAAATGGAAATCCAAAGGACCTTATATGGCAGGGATGACCGAGGGCCAATTCAAGTCTTACGTGAAGACCTACACTGCCTCGCGCAAGGAGGATTTCATGAAACACCTGAGAGAATACCTAAGGGTGAAGGCTTTCGAAGAGGCGGCCTATATTGCAAGAGAGACCGGTACTCCTGAGCATCTCCTACCCGTGTTGGAGACGTTCGAGCTCTCTGACGAAGAGTTCGAGAAAATGGTCAAGGCTCTGCGTGAAGACACCACCTTGTCTTCAGAGTTGAGCCGTTTAATCAGAGACTTCTTCGATTTTCCGGGTGTTCACGCCGAGATGCCACAGCAGCAGGCTAGCTTTGCCTCCGATTTACTCCATAGATTGGGGAATACTAGCACCAAGGGACCGCCGAGTACCCACCCATCCGCTGGTCTTTCGTACCTTCGCAGTTCAGCCTTCCTGCACAACCATCCAATCCTCGGCCCACAAGAGTCGAGAGAGCCAATTGAAGCTCGACTGTTGTCCGCTCGTCAAACAGCTCAGAAGCTGAGCTCGCAGGCCAGGGCTGGTGTTGGTGGTGTTGTTGCGGACCTCAAGAGTTCGCAGTCCGGCTCTAGGTTGACTGATGAGTATCAGTCGATGAGATACGATGAGCAGGGAGGCCCTAAGGTTTGGGTGTTGCCAGACCGCGCATATATCGATTCGACCGGCCACATCAAGCTCGCCGTGAACCCCGCCATCCCGGAGGATGTGCAGATCAAGCAAGGATCCCTGAAGTCAAAGGAGGAGCTGGAAGCAAAACCAGCACCCAAGATTGAAGAGCTCGATACAAGGGCTGCGGCCCTCGACACCAATGACGGCAGCATGCAGGAGCAAAGCAGGCAGATTGTCGGCATTTTGGAGGGAATGAGCAACGCTGAAGTCCAGGTGAATGCTCCGCGGAGGGGTGTGGATCAATAGAGCAGCCGGGAGAGAACCTTTGTCCTGTATGATATTGCACAATGTCGGAGGGTGTGGTTTAGTTCGTGCAGCTTGTTCGTAGGCCCCTTTGAAAATAAGACTGATCATGTTACTTGCCATGACGGAGCGACTGCGTGGGGCCGAAAGGGTGGTTGATGCCCTGGCGCCGTGGAGCACGTGACCGGAAAGCTCGCTTGCGTAGTTTAGCCGACGCACAGCCGGAACGACATCTTTTCGGGCTGCACGTCGTGCGTTCTTGACTTCGACGACGACGACCTGCAGCCGCACCGGACCAGCCTTTTTCTCCATACTAGCACCGCTCGACAGCCACCATGGGTCGCGTTCGCACCAAGACCGTCAAGAAGTCCGCCAAGGTTATCATTGAGCGGTACTACCCCAAGCTCACCCTCGACTTCGAGACCAACAAGGTACGTTCATACAGAATGCACAGTCCAGCCAGCGCTGACCTTCAATCACAGAGGATTTGCGATGAGATCGCTATCATCGCCTCGAAGCGCCTCCGCAACAAGGTTCGCATCAGTGCCGTCGAATGCAAAGACCCATCCTGACACGTGCGCCCACAGATTGCTGGCTACACTACCCACCTGATGAAACGCATTCAGCGTGGTCCTGTCCGCGGCATCTCCTTCAAGCTGCAGGAGGAAGAGCGTGAGCGCAAGGATCAATACGTTCCTGAGGTTTCCGCTCTGGACTTCACCCAGAACTCGGACAGCGGTCAGCTCGACGTTGACCAGGAGACTAAGGATCTCCTCAAGAGCATGGGCGTAAGTTCCCCAGATGCGCCCGTCACATGCACCAGTCGTTTAACAAGCTCATGCAGTTCGACTCCATCCCCGTCAACGTTGTTCCTGTTGCTCAGCAACAGGTCGCTGAGCGCCCCCGTCGTTTCGGCGACCGCCGCCCCGGCCAGTAAATGGCTTAGGAAGGGAAATGAAAGAGGGAGCATAAAAAGGGCAAACAGGGCTTTGTGGTTCGGATACCGGGAACGGCGAAATAGGCATAGAGCCAATGAAGGTTTATTCCCCACACAAGGTGTCGCCGAGTCCGAAGGGTTTAGGCCTGGAGGACGACGCTTGATTGCCAATATCCGCCCCTTCTGCTTGCGTGAATCCCGGTACTTACCGCAGACATGGTCGACTCCAATGGTCTTAGCGACAACGACGCACTTGTTACCGGGGCTTGGGCATTGGAAATGCAAGCAACCCGACCACGCAATTGCAACCGCTTCTTGATCGGGCCAGTCTGCCATCTACTTTGTTCGATTTTCCCGTTCGGACATTCCCGGCGACTGTATTCTTGTACTCGACTTTCGTACTGTTTTGGGCCCCATCCGTGACCGTGAACTTACCCCGAATTATTTGTCAACCGCCAACAGCTCGGGGTGGGTAGAACCCAGAATGCTACCTCACAACTTGTGCCACCGCGGGTGAGATCAATATCTTGGACCCACGAGTCGGTTCATAGGTTTTGGCGCGATGAATTGATTGTTCGATTGGTTAGCCGTGGATGTGAAGTAATTGTTTGGTTGATCTTCTTCATATCTACATTAGAGTCGCCGCGTTATTCGACTGAGGTATAAAGGCATAGTGGGACGCAGAAGATTGCCCTCCTGGGAGGCCCTACACTCCTCCCGCGTGGGCAGTTGTAGCGAATCTCTAGGTCAAGACGTTAGCTCTGAAAGCCATATAAAGGCGTATACGCACACCGTAAGTAGGGTGCAATATCACTAGTGAGACTGGTTGGAGAAAGGTCGAATTCCTTTGCAATCCGACCTAAACGTCATTATTGCCAGGCTCACGGGGCATCATCTTACGCTTGACCTTCCCCGATACCTCCAGACGAAACGTTATCTCTCACTGATCATCAGCCCGTTGGTGAGCTTCGCAGTAGATGGAATGCACACGAAGCCATGCCATACTCCGCCCTTGGCAACCACTTAAAGCCTTGGCTGACGCTTGCCCTTTCCCAATTTCGGCTCGACTCACGCATGAGCAACGCCGCGGTGGGTTTTCTTTCTGTTGGCCCTGGGACCAGTCGAGGCTCCAAGGAACGAGCAGATAATAGTCTGCTGCTGGACTCGCCCTGCGGTGCAACGCGCGGCCTTACCAAGCCGGCGGACCGCGAGCCCGACGGCGCAATCTGGCTGGTCAGAGGGCGAGCCAAGGTCTTGTCCCTACGTTGGAAGTTGTTGGCCCCCAGGCGGTTAGAGGCATTGGCTGGGTGCCTGAGTGGTCGCAGGCCGCCAGCTCTTTGCCGTCTTTATCAATGTACGAAGACCTGCGTGTTGGAGTAGACATGTCTTGCAGCGGAATGTGCACGTGAGAAATCGAAAAGACGGGATGGAAGCTCTTCTTCAAAGAACATATTCAGCAGTGTAAAGGCAACATAGACCATGATGTCGCCGTGCTGCCCGTCGTCACAGTCAATTGCTGTACATCAAGACTCCATTTGAAGTCAGCAACGCGCCTGCGCGAACGCTTGGGTTTACCTCTCTTCCTCTGTCAGTCTCGCTCCAGGAAGTCCGATCCAAGGAAATCTTGTCTCCTCATCTCTACTATACTCCTAAAAGGCAAGGGTCGTGGTCCACGAAGTGCAAGCCACCAAAGCCACCGCCAGCGCACCGATACCACCGCGCCGCGCCCTCGGCCCAAACGCCGGCCTGAAAAGCGATGGTCACTTGGATGGGGGCGCCACCACCCATAGTCTACCATAGCTCCGCATCGGTGCTTCCCTGCAGGCTGTTGCTTTGACCGCTACTGGCACTCATGATACCGCTCGCTATTGGCAGGTTGCTCCATAACTTTGAACGTCGCAAATCAAAGACATGGGTGGGTGAAGGGCGCTCGGGTCGCGAGTGGCAGGGGTGTCGATAGCCCTTCTCTACCGCTGTTTACTTATTACTGTTCTTTTTGAGTTTGGACTGGCGGTGTGGCGCCGAAAGTAGTGAGTCCTGTGGAGAACACTTGCCGCTTGGGAAGGTTGTTGCTGAAACTCTGGTGCGAGAATGTGTATGCCAGACACCGGCGCAAGGGAGCGCAGCAGCGCCGAAATGGCCATCCCGTCTGCTAAAAAGAAAACAGAAAATACAGTGGTGGTTGCGAGAGAGAAAAAAAAATGCCGTCTCCGTAATACCTTCGCCGTCATGGCGGCCTAGCCATTGCCCACAAATCCCTTCCTCCCCTCTTTTGGACCTGCTAGGCCAAGTAGAAATAGCACCTCACTACACACACTTTTTGATTGCGGCTCCACCTTGTGATTGGTTTCGTCCACGAACAACTTCAAACGTCGGATCTGCGTGCCACACGAAGCTTAGGTCGTGCTATACACTTGCTACTCACCCACCACCGCCGGATTCGGCACGCGGCTGCCCAATCGCAATGTGGGACGTCTAGATGCGGTGATATCCCTAACACAGCGGCACCAAGGGAGAGAGAAAAAAATGAGGAGCCACCCAGTCATTGCGGAGTACACGTCGGCGCACTTGTCTATGAACAGACGACCAAAAGGAAAGAGTTGATATAGTTAACTACAAGTAGTCCAACCACCGTTTACAAAACGGTTCGCAAGGTATGTTATATTACACTCGACTTGCTTGGGTCATCGAAACCGACGTCCGGCCGTTGTTTTACAACCTGTAAACCCTACATCTACGTCCACAAGCCTACTCTAACCACCGGGGTCGTTGCAAGAAAGCTTGAGGGCAGTAGTCGGGGGCTTCGCGAAGCTACGAACCTTTACTTACCGCCTACCGAATCCAGCGGTGCTGGGTGATTGGCACGATTTAGGTATCTACTGAACAAGTCTTGATACATTCAAGGATGGGTCAAGAATAGTAGTACCTTTTACGCCCCTTCGTCCGGTGCTCTTCAATAATGTTCGGTGCCCCTTCTCAACATACGTGGCTCGCCCATGGCATGCTCCCGATCAGGTCAAATGGTCGATTATCTCATCCATTCCAAATGGAACAGGATAGAGCCATTATTGCATTGGTGGAAATTTACATTATCCGCACCAAACACGGGTAACCGAATGATCCCCATTCTAGAATGATAGTGGTGTACCAGACACAAGCCTGGTAAAGCGAACCCAGAGGTATATTGTAGCGCCGATTACGCCAAGACCCAGCCGTACGATCCTTTTCCTCGCTTCCAACGTAGTTTCCTCTAGTCCTCGATAACGACCTTCTTTGTCATGCAGTCGACCACCTTTGCATAGAATTTGGCGGCACTACTACGCGGGAAGCAGATCTCTTCGGTCAGGTAGTCTGGCAGGATATCCAGGAGGTCACGATCCCTGCTCTCGTTGAGCAGAGGCGTATAAGCGAATTCGGCCTCTTCGTAACTCTGGCTAGATGGTTTATCATCCAAAGTGACAGCAAGATGGAAATGCAGCGCTTTACAATTGTCAACGAACAGCCGCTTTTGGTAGGTCGGGAAGACTTACTGCCATTGCGACCAGTTTGAATGCAGTCGTAAATGTCTTCCTCTTCTCCCCGCTTCACTCCTCTGATGATCAATCCAGTAAGGTCGCTGTAGAGGTCCTCCTTCAACTGCCTTATCTGAGAATCCTTTGCTGCCTCCGAGCTGCCAGCGATGATTGTTCTCTGAGTCTTAACGGCGCTTCCGGGAACCTTGGGCTCGGGGTTCGTTGAGGAAGCTCTTGTGGCAGCTAACTTCGCGGTGAGCGTCTTGACCTCGGCCTGCGACTCGGAAAGGTGAGTGTGGAGAGCTTTGTTCTCGGACGCAAGCTGTTTGTTGGTCGCGTTGAGCTCTGCCACTTGGCCCTTTAGGGATTTACACTCTGCTGCCAGGGCACGTTGGGTGGCCAATTCTTTCTTGAGCGATGCAATGAGATCGTCCTGGGCTGAAGCCTAATCAGCGCTTCCGGTTCGTCAAGGTTGCACGCCGGCGACTCACCTCTTGATCTATCATCTGTGCTCCTCTTGAGATTCTCGAAGTTGACCCCAGCGTCGCGCACACCGACATCGCGCAGGTTCTGGTACTTGACGTCCAAATTCTCAAACTTCTTGGTCAGGTCACCAAGCTTCCTGCGCAGCGTCGGGTCGTTGCCTGCTCTTTCCGTGTCTGACGCAACGCTGCCTCCTCGCCTAAAGGATGCCGGTGCGCGCTGCTTGGAGACGGATCTGGCGCGGTTGTTTTGTCTCGGCAGCGGCTGCGTCTCGGGCAGCTCTGGAATGTCCTCAATCGATGGTTCGATGTCCATTGAGTCTGGGTCATCCTGGGTCTCGGGGACGATCATCGTCGGGGGGTCCGGCGAGGGTTCCTTCTTCGTCTGTCTGGCCCGACCCTTTGGCGCGGCCTTGGGTTTCTTCGTCGGCTCTGGCGCGACCAGACTCAGCTCGGGTTGTCTAGGGCGACCTCTACCCTTGCTCGTCCCAGGCGGCGCGGCATCCCCCAGGTCCTCGAAACCGTCAACCTCCTCTGTGTCGGTCGCGTTGGGCTCGGATCGTTCGGCCAGAGCCTCTCTCTTTGGCGGCGCTTTCTTCGCGACCTTCGGCTTGGTTGTAACGACGGATGCGCCGCTCGTCCGACGAGTTGATCTTTGCGCCTTGACCGCGGCCCCCTTGGCGGGTGCGGCAGTCTTAGGGCGGCCGACTGCTCGCCTCTTTGGGGGAGCGGTATTCTCGATGAGGGAATCGGAGGCCATGTTGTGGGCAACGGAATCCTTGGCGAATTCGTCCTCGGAGGCAGATTCATCGACCATGTAGGAAAGAGTAGGTGCAGCGACGCGTCGAGGCATGGCTGTTGGAGGGCGCGCACGGTAGCGCGGAGGTGGATGGTTGTCGTCGTGGTGACTGGCGGCGAGGGCTGGCGGGGACTTGTGCTGTGTAAACAATGCAAGTCCGCCCAACCCCGGAAAGCGCGACGCGTTCGCGCTAGACCTGATTGGGCTGCAATTTCACTCACGACACCATCTCATACACTCTTATGATATTCTATGTCCCACCAGCAGCCTTCGTATATTGATCGCCGAATGCGTCCAACCACCTCTCCACCACCTCGGCTCCTATTTCGATCCGACTGTCTCGCCCCCCCTCTCCAGCTTCTAAACCACTTCTTCCATGAACTCCTCGACGCTCAGCGCATTCGGATTCTTGCCCTTCTTGTTGTTATCCGGACCCTGTAGCTCACGGTGCAGAGCCGTCGCAACCGTCGGCGGCGTAATCTCGACGACCTTCATCTTCGTGTCCCTCAATTGTGCGCACAGGTTCATCGACCAGAAATGCAGCCAGGCCTTGTCGCCGTTGTAGACAGGATTGATGGTGCTGATTGCAACAAAGCCCAGCACGCTCGACACATTTACACATGACGACGGCACCATTTGGCTTGGACTGGAAGTGGGGCAACAGGCCCAGTGCAAGGTGCATCGGGCCGCGGATGTTTGTGTCGATCTCCTTGTCCGCTTTCGCGAGGAACTCAGCCGCATCACCTGCAGCGGCCGCTGTACGCCTGCGTTGTTGATCGGGCAGTCGACTTCGGGGTGCTCCCCGGTGATCTTATTGATCAATGAGGGGAGGGTCTATGGTGTTGAGGACGTAATAGGCCGTTGCGCCGATTTCTTTGGCCGTGGGTGCGGCCCGCGATGATGACTTTTCCCCCCCTTGTTGATCAGGTACTCGGAGGCATTGACTCGTGCGATAGAGCAAGTGAGAAAGCCTTGCGGACCATCATTATACGAGAGTCGAGACATTATAAGCGTATGATGCATGAACCAATCATCAGTTCCATGGCACAATGTATGACGTAAGCGACAATGGAAATCTTTGGTGAACCTATGGATGGCTGGGGAGAAGCGGTGCCTGAGCCGCGTCGCGTCGCGTCGGGCAGCAGGGGGGCGCGCCTAACAAGTCGCGTCATGGCGGCTGCGGCTCCACTGTCGCCCGGACAACACCAGCAAACAGCCCGAGCGCCCTGGCGTTCCCAGCCTCCCGCCAGCACACAGCGCCCGCTCCGCAGCCTCCAGCATTTTCCACTCCCACTTTTCCCGCCGCCTGCTTGTCTTGCTCTACCGCACTCTCCCTCCGCCACTACCTGCCGCCCCTCCCGTCGGTCGTTTCTGCTCGTCGCGTCGCGCTCCAGACCAGCTGCCTCGAGTTCCGCCGAGCTGCCGCCAGCGATCCCCCACATCTGCCGCGCATCGCACCCCGACTTACTCGCCCGCTGACGGGCCCGCCATCTCTCATGGACCGCCCTCGCACCCCCAATGGTGCCTACGCCGCCCCGCCCGAGTATGGCTACTACGACGACGACTACCCGCCGTCGCCCGACCGCTACCAACACGCCGGCGCCTCTTCCATGCGCTTGCTGACCCATGGCGACCCCAACGACTACAGCCCGTTAGTACCCCCCAGTCCTCCAGCAGCGCTACCATCACTGGAGCCCACCAGTCCTGTCTCGGGAGCACATTCCTCCCAGCCCCGGGGACCTGGCCTGAACTTCGCTTCTCGCCCTCCGCCGGGTGCCACCCCAGCAACTCAGCATGCCGAAGATCCCATGGCGGACTTTTTGCGCGAGGCCGAACAGTCGCTGTCGGCTTCGCAACCGCTGCAGCCTGACCCTGCACCAGAGTCTTCTGCCTTCAAGCGAGGCACCGACAAGATCAAGAAGACGATCAAGCTGAACGTCAAGCGCAAGCCTGCCGCCAATACACAAGGCTCACAAGAACAACCTGACAGGCCGGCCCCGCAGTCCTCCTACGGCCCCTCCACCTATCCATCCACTACCTCGCTGCCTCTCTCGAGCGCGCCATCCATCCTGGACGCTGCACCGCATATGCCCCCGCCCGACCTCGACAGCGCCTACATGCCCTACCGCACTGCCACCCCGACCAACCGCGCCGGGTCGCCGACGAGGCCCTGGACCCCTTCCATCCGGCCTCCTGCATCCAGTGCTGCCTATGAGCCCCTTGACCTGAACGGCACTCCGCGCCCTGGCACTCCGTCGTCCCGCTATGCGGGCAGTCCGAAACGCCCGCTTCCGCCTCAACCTCTCTTTGCTGGCGGGCGCCCAATCTCTAGCGACTCGAAGCACAGCGAAGCCACCATTGCCATCGAGGATGATGACATCTTCGGCGCTGACGGCGACATGGGCTCGAGACCCGAGCTCCACACTATGGACTCGTTCAACAGCCACTCCACTTTTACTGACGAATTCTACGACGAGAAACACATGGGTCCAGCCCCAAGCCCTGGCAAACAGCAGAGACGCGGCGCCCGTCAACAACGCGTTGAGAAAAGAGAGGTTCGCCTTGTCAACGGCGAGCTGATCCTCGAGTGCAAGATCCCCACTACTCTTCACAGTTTCCTCCCTCGAAAGGATGGAAGCGAATTCACGCACATGCGGTACACTGCTGTGACGTGCGATCCCGATGACTTCGTTGACAAGGGCTACAAGTTGCGTCAAAATTTCGGCGCAACTGAACGTGAGACAGAGCTGTTCATCGCCGTGACCATGTACAACGAGAACGAGATCGACTTTACTCGTACTATGCATGGCGTTATGCGCAACATCTCTCATTTCTGCTCTCGCGCAAAGAGTAGAACCTGGGGTAAGGACGGATGGCAGAAGATCGTCGTTTGCATCATTGCAGACGGTCGTCAAAAGGTGCATCCTCGGGTCCTCGACGCTCTGGCCGCCATGGGCTGCTACCAGGAAGGTATCGCCAAGAACACCGTCAACGACAAGGAAGTTACGGCCCACGTCTACGAATACACCACCCAGGTATCTCTCGACTCTGACCTCAGGTTCAAGGGTGCCGAGAAGGGGATCGTTCCCTGCCAGATCGTCTTCTGTCTGAAGGAGAAGAATGCGAAAAAGCTCAACTCTCACCGATGGTTCTTCAACGCTTTTGGCCGCGCCCTGAACCCCAACATCTGCATCCTGCTCGACGTTGGCACTAAGCCTGGTTCCAAAGCTCTGTACTACCTCTGGAAGGCGTTCGATACGGACTCGAGCGTTGCTGGTGCTGCCGGTGAGATCAAAGCTGGCAAAGGCAAGGGATGGCTGGGTCTTCTGAATCCACTAGTCGCTTCTCAGAACTTTGAGTACAAGATGTCCAACATCCTGGACAAGCCTCTAGAATCGGTCTTTGGCTACATCACTGTCTTGCCAGGTGCTTTGAGTGCCTATCGCTACCACGCCTTGCAGAACGACGAGACTGGACATGGCCCCCTGAGTCAGTACTTCAAGGGAGAAACGCTCCACGGCCAAGATGCGGACGTCTTCACGGCCAACATGTACCTGGCCGAGGATCGTATTCTCTGTTGGGAGCTGGTTGCCAAGCGGAGCGAAAGATGGGTCTTAAAATACGTCAAGAGTGCAACGGGAGAGACCGATGTTCCAGGTAGGCTTCCATTCAGGCCAGCTCGATCTCAGGCGCTAACAGCTGAACAGATAGTGTACCTGAGTTCATCTCTCAGCGTCGTAGATGGTTGAACGGAGCTTTCTTCGCTGCCGTATACTCACTCCTCCACTTCAGGCAGATCTGGGCAACAGACCACACATTGTGGCGGAAGGTTCTACTACACATCGAATTCGTCTATCAATTCGTCAGCTTACTCTTCACCTACTTCTCATTGGTAAGTGAATCAACAAAATACGTGGGATACGTCGACTTATTGATTTTCGTTACAGGCCAACTTCTACTTGACTTTCTACTTCATCGCCGGTTCTCTCAGTGACCCCAAGTTAGACCCCTTCGGCCACAACATGGGTCACGTAATCTTCCAGATACTGCGATATTCCTGCACCCTTTTGATCTGCATGCAGTTCATTCTTTCCATGGGAAATCGTCCTCAGGGAGCGAAGAAGATGTTCCTCTTCTCTATGGTCGTGTACGGTGTCATCATGATGTATGTGACGTTCGCGTCAATCTACATTGTCGTCGACCAGCTTCGCGATCCGGATACCAAGTTCGAGCTTGGCAACAACATCTTCACCAACATGATTGTCAGCACAGCCAGTACGATTGGCCTGTATTTCCTCATGTCATTCTTGTATCTGGACCCCTGGCATATGATCACCTCCTCGGGCCAATATTTCGCACTGCTCCCCGCGTACATTTGCACGCTTCAAGTCTACGCTTTCTGTAACGCACACGATGTTACGTGGGGTACGAAGGGGGACAATGTCCAAAACCGCGACCTCGGTCAAGCCAAGGGAAGTGGTAATATGGTTGAGTTAGAGATGCCCTCGGAACAGCTCGACATCGATTCCGGCTACGACGAGGCACTTCGAAACCTCCGCGACCGCATCGAGGTGCCCTCGCCGGGTCTCAGCGAGAGTCAGGCTCAAGAAGACTACTACCGCGCCGTGCGTACATACATGGTTGTTGTGTGGATGATCTGCAACGCCATTCTGGCCATGGCGGTCTCGGAAGCCTACCCTGTTGGAGAGGTCGGCTCGAACTTCTACCTCAAGTTCATCCTGTGGAGCGTCGCCGCAGTGGCGCTCTTCCGCGCCATCGGCTCCAGCGCATTTGGTGTCATTAACATCATCCACATGATTGCCGAAGGTCGGCTCAAGTGGCGCGGAAGGTCTAGCAGCAACAGCCCGAAGACGAAATTTGGACGCAGCAGCAGATTCAGCTGGCTGCCGACCTTCGGCACACCGAGCTGGGTCAGTAGCAGTGGCAGTTGGGTGAGCAGCAAGGCAAGTAGCGTGGGAAGCAGGCTGAGGAGATAGATGGTGTACGAAAGCACCCCCATCGCAACAGCATGCACTTTGGAGCCGTCGGTCCAGCAACAAGGCCCATTAGAGGCCCGAGAGAGTTGGGATTATGAAGGTGTAATGGGTTCAGGTTCAGGTTCATGATGTATGATACTTTCAGGGTTTTACGACGCGTTTATGGGTCTCCTTGGTTACTTTCACGTCTAGCATAATGACTATTTGGGATAGGGGCTCGAGTGGAAAGGGTATACTCGGCATTGGGTTTTCCGTGGGATAGTGATACCATTATTTCTTACCTCTTGCATTGTCGACGTACGAGTCTTCAAATTGTGAGAGACCTAGTTTTGCTTCTCTAAGAACACTTCAGCTAGCGGAGCAGAGCTGAACAAAGGCCAGGCACAGGAAATCAAACGTGCAAAGTAGTTTTGGGGCCAGGTGTTAACTGCGTACAATGCTTGGGAATATTGATTCTGATTTATCAAGCGAACACGACGAACGCCGCCCTAGCATAGACATGTCAGAAGACACTCACAGTGGGTTGCAGAAGATTCTGCCATGCCATGTCCCGCGAAAGAGACCACCCTCCCCGCATGGGCAGCTGAAACGAAAATCGGATATATAGCCACGCAAGTCGGTGGGCGACACTGCACAGCGTCGTAGGTCAGCTACACTAAATCACGCAACACGTGCGCGACAAGTATATCAGTCTTTACATTGAACTCGCGTGAGAGAAGTTGCGATGCCATTGGAAGCTAGCTGAACAGGAGGGGAATCATTGAGAGAAGTTTGTGGTACATGCCATTCGCTTCCGTCGTGGAGTCATGAAAGGGTAAAATCAAGAAAAACAAAAGTGGGGAGGGTATCTGATGTCCTGATGAGTACAATGATTGCCCAGCAATGCATTTCCACCCGGTTGATACTCAGCAGTACACAACGTAGATCTCCTCAATTGTCAAATGTCTTCGCCGGATGCTCAGGAGTCCTTGAAATATCAATGCGGAGGATACAGCACGTGTGCCCTAGTACCCCTTGGCTACTTCACCGGCGACACCGGCAACGTAGCATGCAGCAGTGGCCCAAATCAAAGTAGTCAGGACAGTCTTGACACTCTGTCCCTTCGAGCCTTCCTTGCGGCGCTCGCCTGAGAAGACAGGCTCAGTCTTTCGCACCTTCTTTTCATCCTTGTGGCGAGGCGAAAATTTCCTGACGGCAGCTGGATGCTCCATCACGGGGTCGAGGTTGATGTAACCAGTGGGTGACATTGTGGGAGTAGGAGGCAGGGGGATTGTGGTACCGTCAACCGGGTTAGGACGAGGAGCACGCTTGTGAGTCTCCTTGGCTGACTTCTCCTCGCGAAGCCGCAGGATCAGGAGGTTTGCGGCTGAGGCGACAGGTTCGTAACCATCCTTTTGGAGAGAAGTGAGTTGCGGGATAAACTTGGCTGGCTGAGACAGGTTTGAGAGCGCGACGCTAAGGGGGATCGGGTGTTCACCGGGACTGTAGACCGTAGAGGATGTTTGAGAGGTAGTAAGTGATTTTGTCGAAGGGTCGAATGCGAGAAGTTTGTAGACACGCAGCTTTGCAGAGATTGCGGCGGCGGCGTCTGTCTCCTTCAGGTTGGCATCTGCAACAGCGCTCTCTCCACCGGCGTCAACCGCGGAAATACCAGACGGTGGTTCAACTGCGGAGGTTCCCGGTGCCGAACTTGGTGAAAGCTGTGAAGCAGACAGGCCCGGCGTAGAAAGCTCGGCCTCGAGGTTGTCAGGCGTGAAGTTATAAGCGCCGGGGTTCTTCTCCTCGTAGGATGAGAGGCTCTTGTGCACCGCTTCATCTACACGCTCTACGCCCTCCGTGCCCGGAACTCCAAAAGTCTCAGGTACAGATGAAGCTTCCTCTGCTTGGCGGTGAGTAGTAGTGATTTTGCCATAGTACTTTTCGTAGATGTCGCGCACTTCCCGAACAAGAGCAATGTCGTGCAGACGTTGCTCTCGTGCTGCTTCGAGCTTGGCGGCATCCTCCTTCGTGCTCATTGTCTCAACAGCACCACCGTCGACTGGAACAGCCAACTCCTCCTCAAGGGACTTTCTCTTACCATTCGCACATGCGTCCAATTCCCGCTGAAATGACGTCTCAAGACCGGTGGGTTTCCGGGAGAATCCTTGTCCGTCAAACTCCAAAGTACCGTGCGCCGCACCTGAAGCCTGTTCCTGGAGCTCTTCTTCTAGAGATTTACGTTGGCCATTCTGGCAGGCCTCGATCTCTCGCTCATACGACGTCTGTAATCCTAGCGGTTTCAGCGAATATCCATACCAATCTTTGAGCTCGTCCGGAGCTGCTCCTTGCTTTCTTCGTTGTTCGACTGACCTCGGGGGTGCTGTGGCTGATTTCGATGCGCTGCAGCTAGTCGAGCTGTCTGGCGCCTTCGGAGAGCAGATGTCCGAATATGAGGCTGCTCCTAGGGACATCTCGCTAAGCTCCTCTTCAAGTGATTTTTTTACCCCACACCTCACAGCTTCGAGCTCACAAGCGTACGAAGACTGGAGACCTGTAGGTTCACGGGAGTACCCATCGTCGGGCGAAGCGAGATGAGCATTGTCACGAGCCTGGATTTCTTCTTCCAGGGTTCGGCCAGATTCCAATTCCCGTTGGTATGAAGTCTCTAGACCAGTCGGTTCCCTCGAGTAACCGTCATCAACGATATACTGCTTTGGATTTGTCTTGGCGCTGATTTCATCGGCAAGCGAGTGGCCTAAAGCCTTCTCTCTCTCGAAAGACGTCTCAAGACCCATGGGTTCCCTGGAGTACCCGTCGTCCACGATGTGGTTCT
This sequence comes from Diplodia mutila, assembly GCA_022560015.1. Lineage (NCBI taxonomy): Eukaryota > Fungi > Ascomycota > Dothideomycetes > Botryosphaeriales > Botryosphaeriaceae > Diplodia > Diplodia mutila. The sequence goes on along the minus strand of JAFISB010000058.1, from coordinate 147,112 downwards.
GGGGCTCCGTCTTTGCCTGAATCTCCTCAGCAAGGGAGCGCCCAGCAGCTTGTTCCATCTCAAAAGATGTCTGCAAGCCCATTGGCGTACGGGAGTAACCATCGTCATACTGCACCGGGTTGGTTCTGGTTTGAATATCAGTAGCGAGGTCACGACCGGAAGCTTTCTCTCTTTCGAACGATGTCTGCAGACCAGTTGGGACCTGGGAGTAACCGTCGTCCAAGTTCTTCCTTGCAGCGCGAGACAGAGATGTCTCCAGAATGTCTGATAACTTCTGCTCGGATGATTTCTCCGCTCTGTCGGCCGCAACATATTCGTCTGCAAGATCTTTGCGCCTCTCAAAGATTTCCCGGGCTTCCTGGATCCTGGACATTGTCTCATGGATCTGAAATGACGGATCTTCAGCTTGGATAGAACAGAAGTCGTGTTCCAGCTGAACACGTCTTTCCTGTTTCTGCTCAACAGTCTCCTTGTTGGGATTCTTGCGGATGCCCATGCGAGCTCTTACATCGGCAGCAGTTAGCAGGTCGATGTCATCCTCCGGAAGATTCGGCCTGCGAGGAGCGCTCTTGTAGTGATTTTCCTGGACGATCCATTCGGATGGTGGTGCTGGAGGCCTTTGAGGCTGTTCGCGCAGGAGCCTGTCATACTTGGCCAAACTTTCCCGTAACTGGTCCTGTTCGGCTGTACTGGACGCAGTGTATGCTGCATTCGAGGCCGAGGTCTGGGTGAGGCCTTCCTGAGTAAGACAGTCACTCGACTGTGGTGTATTACTCTGCTTCTTGTCGTACGCGGACAAAGAGTCGTCACGGGGATCGTGGTGGCTTTGAGAGTAATGTATCGGGGGATCTTCAACAGCTAGGCTACCAGAAGCGCCATACTTTGGGGTCATTCGGCCAGTAATCGGGTCGTATGATAGCTTAATTGTAGGCTGGTCTGCAGTGGGCGATGGGTGGGGGTTTGTCTCCGATTCGGCGGAGATGGGGACCGTCTTCCGAGGAGGATGGTCCGCAGGCGGAGTGCGCTGGATGCGGCGAAGCACCTCATTGGAGCGCTGGATGCCGCGAAGCATCTCATTGGAGCGACCGAAGATGGCCTCGTAAGGATCAGCCTCGATCTGCTTGTGGAAGGCATCCATTTTGAGTTGGAACTGCTTCCACTCCTCGTCGGCCTCGTCCCTCCATCGCGGCCAGCGTCGGCGTCCCCAGTTGCTGACGCTGCGCGAAAGAACGGAGGGGAGCTGGGCACACGGCAGGGCGTGCTTGGAGACGCCTCGGTTGATGCTATGAGCCAGCATTGTGAGGACAAGAGAGTATGACGGTGGTCATGCGTGCCCTGAGGGCGAGAGGTGCGAGTTGCAAGGAGCTGGACGAAGGGAGAGGTCAGCCAGGGCAGCACGCGCACAAAGGACGGGGTTATGGAAGGCAATGGCGGGCGGCAGGCGGCCGATAGGGAGCGGACGAGGGGAAGGACGGGCTCGCGTGAGTGGTGCTGGGGGAGCGGAGATAGTGTGGAGCGATCAGCTGTTGTGACGTACCTCTGTGGCCGGGTGGTTTGTAGTGATGGAGGCGGGGTCAAACCACGGCACAAAGCACAAAGCAGAGTTGCGGGAGAGGAGGGCGAGGGTGGTGAGGAAGTGGGAGCTGACAGACGGACGGGAGAGCGGCGGGTTTTGGCGCCGCAGCAGGCGTCGAGGGTGGGCGGGCAAGCAGTTGGCAGCGTGATTGGCGTGATAATCAGCACGCGGGGTCGGTCGGAAGCCAGGGCGAAAGCGGGCAAGCGGCGTGTGGAGAAAGCGCAGGGGCCGCCGCCTCCTGCGCCTGCGCCTGCCGTGCGAGTGCGTGCGTGCCTCACGTCGGCTGAGCCCGGGCGCTTCGAGCGTTGGCGTGTCTGCGAAGCACTGCCTGTGTCGTGCCATGGCCTGATGGCAGTGCCAGTCTGCATTGCCAGATGCATTCAACACCGGACGGCCCCCCGTCCGGCTACCTCACGATGCTCCCGCACGGCCCCTGGCGCTCCGCCACCAATCATCTTAGCCCGCCTAGCACACGCCCACCGCGTCACAGTTTCACGTGCAAGCGCTGCACAAAAAGCCTCAAGCCAGCTATCGTCAGGCCGCCCACTATTGCGCTGCTCTGTCGGCCTTATTACTGACCTCGGGCGGGGAGATGGTAGACGGCCACCCACACCTCCGCGTCATCGTGAGTCTCGCCCCGCTGTGCCGTGTCGCATCATGATACGAGTGCGCCGCTCCGACGTTGCCGACGATCCACTGCCATTGTGTCCAAGCACGCAAACAATCTTCGCCCAGCGGTGTAGCCTCGACATACTCTCCTTCGTAAGAGTCCCGCCGTCTCTCGAGCTGTGTCAGCCTCACTTGCTCGCCTCGAAGAAGGCGGTTATCCTAATACGGCGTTTCCCGGTGCGTCTTCGCTGTGCACAAACCATTACCTCGAGGGAAACGTCAAGAAAAGGCCCGCCTCTCGTTCCTTCGTTCGCCACTAATAGACCACTCAGTTAGAGCAACTGCAATTACATTTGGCTATTCCTGGCCCGGACTGACATGTAGTAGACTTCGATGTGTCTACCAATGATGTAGACAGAAGTACTTTATCTGCTTGTCCCCTTCCCCGGGCCCTACGCACTGGAATTCAGACTTCCCGATCCAGCACAACATGACGCTCGACCGTTGCCGCACCCCGTGCGTTCTACCATCAGGCAATACAGTCATGGCCTTACGTTCCACACTACCTGAAAGCGTTCTAAGCCTGGAAATCAAGATATGACTTGCGCCGACCTTCAGAGAGACGGGCACGCCTTATTAGTACTGCATCGCACCGCATTCATTCCGCTACGTGGCATTGACGTATAGCTGGTCAGGATGAGGGGGATGCACGTGGCAGTCATTCACTTTAAATCGCGACCGAATTGATGGTCAAGGATGATAAATTCCGACTCCTGACAGCAGGAGCAACCGAAGACACGAGCAAGAATGCGGTGTAGGACTGTGGAAGCCTGCGTGTCGTTATAAGATGAAATCCTTACATAGAAAAGGGACGAAGGAACAAAGCCTATCTTTTGTGACTATCTTCCCATACCCTTTTTGTCGGGCTATCCTTCCTCCAAGTGAGAGACCGCCTATGACTGTAATTCTTGCTAAGCAAGACTCGTGAATCGCTTCGCTGGTCTTACCCGAGTTACAGCAATGCCTTCATTTTGTCTGATTCGGGAGGCTCGTTCGTTCAGTCTTGTGATAGTCGGGTAGACCCGCATGCAAGCTAGAAGCCTCAAAATTGATGTTCGCACAGGTGCTTCGACTCTCAGGTCGTGCTTACAAAACCGAGCATCACTGAGTCAACCGACTTCTCCAAATACGCGTTACTCCCTCCACTCCCACCTTTCATGTGAAACCACAGCCACTAAACTATGGACCAGAATATGCAGTCCTCCGACTCCACAGTTTCTCGCACTTGATCACGCAAAAAGTTTCTTGAATCATCATCGGGAGACAAAACACTCCGACTGATGCAGCAATTTCAACATTTGAACATGACTGGTATTGTACCGCCACTGGCTTCCTTCTTTCTGCATAGCCCTGGCAGTATGACACTAAGGTGCCTGTTCCGGACAAAGATGGTCTGCTAAATGCGGCTTGTTGCATTCGAGGTCGGTTCGGGAAAAGAGTGCACTTTAGCTGTGACTCAAGGAAAGTTTCTCTCTGGGTTTTGGAATGATAGCTTCCTCCACCCAAATATGATACTACAACCCTCAAGCCTGTCGCAAGAGATGCTTGGACATGTGGCTGAGGTGTTTTGATATTACTTTGAATCTACCTACACGCCCGGATACCACGCACGTACAAGAGCACCCAATACCCTCCGCTGAACACGCCTCTGAAGAATTGAAAACCATCAACCCACTGCACTTCCACCGGCGAGACAAGGCTTTGAACCACGGTTCAAGAAGTGTATTACTGGGGCACTGATTAATGCGACAAACAGAGATACGGGTATTGGGGTTTAGTTACTCGGGGACACGAAAAATGGGTTGCCCCGCCCCGTCGATTTTTCCCTTTTTTTATTTTCTTTACAGTGAAGCTACAACGATATCCTGTCCTCGGCCTCGTTGAGCGACAGCTTGCACCAGTGTTCAAATCCAGGGGACGAATTGGAACGGTTTGGTTTCCGCCTTGTTCATCGAGTAATCCTGCTGACGCACATTTCCCTGGTGCGCAATTGATATCCAAATGCCCTCAGCTGTGAATGCAGGCAGTAACACTATCCAATAACGCCAACCAGTAACCAAGATAGCCCCGTCAAGAGGAAGGTGCAGGGGAAATCCCAGAAATCCTTACCGAACAGAAAACGTCTACTTTTGCTTACACCGGCTTGTGGTCTGCATCAGACCCTGGCGGCCACGAGGCTCATGTAAATGCCCCAGCAGAGGCCGACGGCGCTCAGGAAAACGATGCGCCTCTCGACGGGAATGAAGCTGAAGCTGATGATGGAGGCGATAGGCCAGATCTTGTAGCCAGCGATGATGATCGGGATCGTCTCCTGACGATCAATGGGATCAGCACTTCAATCTAGATCTCCAACAGCGGGGGTCCACTCACCGTCCTGATATTACCCCCAATCTGCACGCTCGACTGCCCCTTCATGAGACCCATGATAACCAGGAAGGCGACGGTGTTCATGATGGCGCCCATGGTTATGCAATCGACGAACCATTTCGTAATGGTGTTCTTGAGATTGAGCTTCGGCTTCTCCTCTTCGACGTGCAGCAGACCCTCCTCTCCGCGCTTCTCGATATCGCCATCGTTAGACACGCGCGGCGAGCGGTGGGCGTGGGCGAGGCCGGCGGAGCCCGGATAGGCCGGAAAGGTGCGCTCGAGGAACTGCTGCCACAGGTAGTTGGGTGGAGCCGTGATCAAGGTCAGGATGACGAAGCGGAGGAATTCGATGGGGTTGAAGGCGATCGGGCGCTGTCAGTGGCGACACGGGATCCGTTAGCATTCACGGTAGTCGGGGAGGGTTCGGCAGACAGCGGGGTGACATACGCCGCTCCGATAGGCGTCGATGACCTGCGCGAGGATGTTCGAGATTGACGATAGCACTGCTGCTTGCAGCGTGGCATTGACCATAGGAGAAGGCATGCTGGGCCAAACGGCGGCGACGACAGTGCGGGCAGTAAGGACTGAATGCAAGGGCTGGAGGGCTTCGGACGACTTCAAGGCTCCCAAGACGCGGGTGCAGAGGGGTTTGGGGGTGGTGTTGACACGGTAGCGACAGCGTTGGGAACAGGAGCTTGGGTTTTAGGAGGAAGGGCGGGACAAGCTCTCAGGCGCGCACACATGTGCTATTCAGGGCACGGGGAAGGGATCGGCGCGGGATGCGAGATGGAGATACTGCCGGTTTCAAAAGAATGGAGGCGCCGGGGTCACTGCAGATCGACCGTTGCTCGCCTGCTCGTTGCCCACCGCCCTGCGCGTTCCCGTTACGCCACGCCGACGCGCCCCAGCCTGCGGCGTTCGGTCGGAATCGCGGGCTTCGGCTGCGGCTGCGGCTTCGAGCTGGCGGGCTTATCGATAAGGCCGCTCGACTCGACTCAAAAAGGCAGCCCGCCGAGCAGCCACACGCCTTCCTCACTCCATCATGGACATCGACGACGAGGAAGCCCCGCCGCTGCTTGTCGACGCCAGCCAGGACCAGCATCTCGACGAGTTGTCCCTGGTCAAGGTGCCCATCACTATCGTCACCGGTGCGCTCCAAGTCGCTTGCTCATGCTACCACTTGCGGCTGATTACGACTCTCCGTAGGCTACTTGGGTGCTGGCAAAACCACGCTGCTTAACTACATCCTCAACGAGCGTCATGGAAAGAAGATTGCTGTCATCCTGAACGGCGTGTACTCCCCCCCGGCACGTGAGAACGTGACCAAACGTACTAACGATGGGCCCAGAGTTTGGTAACTGTAAGCCGCCTGCTTGCCGGCTTATTCCGTACACGAAGCCGACTGAGTTGACCGCCTGCAATAGCTGCCGATATTGAGAAGTCACTCACCGTCAGCAAAGACGGTGGACAGGTCGAAGAATGGCTAGACCTGGCTAATGGCTGTCTATGCTGTACAGTCAAGGACACCGGTGTCCAGGCCATCGAGTCGCTAATGGAAAAACGTGGCGTTTTTGACTACATCCTGCTGGAGACAACCGGCCTGGCCGACCCAGGCAATATTGCGCCGCTCTTCTGGATAGACGAAGGACTGGGAAGCACTATCTACCTGGATGGCATCGTCACGCTGGTTGACGCAAAGAACATTCTGAAGAGCTTGGACGAGCCGCTGCCCGAAACGACTGCGCATAAGGAAGAGGGTCACGATCCCAAGGGCCCCGAGCTAACCACTGCCCACCTGCAGATCTCGCACGCAGATGTGGTTGTCATTAACAAAGCTGATCTCGTCACACCAAAGGAGCTTGATAGCGTGCAGCGGCGCATCGTTGCCATCAACGCGCTCGCCAAGATTCGCGTCACCGATCACAGCAAGGTGCCCCAGCTGGAAGGAGTCCTACTCGACCTGCACGCCTATGATGCTGTGGATGCTGCCCAGTTGGATTTCGCTGCTAAGGGTCATAGCCATCTGGATCCGGTATGTTGCTCGTGCCCTGCTTCTGAACCGTTCTGACAACCTATACAATAGTCAATTACAACAATAAGCATACCTATTCCTGCATTGGATCAGAACGGCCTCGAAGCTCTGGATAGCTGGCTTCAGTCGCTACTATGGGAAGAGAAACTGCCCGGAGGAGTGCCGCCACACAAGTTTGAGATCCACAGAACAAAGGGACGTGTGCCGATGCTCGACGGCTCTTTGAAACTTATCCAAGGTGTGAGGGAGGTTTTCGAAATTTTGGATGCTAGGGACAGTCCATCAAGCGGGCAGCAAAATTCCAGCGGCGACGCGAAACAAGGCGGAAAGGTGGTGCTGATCGGCAAAGGCGTGGATGACGAACAGTTCGGCCAGAGTTTGCGGAAGGCGCTTGGGCTATGAATGTGGACACTCAGGGGCACATGAGAGTCAAGATGCAACTGATACTAGAGTAATAAAAGGTAGACTTCAAAAGATTAACATGCAACCCGCCTTCCTGTGAAACCACCCAGGGTATAAATGAGACTCCGTGTCTCTACACTAGCTATGTAAAGTTTGCAGGTAACATCTTCGTCTCAAAGGCATAAGCCTTGAGACGATAATTCTATCCACCTTTTGCAATCTGAAGGCGAGGCAGACCTTGTGGTCGCCTTGCTTCTATGGTGTTTTGGGAAACCCTTGTTCCAAATACACTGCGACCTTTTCGAACATCCAGTCCCGCTTAGACCTGAAGATCCACTTTAAGAGATGACCCAACACCCGCCGTCTCATCTGAATTGCAGACGAGAAGACCACGTCTCTTAGTAAGTAAACTGGGCGAGCGTGGCTAGATCTCCGCAAAGAATGTCGAGTCCGCCATGATTCCCAGCCCCTAATACCAGCTATGCCCCTCTTCCCCTTTCTTGATGCCTTTGGGGTTAAGCGACTTGACTGCTTGATACGGTATGAAATCGCTGTCCTGCGACTCAAAGATGGCCGAAACCGCACGCTTCCCAATGGCCTTGAACGAATCATACTCGGCCTCTCCATTCACCGCCGCCCACTCAGGTGACGCCGGTGTCGTTCCGTCCCCCAAATCGCTCCACCGGGTCACAGAGATGGACTGCTTGAACTTCTGCAGTGGGTCGCTCTTGTCCTCAGCCAGCTTGAGCTCAATCAGGTACTCGGTTGGGCACTCGGTGCAGCGACGGATAGACTTGCATTCGGTGCACTGGCTGACGACTTGCGTCGCAGTCGGAACGTGTTTTATGCGTGAGTCGATGCGTCGTGCGAGCTGCTGCTCTGGACCGTTCCCTTGACGCGACTTCGGGATGTGGTTGAGTGCACACTTGCACAAGTTCATCAGCTCGCCGTCGCGCCAATGTGCACACACCGAGAAGTAAGGCGAGTAGTCCTCCCGCGAGTACAGCAAGTGACGCTGTCCACTCAGTGGCAGACCGGCTTGTGCAAAGGTGGAGCTGATGACGCGGAGGAAGAGGTGATTTTTAACGACATAATAGCGCGTGTGATGGGACCAGCCGCCGGCGGCATCCTTCCAGCGCCGGAACATGTTCTCCACCGGGATGCCGTATTCGAGGCCATATCGCGCCGCCCTCGTCGTGAGCTGGACGAACGTGAACGGAAGATTGCGGTTTGGCGTGAGCCGCGTGCGGGGAGGCGGTACGAGTGGATTTTGAGCATGAGGACAAACGAACAATGGGTTGAGCACGTGGGGGGGCTTGGGTTCTTCTTCGCCACGGTGTATCCGCACGTGGTAGACTGCGCATGGAAAGCATAGAAGGTGGGCGGGAAGATGGCGGTCCATAGGGGCCAAAAATCGAATCCTGTCCAGGTGATTTTCTGGCAACCTCAACGCTTCCCACGGGGCAGGGCCCAGGATATTGGCCAAGGCCTTGTTCGCAAATGCCAAGCTCGCAGCGTCGGCTGGCGACAAGTACTCATCTGCAATTTTGTGCCACAACTTGGGCGGCAGACTGGAGATCAGAGGCTCACCAGGCGGGCGGTTCTCGTCATATTCTTCGGGTATGTCGTCCTGCCCCGGCTCGAAAGAGTCCTGCAGGCCATGGATCAACGCGGTAATGTCGCGACGTTCTCCGGTGTGCCTGTCTATCAGCGCGGCGTCCGGGGCCGTAGAGTGTGGCGCCTGGGGCGGCTGCGGCTGCGGCTTGAGCGTATCTTGATCGAGCAGGGTGCTTGAGCTTCTGGAGATAGTCTCGTTGTTCCTCCTGACGATTTCAGCGCTGACTGACTCGGAGGGCGGCTTCTTGACAAGGCGGTTGCGCGATTTCTTCGGCTTCAACGCGCCCTTCAAGCGTGCGCCCAGGCTCGATGGTTGCGGGGCAGTATCGGCCATCCTGTGGTGGAGATGTAGAAGGTAGGTCGAGCTCCATGGCTCATCTACCTTTGGCTGGGGCAAAGGAAGTAGGGAGAGCGAGTATTATGTCATAACCCGTGTCGTTCCGGCGCACGTTGCTCGGATCTACGTGGAGCCCGTTGGCCGACCCATCTCCGCCCCTCCTTATGTATCCGCCCGCTGTCTCCATGTAAGCTTTCGAGCGCTCCCGTCAATCCACAGCCTATCAGCGTTTCCGGAGTGCATCTAGCCGTCTCCGAGCTTTCACCCAATCGCCAGCGCGTGCGTGCAGGTGCAATATCAACAAGAGCTCGAAGGCTGCATAGGGCCTGTATCTCAGCGCTCCGATTCCTTAGGGCAAAAGCCTACACAGCGAAAAGCAAAGACAAGGCATTGGTCTTCGGCCCCGCGTGCTCTTCCCAGCTCGCCCTGCAAGCATTAATCCGGCGAAGAAGCAAGTTGAGCCGCAACAAAGCGCATATCGTGAAGTCAGGCACGTGGTGGACCTTGTGGTGTCACTTCTGGCGACAGCTGTGCGGGGTGAAGAAGAATCGAATCTGAAACCACCACGATTTCCCCCACGGGTCCGCTAGCGGGCGTTGCCGTGGAGTTGTTGGTACAGGATGGAGGCGCCTGGTGACGCTCGGGTGCGGCGGACGCGGGAGAGTGTGGGATCGGTGGCTGCAAGGAGCGCCGTGACAACGGAGCGGAGGCGCCGCGGGTTCATCTGCTTCACAGACTTACGTGGAGTTTTGAATGCAGAAGACAACATCTTGGATTCAACTACCCATGTAGCGTGCCTGGTGGGGCTCGAGTTCGAGTCTTCTGTCACCAGCTGTGCACACCTCTGCTCGCTTTATCGGCGGATGGGGCGGAAATGCTTCCTGCAGGCACAGGCTCGTAGGGTGCCAAAAGGCCGCTGAACCGCGCTCTGGAGCCCCATCTTCCCCACGTTGTCCAAAGGCTTCTGTCGAAGCGCAGATCGCAGCCCGGACTGCCTTCAGCGAACGGCGGTGCATGCGAAGCAGACCCCGCTGCGGTGGAAGACCGACCGTACAGCCGGCGCGGATCGTCGCCAGCGCGGCCGGGCCCCTTCCACTCACCAAGGACCCTCCCGTCCAGTGCGCCGCCCGACGCTTTGGCAGCACTAGCACCACACTCGCCCACCACAACCGCGCCTGACGCCTGAGCATTCGCCGAGACGTCAGCGTGCGCTAGCCCCAGGCGCCCGCCGTCGCCTCAGCTGTGCGCACGCCTCCGCTCGCCAGACGCCGCGCGCTATCAGATACCTATCACAGCCGCTCGCTCCCCTCAGAACACGCCTCTTGTACCACCCAGTGCAGTCTTCCACGATCCCCACGCGCATCTGTACATGAAACAACACCACTCGACTCCTTGGCCCTACCCTGCATCCTGCCATTCGAAGCCACCCGAAAAGCGGCTATCAACGGGTGAGGCTGAGGGCTCCGCGCGCCTGCTCAATCACCACATGCGCAGCCAGACGTCGCGCGAGCTATGACGGCCGAGATTCTACCCGCGCAGGCAGGGACCTCGTTAGACTTTCGCAAACCGCTCGACGCCCAGATCTCGAGACCTGCGCACCAGTCGGCCCCCAGGATGGAGACGCAGGAGCAGGAGATAACCAGTCCCACCTCGGACGAGAACCGAGGCAGGCGACGCACCCGCGACGACGAGCATTTAGACGACCAGGACAACCAGGCGGATGACGGCGACGCGCTGCCCGGCTCCTCTAGGAAGAGAAGACGCAGTCGCAAAGGCTTGGACAAGAAGTTTGAATGCCCCCACGAGGGCTGCGGCAAGAGCTATTCTCGCGCCGAGCACCTGTACCGCCACCAGCTAAACCGTAAGCTTCCCCCTTGTTTCGTCGGCAATGGAGCAACTGACAAGAGGAAGACAACCCGAAGCAAATCTACCATTGCGACTTCCCCGACTGCCAGCGATCTTTCGTGAGACAAGATCTGTGCGCCCGTCACAAGGAAAGACACACTGCTCGAGGCTCCCAGCTGCTGAGGAAGGACACATTTATGCATAACCTCAACCCAATTGTGACAAATGCAATGGCAAACAAGAACGGGAAACTAGGAAACTCACAGGCTTCCCCGGTGGTAGGCGGCCCCGAGACTGGCTACCCGGATCGCACTGACACAAAAGGCAGCCTAACTCTACAGGTGGCATGGCGCAGTCACCAGCATCGGCTTTGGGCAGCGCAACACCAGCTGGATCCGCAATGTCGCCGCCGCTCGGTGCAACAGTTCAGCACCATGGGAATGGAGGAGTATCCGACCGTGCTATGGGCGGCGACAATTGGCGCTCTAACAGCGTATCGCTGCAGATGCCAGATCAAAACAGGAGATCGTCCACATTTAGCGCCCCTCAACGGTCCTCGAGCTTTGATACGGCAAGCAATCCCGGGCCGCAGTACTCGCCTCGAACTTCAGCCCAAGGCTTTGGTGCGCCTCCCCTACGCTCCCAAAGCTCAGTCGGCAGTGGAGTGCAGAATCTCGGCATAAATTCACCATACACCTCAGCTGCAGGTACCTCACAGGCGTACAACTCTCCTGCGCCCCTCACCAGTCAGCTGTGCCAATCCCCTGCAACCTATCAAGGTCAGAACCAGCAAGGTGTCCCTTCAAACTTCAGCTCGCTGCCACCTTCGGGATTTCCCACAACGAATCAAAACTCGCAAGGTCCGTCTCAAACTTATTCCATGACGTCTTCGATGTCCATGCAGGGCGTCGAGGCCACTGGACACGGGGAGCGAATGACTGCCGTCAGTGAAGGTCAGATTATAGAGAACATGACGCCCAACAGTTACTCCATGCCCGTGTTCGGAGGGGAGGGGTATAGCCGATCCCCCTTTGCGATGGCAGATGACTTCACGGCCTGGCTTTTCAACGAATCAAATATCGCGACTGGACACTCACCCGTGGGATATCCGGCAAATAACATGTCTAGCGTACCAGGCTCTACTACGTTCGGCCTCCAGGCCCCTCACTTTGGATACGACTCTACGGCGAGCGGGTATTTCAATCACCCTGCGCCACCCCATCAGCCAATGTCTGTAAGCAGCATTCTAGACACCAACTTGCCTGAGTCGGCACTATCGGAAGACAAGCGCCAGCAGATCCTCGACCTCATCGAGAACCGCTTTAACGAGAGCAGCCACGCGCCCGTCAAGAAGCAGAAAGAGGAGCTCTTGGAGGGGGACAAAGATGAGGATACTCATGTGCTCAGCTTGAACATGATGCAGACCTACATCGGCTCTTATTGGGTCCACTTCCACACACAGCTCCCAATCTTGCACCGACCGACGTTCAGCGCTGCAAACTGCCCCCCGCTATTGCTGGTCGCAATGATGTCCCTGGGCGCGTCTTGCCTGGAGAAGAGCTTTGGGAAGGAGGTAACGACCACATGTGCAGAGCTTGCAAATTTCCTTGCATGGCACTTGCGATGGGAACTTTTCATGGATGCCGATTTCCGGCCTCCGGCAAAGCTGTGGGTGTTCCAGGCGCTTATTCTTCTCGAATGTTTCGAGAAGATGTACTCTACGCGTCCGCTGCATGAGCGCGCGCACATACATCACGCCACCACCCTCACGCTTATGCGGAGAGGTAGTTCGCTGATTGGCAGATCGGCGCTGGACTCTCCGCCGAGCGTCAAAGATGGTCGCAATGGATCTGTTTCGTCCACGACAAATGCACAAGAAGAATGGTGGCGGCATTGGATATCTAACGAAGCAACACGACGAGCCGCCTTTGCAGCCTTCGTGATCGACTCGATTCACGCAACCATGTTTGGCCACTCGGCAGTAATGGTTGCACATGAGATGCGGCTGCCGCTGCCGTGCGATGAGGCGCTATGGTCGGCGACGAGCGCCCAAGAAGTTGGCCGAGTGGAGGCGAGTCTGGCTAGTAATGGTGTTAAGCCGACGACCTTCCTTGACGGCCTCAAGAAGACGTTGAGCGGATCCGCGGTACGCACCAACTCATTCGGCCGGACGATCCTCATGGCCGGTCTCCTTAGTGTCAGCTGGCATATGAACCAGCGCGACCTCCAGGTGAGCTCTCTTGGAGCATCTTCGGCTTTGGGGGGACGAGACAAGTGGCGCGGTAGCCTCACGCGCGCTTTCGACTTTTGGAAGCAGGATTTCGACGCCTCTCTTTCTAAAAACGGCGAATTGACCAACCCGACGGCCTTTGCCTACAGCAACGGCCTCGTTGATGACAACGTCTTCGAATCCAGGACTGTCCTGCATCACCTGGCGCACATGGCTATGCACGTCGACATTGTCGACTGCCAAATCTATGCAGGCGCCCCTCGCCTACTCGGGCGCAGCATTACACCACAGGATTACGCCGGTGCACAGCGTCGGATGAAAGAGTCATGGGCCCCAACGGCACGGGCGCGCGACGCCACGTTTTACGCACTCCGCTTCCTCTCTCAAGTTCTGCTTTCGCACGAAAACGGTAGCGGTAAAATTCGCGCAGGAGCACGGGTTGGCCAGGGCCCACAAAGCGCAGAGCAAGCCGCAGGTTTCACCTACTCGGCGCGCGACGACTCCCTGCTCAACCGGCCTTGGGTTCTTTACTTTGCAACTCTCATTGTTTGGTCGTATGGATACGCTCTCGACGGTCCCATTGACCCCGTGTACCAGCTGGACAGCCGCGAGGATATGGTCCGAGACATGCAAGGCTTCCTGCGCAGAGTCGGTGGAGTCCGGGCGCCAGACGCTCTGGTGAAGGTTCAAGACAGGAATGCGTGCCTGGGTATGCTTATACTTCTGCGTGACATGTTTAAGAAGACAAGGTGGGAGCTTCTACACGAAGCGAGCAATCTGCTGCAGAAGTGCATCGAAATGTTGGCACCGGGCTGCACTTACTGATGGGATGCGTAAATCCGGACTCTCGCTGACCATCCCCTTGTTGCGTTTATATGCGTTGAAGACGTTTCATGATATCATGCATGGCCGCGAAGAGGGTTGTCGCTTTTTCAATTTTCGATTTCGATTCTTCACTTGTCCATCGATTGAGCGCCGCGAGAGCGTGTACAGAGGGAAGCATCTACGCCAGGGATCACTGGTCGCCATTGTAAAAGCAAAAACATGGAAGAAAGGTTGGGCTCTTGATTTTTGTCGGGGAGTCGGGAAGGGAGAAGGGCACATTGCAGTCGGGGCACGTTCTCATCCCACGTGAGTTTCTGTTTAGGGGAATTCGGTCGTTTTCTTTATACCCACTTTATTAGCTTTCCTTAGTCATTGCCGTAGCGACTGTAGTGGAGGCCAAATCGATCATCAATGCAGAAGTCCTCTGGTCGACGTTAGAACAGAGCAGGCAAACAACGAGGCGAGAAAAGGAGGCTTTGGCCGGAAGCAGAGCGCGTACGGCGCTTTGCAACCTATGGCTAGGATCGAAGAGCAGAAGATGGGCTGACAGTTGACAGCAGATAGCTGGACCCTGGCACCAAGTATAGACTGACTGTGGAGAGCGATCAGCTCGGACCGCCCCTCCCGCTGACAGCGCAGCACCTGTCTCTGAGGACCTGGGCATCTGGACCCTGCAGAACAGGTATGCTGGCACGGAATGCTGAAACGGAGTGGAGCACATGAGGCTGGTGAGGAATGCGACCACTCGCTGGTGTTCTCGCGGCAATGCGCTCCCCACAGCCGGCAGAAGCGCGCGCGTTGGCGCTGTGGCAGTGCAGTCCGTGCCCTGCGTTTCACCCAACGCTCGCGGATATCTGTGGAGCCGCAACACGGAAATTGGAACCGCGCGCTAGCTCGCAATCAACTGGTGCGCCATTTTCGGTGGGCGGAGAGGGCCGCGCTGGGCAGATCTGTGGGCTGGCGTTTCGGCGCGTTGCTCTGCTGGTGTTCCTGTCAGGCTGAGGCACCGCGCCGTAATTGGCGGTCCCACCGGCCAGCGAAGCGCTGCAGATGCACGACCTCGCGCCTCATTTGCCTGCTTGTTCTGTGTTTCGTCCGCCCGACCAGCTATAGACGTGTCAGCGGCCAGTCAACACGCACGGCATGACGTAGGGCGCGGCCGGGAGCAGGAAATTTTGTGCCTTGGCCTTGGCGCAGCCAAGCACGCCGGCCAAGGAGATGGTTGCACGCGCGAGACACCCAAGCACGCAGAAGCTCGATGCCCAGGATTGCTTGACGGCTGCCGCGCGCGAGGCGGGCTCCAGATGAAGAGGTGGAGTGTAGGCGCGCGGCGAGGCAGCGGAGCAGCGTTCTCAAAGACGCGAGTCAGTAGGCGCGGCGTCTGGCTGCCAACCCCGGAGTGGAGGCCCTTGGCCGATCTGCGCTCCTGCGCTCCATGCAAGCCCCCATCAATCTTGCTTCAGGCCAGCCCTCACCCAGAACCATTCGCTCGCTCCTTTAAGGTCTGGAAGCCCGCCCCTTCGCCCTCAGCTTTCTTCTCGCCAGACGCCCCAATCGCCGCATCCTTAGACGCACCCGCCGCATCTCTGCCAGCTCACCGCCAACGCATCCAGGCGGTGAAGCTGCTCTCTTACGCTGAAACCGACGCCGACGTCCAGCCACAGCTGTTTATAACCCAGCCCTCCCCCCGCCTCCACTCCCCTGCAGCTGTGAAGACCCTGATCTGGCTCGTCCGCTCTTCGATCCCTTCCTCCATCTCCCATCGCAACCCATTCCTCTGAGAGGAATCCCCACGCAGACATCATGGCGCGCCGCACCCGCATGAGCGAGAAGCCGCGCGACGCCTCCGAGGCCACGGCCGTGGAACGCGGCGGCACGACGAGACCCAAGCCCGGCGGCAAGCACAGGCTCCCCCTGTTCAACCACAACGGCCACCGCGTGACGACTGGGATCCACCCCGATGGCGAGAGTGGCCGTAGCGGCATCCACCCCATGCATTTCTTCCGCATCTGTTTCCGCAGCTCGGCTCCGTGGTCCAAGTACGCCAACATTTTGTGGCCCGTCGTGCCCGTTGCAATCATCATCGTACGTCCCCATTGATTGAGAGCCGGTGGAGTATTGCCATGCTAACTGTGTCCAATAGGGATTCGCCAAGCGTCATGCGCATTCGGACTACTGGAGCCTCGCCATCTTCATCCTGAACTACATTGCCATGGTGCCGGCCGCCAACCTGATCGGCTTTGGTGGAGAGGAACTCGCTCGCAAGATACCCAAGGTCATCGGTATCGTCGTCGAGACCACACTGGGCTCCATCGTCGAGATTGTCTTGTTTGCCATTCTGATCACCAAACCCGCAACGGAAACCTTCAACCCTGTCCAGATCATCCAGGCCGCCATTCTCGGATCAGTCCTGGCCAACTTGCTGCTGTGCATTGGTGGCTGCTTCTTTGTTGGCGGTCTCAGGCGCGAGGAGCAGGAATTCCACGAGGCAGTCAGTGAGGTTGGAAGCGGATTGATGCTGGTTGCTGGAAGTAAGTTTGTAAACCGTACGAACTGTCTCGATCACGACACTGACTGGTGACAGTGGCCTTGATCCTCCCTGCAGCTTACATCAACACACTCCAGAACTCGGAGTATGCCGGCACTGGAGACTTTGAATTGGATGGCCTCAAGATCAGCCGTGCGACGGCCATCATACTTTTGATCTCCTACGTGGTGTAAGTTTTGCATGCCTGCAAATGGTTTATAACGCTACTTACTCTTCCATCTAGCTATGTGTGGTTCCAGACGCATTCCCATCACGGACTTTACGACGAGGTATTCGAACACGACGAGCTGAAAGATGAGGATCGCCATGAGGATCTCGCCAAGGAGAAGCTCACGTTGACCGAGTGCTTTATCGCCCTCATCATCGCCATCGGATGTGTTTGCTGTATTGCGTACCTTCTCGTCGACCAGATTCACTACATTGTCGAGGTCCGTCACGTCAAGGATGCTTTCGTTGGTCTCATCCTCATTCCGGTCGTTGAGAAGGCTGCGGAGCACCTGACGGCCATTGATGAGGCCTACGACAATCAGATGAACTTCGCGCTTGCCCACGTCCTCGGAGCATGCATTCAGACGGTCATGCTGAACACTCCCATTGTTGTCTTCATCGGCTGGGGTCTTGGCAAGGACATGAGTCTGGCGTTTGAACCCTTCCAGGCCATCGTCCTCATTCTTGCTATACTGGTCGTTGGAAGTTTCCTGCGCGATGGTAAGAGCAACTATCTGGAAGGGTTCCTATGTTTTATCGCCTACCTTATCATCGCCGTCTGTGCCTACTACTACCCCAACCCTACTCATGGAGCGACGAGCTCCACCGCAGGAGGGGAGTCAACCACAAGCACCGGGCACTGAGCTGCAGCGGGGGTGACGGATGCAAGGCAGGCAGCGGAGTGAAGTCCGGCGACAAGAGGAGTGTGGGTGGCGTTGCATGTGAGGGGTTAAACGGGCCGAGCCACGTCGATGGAGCGATGGGCACATCCTTTCAAGGCGAATGTGTCTCAGTTGCCTGGAGCGCCAGCTTACCAACGTTCCGGTCTGCCTGAAGGATTTGTCAGGCGTGGTCCCGGCATAAAGCCTTTCCGGAGTATCTTGCTGACCCAGGTGGTCCTTGCTGCCTTGGTTGGGTTCTTTCGCTACCGCTGGCCGTCGATGCCTCCCGATTCCCTCCGTGGACCGGAAATTGAGTATTTTCCATTTGTTCTGATTTTCTTCTCAGAGCATCGTGAGCGAAGGCGTTGGTGGGATTCGATAAATGAGGGACTCTTTTAGGCGTTTTGGTATTACGAAAATACACTATCTTGCTGATGCAAGTCTGGCATGTACGTTATGAATAGGTATTCACGCTAGGGAAAATGTGGCAGAACATCACTAGCCAGGGGCTAATTCCAGAGGACAACAATCGTGTCGCATGGTCTGACGGTGCCTTTCCAAACGACCGATAACTTCTAGTTGATGACAGGCAAAGAAAATCGAGACATGCCAGCACGTTTGTGCACGCCATGGCCATTCAGCTACATTGCAGCCACATTACTCGACTTGCAAACTGATGCCTGCGAGAGCGGTGCTAATGATGGCACATGGGAAAATATGCTCAGGGATTACAAGACCATACAGCTTCAATGCCCCGTTTTCTCACATCTAGTGCCTCAGCGAGCCCGCCACAGCCCTAGGGCCATGGAGACGAGGAAGGCAAGCTCAGGGTTGCGCACACGCACACTCACCGGTTCTTTGCACGCACATCACCAACAGTCCTTGTGGCGTTCTATTTTCTTTTTCCTCTTAAGCCACAAAGTGTGGCTGGAGCTGCAGCACAGCACGATCCTGCAGGATTCCTGCGGCCTGTGCTCTTGCTAGGGCGCGTGCCCCACCATTAAGGCTGCGCAAAAAGGTGCGTGCAGATTATTCGCTTCCACACTTCACTACCCTTGCGACCCCCCTTGTGGCGTGTGCTCGTTTTCCGTCCTGTGTCGAGGCGGGTTCTGGACTGGCTGCGCAGCTGCTGGTCGACCGAACAGGCCATGCTCCGGGACAATGTGCGTTTGCCTTGGCTGACCGGTTCGTCAAAGCAGGGTGACAGCAGCACGCGGGCCGTGATGACGATTGCGCCGATCGGACCGGACTGATCAATACTGGCGGGTAATGCATGCAATGGCTGGCGTGGCCTCCCTCGCCGTGTAAACGGCTGTCCCAACCGATCCCATGCTACTGGAACGGAAAGCAATTGTGTCGAAGTGAGTTCAAAGCAGCTACGCCTAGACCGTTACATACACTGGATTAGTACAGCTATCTTGTGCATGTTGCACATTGGTACGCCCGTGCAAAAGTGCAGGGTGCAGGAATACTGTCGATCCGTGTGAGGCAGCAGCAGCTTTCGCCACCTGCGAAGCAAAAACGATTATTAAGTGATGAACTTGGGCTGTGCTTTCCTTTACAGGCGCTTGGGTGAGCGCGGCAAGCGGGCGTTGCCGCGCGGCCCCGAGAGGGTGGGTGGGAAGGTTCAGGGTCTACGAACTAGCAAGGGTCAGGTAGGGTGGGGAGGCAGGTGAGGAGAAGGGACAGAGCGGAGGGGAGGCATCGAAAGCGACATCACAGAGAAAATGAAAGCGTGTGTGTGTGTGTGTGTGTGTGTGTGTGTGTGTGTGACTGAAGATTTGCGAAAAGAGCAGGAAGAAGCATGATGGTGGTGCTACGACGGGGTTAGGCAGGTATATGGGGGGGTCGCGTGATTTGCCGATTGGCTGCAGCTTTTTTGAATGGTTGGCACATGAGGAGTGTAAGGATTGTGAAGACTCAGACGCGGCAGCCAAGCCCGCGGGCCTGACTGATGTGGCACAGAGATGCTCTTCGGGCAGTATTGACGGCGCTCGACTTGAATGACGGTTACTGAAGGGGCGCCGGTGCTTGCGGAAGTGGGATGAGGATGGGTAAAGGCAGTAGTCAGGTGGGGGCAGAGCAGGGAACCAAGGCAGAGCCAGCTCTTTGGTCGGATGTTCCCGCCGCTGTTGTTGGTGGTGGCAGAGGCCAGGCAACCGGTGTTCTGCCTTGATTGAAATCGGTGGCATGGCTGACCCCTTACACTCCAGCTCTGCAAGGTTTGTCATCTGCAAAAGAAGTGAAGTGTGCGGCGGCTGCCGCGGCTGCTTGCCCGCAATTCTGGAGACCCATCCAGCAAACAGGAAATTACCAGAGTGAGCAGAAGGTTGGTAGATCTTACACGGGGGCCGAAAGGGGGAAGATGCGGGTGCGAGGGGCGGCTGGGTCTGCAGGAACAGCTCCGAAGCGTGGCCATGGGGAGAGAAAGATACGCGTCCAGCGGCAAGAAGTGATGAACAAGGCAACGCGACAAGGAGCGTGAGGTTCCCTTTGCCTTTGCCTTTGGCTTGGCGGTCGAAGGCTGAGGCGGAGTTAAGCATGCAGTCTCTTGTACGACGGCCTCGTTGTCTCAGCGCGGGGAGTGGAAGGAAAACAAGGTTGGCCGGATGATGGGCGTTTTGGGGGCCGTCACAGGTAATAATAGTCGGAGAGCTGTGGCTGATGGCTGTGCAGCCAGGCCCTGGGCGACGGTTTCTTTGAGCAGACGGTGATGAAAGGTGGGCGCCACATGGCGGCACAGTCATCGCAAGGCAGACTTGGGAGTGGAGTGTCTGCCAGGGCGCTGCAGACTGCCCGTGCATCTTCCCGTAGCGCCCGCTCTGTGCAGACCCGGCAGTGACGCGACTTGCCAATCGCGCCTGACATCAGATCGCCGCCGCGCCTCCACCAAAACATTCGCCCGCACCGGCACCGCTCAGCTGCCCGCCACAAGCCCATGCGGACCACCTGCTGCTCATGTCACCCGCTGCTGGCCCGGTCCGCACTCCATCGCCCATCGCCCAGCGCCCAGCGCCCTTCCCCAGGCCGCCGTTGCGCCTTGGCCTCACTCACTGTGTCGCACCCGCCAGAGCGCTCCTTCGGTCGCTCTGCGCTGCGCTGCGCTGCGCTGCGCTGCCTGATCTCAGGTACGGTGCGACGGGGGTGTGGCTCCCCTCCCTGGCGCTGACTGGGTGCGAGGCGCAGCACCACGCGCGACCCAGAGCGACGACCTCTTCGGCCCCCCGGCCGATGATGCGCGCTCGCATCCACGCCGGCGCCGGGCCTGGCGGTGCAAGTCTGTGTAATGTAAAAAGTGCAGACGTCGAGCCGGCCAGGCCAGGCAGCGAAGCTCAACACGCTAGTTAAAACGTCGCCCACTCACGCCCGCCTGGACTCGTCTTTTCCTCACTCGTCCGATGCATGCACTCCTCGGTGACTTGCATGCGCTCCCACTCTGCCTTCTGTCGTCCGAGTCGGATCCCTTTTCTCTGAGACCTCCGTACTCGTGGACCGTCTTTATATCAGCTGTACCTGTCTCACTTCCAAAGTCACCTGCCGGCTACCTACATCCTCGAATACACCGCTCACGCGCTAGACCTAAATGACCCTCTGTTCCTGAACTTCTGTAGCTTGTCCTCGTCCTGGCCCGGCCTTGCATACCCGCCCATTCTGTCGCCTTCCTGTTCCTGTATCCACGACACTTCGAGCTACTTCCTACAACAATTCTACCGGAAGAAGACACGATAAAGCTCTCTCCTCTCCACCGTTCCCGCCCCAGTCGGCGGTGACTCAAACCCCATCTGTCTCCGCTGCGCATACCGTCCCTTCCGAGAATGTGCGTGGTCGAACAGCGCACTTACGTCCAACCCGACGGTAGGAGGGAGACCTTCGATCACGTCAAGAGCCGTTGCCAGCTCGCTGGCGCTGGAAGAACTTGTCGTCAGGTTACCTACGAAGAACGAACCATGCAGGGAGCCGGCCATTCTCGTCATTCCCCTCGCATCCGCTACGCCGACGAGTCTTCATCTCCTGCCACCGAGAGCTTTCCACCCACACCAGTCAACGGCGCTACTTTCGTCGAAGTGACGCCAACCTCAGGTGGATTCGGCCCGCATCCTTCGCCCAAGCATCGCAAGACTGGCTCTCTTGGACAGATTGTCTTCAACATCGGCTCAAAGAAGGAGAAGCAGAAAGAGAAGTCAAAGGCCCAGGCCAAGCATTACCACGGCAGCTCCGCTGTATCCGAAGCAACATCGTCGTCCAGCATCAGGAGCTACTCACCCGCTCCGCCATCGCCTCTATCAGCCACTCAGGAGCAGAATCTTAGCCCAACGTATCAGTATTCGCATCGTAGAAGCCACAGCGCGACGATGCCCTCAAAGCCTCCCTTGGCTTATGCGACTACTGCGAGGGCGACGCGGCGACCGGATTCCCGGGGAAGAGAAGAGGTTCACTTACTCAGCCCCCAGACATATGCTGACCTCCCGCTGGCAAGCCCCCTGACCCAGGCTGACACCCCGATGGGACCACCTGGGCCGCCGCGCCCTCCGGCACCGCCGGCCTCTGCTGACCCGCCTTCCCCTGAAAGACCCAGTCGCAGGCGGTCTCGTAGGCCCCCACCAATAGTCACTCAACCTTCCACCAATTCTGGTCACAGGTCTCCTGCTGCTGCCTCACGTCCGACAAACAGCACATTTCAAGATACCAACCGGGGTGCTGCTCATACTGCGAGTGACCGCGAGTTTGCTGAAAGGTTATCCGCTTCGCTCAACAGTCTCCACGTTAACAGTGGACACCCTCAGCACGGAGAGACCGAAGACGAACGCCAAGCTCGCATCGAGCGTGAGCGTGCTACGGGACGTGAACAGCTACGCCGAGAGCGACAAGCAGACGAGTACTGGGCCCAATATCACCGAGAACGACAGGAGCACCGCGAGGAGAGCCGTAGGATGAACGAGCAAAGTCGCAACGTCGACGATTGGGAAGCCCGCCTAGAGGACGGGCGCCGCCGCGTAGAGCAAGAGCGCGCCAACCGCGAGCCAGAAGAACGGCATGACCCTTCAGTGGATGCTGTCGCCCCAACTGACAGCTCTGGCGACGAGGATTGGGAGGCACGACTCGAAGAGGGCCGTCGTCGCCTAGCCGACTTGCGACGTACCGGAGAGGCTGCTGCCAACAACCCTCACACCGCCAAACCTGAGCGTCGGCCTTCTCAATCCTTCGTCGACGACCCTCTCCGTCGTCGCAACACCACGGGTGGTCACGGCCACGGCCAACGTTACCACCCTAGAGTCCCTTTGGACTCCTCATCTACCTCGCGCTCCAACTCATCTGCCAACGCCACAGCAAGTTCGAGCATCGGCGTTGATACAACTATAGACCGCGAGGCAACAGAGCGTGAACGTCTCCATGCTTTCGAAAGACAGCAGATGGTGCGCGAACGCCAGGGGGCTGATGCCATGCTTGCCTCCCAGATAGCTGACGCGGAAGCCGACATCCATCGCGTCGAGGCTCGTTTAGCCACGCGTCGCGAGAGGGACGACCGCGAGCGCATGGTAGAAGGCAATTACGGTGCCTACACGTACGAGAGACTCAACCCGAGCGCTCTGCCGACCAATGACTTCTACAACCCCCGTGTCGGCATGGGTGAGCTGAGGCATGAGAACAGACGCTTGCCGGCCATGACTCATCAAGGTACTGCTGCTCTTGGGGAGTCTGGATGGGAGAGGGGCCAGAGGGTTATCAACGAAGCGCGAGGTGGTGGACGGAGATCCCGAAGGTCTTCTGTTTCCTACCACCAATACCCACGTCACCGATGGGATGAATCGAGGTAGATGGGTTATGATGCGTAGCTGACGGCATCTTCTCTGCTTCCGCGGATTTTTTTTTTCGGCTCTTTTCATTCCATTTCTTTTCCTGTTCGTCCTTGGCGCCTGAGTTCACCACATGTTTTCACTTGCCTACTTATGCGATCATGTAATATCCCATCCACGCCATATAGTATCATCTCGCTGTGGTCGGCGTCATACTGGCTTGTCCTTTTTCCTTCGGCGTTCCTTTGTGTCGCATCTTCACCTTTATTTTTAGCAGATGGACGGAGTTTCAGGCTTGCCGCAGAGCAAGTGTCTTAGGGTACACGATTGGTTGTGGGCGATTCCGTTTCTTCCATTGACTCACAAGGCTGTGGTAAATAAAAATGGGCTGGTAGCGTCACGGGTACCTTTGGGATCTATTGGATAGGATGAGGTCGGACGGGAAAGGATTATTTCTGTTACGGTTTCACATACCCCCTAAATCCATGACTTTTTTTATTTTTTTTATTCATTGTACATACTAAGATACCCCCAAATGGAGTTTTCACGGCTTGGCCTTTAAATTGCGTTGTTGGTCTTTTGCCTGGGAGAAGCAGAGTCTTGTGGACCGTGGCAAAGGTCTGTATAAAAGATAGGTGGAAGAAGAGGCTGTATATCGGTATTTACACAGAAAACAACTAAACCATCCGAAGATTGAAAATCATTTCAATTGAAGGAGAAAAGAGTGAGGGGAAAGCCCCCCTATGCCTCTCATTGCTGCGTCGGCCCCCTGCCGCTTCGACGCCAAATCTCCATCCATCAGGTACCAGCAGTCCGTGGTTGAGCCACCTTCCTAACTCACATCCTCCGACC
Source organism: Diplodia mutila (assembly GCA_022560015.1). Taxonomy (NCBI): domain Eukaryota; kingdom Fungi; phylum Ascomycota; class Dothideomycetes; order Botryosphaeriales; family Botryosphaeriaceae; genus Diplodia; species Diplodia mutila. Next base: position 123,148 of record JAFISB010000058.1, on the reverse strand, counting down.
GCCACCTGGTGAGGCACATTTCCGTCCAGAAAGAACTCCTGTCCAATTATCCTACAAGTCCTAGCCAAAGCGAAACAAAGAAGAAGAAAATGCCCCCGGGCTTGCTTTTCGCCCGGCGACTGCTTTGAAACCGCTACAGGCGCCTCCCACATGCTTACAAAAGCAACAAATCCCCGTTGCCAGATCCAACAGCCGGTTGATACACCTGCTGCGGCTGGTTCTGGTTGACGACATACATGTTGCTCTGGGAACCGGCAACGGGGCTGTTTCCGCCAAATCCGCTGCCGTTGGCAATGCTCAGCGTACCCATCTGTTGGCTGCCTACGCCCGCGAAGTAGAGGTCTGCGGCGTCGACCGCGCTCGCCATGTTGCCGTTGCCATTCGCTGCCATTGCAGCGGCGCCGGAAGTGTCGATTGCGGAAGGCACGGTCCGGCTGCGTACCTTGGCCGCATCGGCGGCTGCTTGAACGGTGGGCAGCGTATGGCGCTGCAGAGCGGGAGAGTCCTGCAATTTCCTCGGACGGGCGGAGCGGAAGACTTGATTGACAGGCTTGAGGTAGACGGTGGCGAGCGTGCCAACGTTCAGACACATTTCCTCCAGCGTTGCGGGGTCTAATTTCTCCGATTCGGCCGTGATGGGAGGTTTGTCGCCCATGACAACCTTCCTGGCCGTGGCCGGGTCGGACGAAAGCAGCCGCCAGTACATGTAGCCGCGGTCGCGAAGATCCGGGTTGTCGGTCTCTTCTGTAGCCCAGCGTAGGACCTTGGGTACGAGTTCCTGCCCTTTGGTGGGACGTTGGATGAATAGCTTCACCGTGGCGGTGAGCAGTGCTAACTGCACTTCGTGAGGTTCTTCGGCGAATGTGTAGAGGAAGTCGTCGAGCAGGACATCTGAGTTGTCGATGCGATCCGCGTACTGCCCGATGACCCAGATCATGGCTGCCTTGGCTTCAGGCTCGTCCAGAGAATCTAGATTCTCGCACAATGTCGAGATGATAGATTCATATTGGTCGGGGTATTTCCGGAAGATGTTTTTAATAACGACGGTAGCTTCCTGGACGATGTAGGACACCTTTGTTGCAACCAGCTCCAACAACGTGTTGATGCACAGCCTTGCAGCAGGCTCGATCTTGATGGCAAGCTTGCCGATTGCCCGCACGGACTTGCGCACGAAGTCAACGTCGATTTCGGTAGCGTACCTAGAAGACCGTTAGCTCGACCTTGGTAATAGAGGTTAAGCTATGCTTACTCCCTCAACTCGGTCAACACCTCCTTGATGTTGCGCTCAGTGGCAAGCATGAAGATTAATTCCAGCTTCGTCACCTTGACGTAAATCGGATCATTATATTTGCAGAAGAACACACGGATGTCGTTGCGGAGGACCTCGGGACGGCGCTGCAAGATTAGAAGGGCGTTGCGGAGGGCAAGGTATTGAATCTCGGGGCCTTTGGAGAGAAGAGTAACGAGGGGCGGCGAAAGCTTATTACAGAGAGAAGTGATGACTCTCTGATCGGATATGTAGTTCATGAGGTAGAGGATGACTCTTATGCATGTGAGAACGACGGCGGAGTTCGAGTGTGATAATCTTGGCGCAATTCTTTCGGCAAGGAGTGCGGCTTCTGCTGTGTCCATTGGAACGTAGTTCATCATTGCTTCGAGAATGTAGGTTTGGCCCCATCTGCGTCCGGTTAGCCACTCAACTTCAGAGTTGCAGCAGTGCACTCACTCCGAGCAGTCGGGTAGAATCTGCACAATCTTGGAGGCGCTGGAATAGTCGATAGTGAGCTTAATGCTCTCGCTTCGCTCCCAGATGTCCATGAGAGCTGCCAGCGCGCTGGAAATGACGGTGGGATTTTCATCTCTCAACATGCCGTTCAGCCTGTCGATCAGGTCTGAATGCTCAACGAGATGTCTGTCGTGGTCGTAAAGTTTCGCAACGCAAAAAGCAGCCGTCTTTCGTACGTATGGATCGCCGTCCTTGAGCAGGTGCTTCAGCGGGTTCAACGTAGCTTCGACAAATTCCCGGACGTGGAGATAGGAAATGGTTCGCAGAGCCAGCGCGCGTACAAGCGGGTTGCTGTCGTCCATATCCTGCCACAGGGTTCAGCTTGTCATTCTGAAGCCAAATGGCCGAAAGTGCTCACATTGACGATGATGGGCAATGCCTTCAGTGCAACTTCGGGCTTTATGCGCGCATAGTTGACCAGGTACAAGAAGCACCTGCGCCATTGTGTCAGCACTACCTCTCATCCAGCAGCAGCCGATCCCAGGCTTTCGTGTGACTGACATCTTCTTGATCTCGAGGCTTGGGATGTTCATGCAGTTGACGATGTCCGGGAAGAGGGCGACCATGTCGTTGTTGCTCATGGTCATGTTGGCGACAATCTTCTTCAGTGCGATCTTCTTGGCCGAGTGGTTCTTGTCCTTCTTGCCGCCGCTCTGCAGCTCGAGGCGCAATTCGGCGACCTTGCCCTGTGGAGAACGCAGATAGTGTAAGTGAGGGCCATCATGGGGAAAGGCGGGCATGAACATGAGCGCGGCGGAGAACATGGTGGGGGCGGGCACTGGGCATCGCTGAGGCTCCGCGCAGGGCTTAGGGCGCGTCGCGGGGCGCTGTGGCTGCGGGTGGATTCGTTGCGATGCACGACGCTGCTGTCGAAGGGGAGACGTACCCGGGCGAAGAGCTTCGCATCCTGCCCGCCTGAACTCATAGCTGCGGTGGTGCCCAGAGACGTGGCTCTACATGCATGTGCTCCCCTCCAAGCTTGTCCCTTTTCCCCCTCCAATCCGGGTCGAGGTGCGGGGGAGTGTGCCGCGTCCGCGTGTGTCTGGTTATCGGAGAAGATGCGTGACCACGGCGGCCATTCCTCGTGCGGCAACGGATGCGCTGGCTGGGGATCGAGCGGGAGTCGAACGGAGGGAGTCGGAGGGCTGCGAGATGATGGTCTTGTGCGAGAAGGGGCCGCCAGCGCCGCGGCACCCTTGCCCTTCCGCTGGCACCAGCTTCCGCCCCGGCGCCGCCCGCAGCTCCTCCGCTGCCCGCCCGAACACCACCATCACCACCAACCCACCCGTCCGTCGCCGCCATGTCCGTCGTCCACGCTGCCCCGCCCCCGCCGCCCCGATGGGTCGTCGATCTTGATTCTGCGCCCGCGGCCCAGCCTGCCAAGGGCAGCATCCCCGATCCGCCAGGCTACACTGCGCCGCAGCGCCAGCAGCAGGGCAAGAACACCAAGGCCGCCCAGCCCGCAGCCCGCAAGCCGCCCTCCACCGAGGAGATGGACACGCTGAAGCTGAAGAAGGCCTGGGAGCTTGCAATTGCACCGGCCAAGCAGTTGCCCATGAGTGCCGTCGGTGCGCAGCCCTTGAGATGCATCTCTGCATTCGACCGAGACTAATTGCGGCTTTCAGGCATGTACATGTCCGGGAACTCGCTGCAGATCTTCTCTATAATGATGGTCTTTATGCTGTTCAAAAACCCAGTCAACGCCATCATCAACATCAACCGCACCTTTGCCAACTTTGAGACGCCCGGCACGTCGTCCCGCCTGCTTGGTGTCAAGCTCATCTTTGTCGCCACCAACTGCCTGGCCCTTGCGCTCGGGATCTGGAAGGTCAACAAGATGGGACTCCTGCCCACCACGAGGAGTGATTGGTTGGCCTGGGAGTCTGAGAGGGTACCATTAGAGAGGGCACAATTTCTGGGCTGGGGATCGCAATGATCCGTAGACTGAGAACAACAGGAAGAGAAAACAAGGGCACGGCTGGACGAAAGGGCTCACGTTGGCAAGGATTGAAGAATGCCACGTCGGATGCAGTGGTGTTGATGGTGGATATTGAGAGGCGTCGGTGACGGTGGCACAAGAAAATAGTTCTCTCCAAGCCACGTGTGGGCCATATATGACTGGGCAATGGAGATTGCAGCACACTCGAGGGCAATGGTCACATGCCATCTCAAAGTGTCTTCCAAGTGCTATCGCCTAGAGTTGGTGAAAGCAGAGTCTCGACAGCCGCACGTGCTCAGCCTTACGGCCGGCGATCGGAGTCGGCTCTTCGGCCCCGGGCTTAATGCTTGGCTGGTGTTGCCCCGTTCTGGCATCTTCCAAGTCCCCCATGATTACGCACCGCGCCGCAGCCTGAACCTCGACAGCACTGGCACCTTCGCCTTACTACACCACCGTATAAACCGCGTGCGCCCGTACACCCAACATGGCGAACTCATCGTCTTCTTCGCAAGACCCGGAGCAGGAGAGCTATACTAGTATGTCTGTCGGCGACGTGGAAGCTATTGGCGCCCACTGCCAGTTCGCCTTCTGCCACCAGCTTGACTTCCTTCCGTTCCGCTGCGAGAGCTGCAGGGGGTATGTTCTGCGCAGACTCTTTCCGTCCGTAAGCTGACCCTCTGCTTGCAGCACGTACTGCCTCGATCACCGCACAGAGACCGCGCACAAGTGCTCTAAGGCTGGCGCATGGGCGCGCGCACGCCGTGAAGCCTCGTCCACTCCATCATCGACTCCCTCGACCCCGAAGCCCAACATCCTCACACACGAACAGCAATGCTCGTCGCCCGTTTGCAAGACCCTCGTCCATACCTCTCTCAACCCCGGAGTGCACTGCCCCAACTGCAACCGCCAATACTGTTTGAAGCATCGCATGCGGGAGGAACATGATTGCGCGACGCTGACGCCCCTGGGCGCCAAACCCTCGTCACAAAAAGACCGCGGGCTTGCGGCGCTGGAGAAACTCAAGGCGTGGGGTATGAGCAAGAAGGCGGCGGCTGCAGACACGTCAAAGGCTGCAACTAAGACGAAGCCGCTGCTCAGCCGAGGCAGCAATTCGCCGGCGGCTCGCGCGGCCGCGATCAACAATCTCAAGAAGACGGCCAAGGGGGACGCCAAGCTTCCGCCGGAGAAGCGGGTGTACTTGCATGTCGAAGCGTCGGCCGACACGACGACCGCCAAGCACCCCACGGGCGCTTTCTTCTACGGTACCGAATGGAGTGTCGGCCGAGTGTTGGACATGGCGGCGAAAGCGTTGCAGGTGGAGAATGTCAACAACAGAGGAGACGGCGAAGAGAACAAGCTCCGCGTCTTCCATGTCGAAAGTGGAAAGCTGTTGGACTTCAGCGAGAAGATTGGCGCGTCCTGTCAAACGGGCAACACCATTGTGTTGCTAAGGGGCGTCGGACCGCCAGTGCCAGATCTGATCCAGGTGTAAGCCTATGTACATGGTATTGTCGATCAGCTGGGGTCGGAAACTTGGAATTGCCCCGTCATGGTTGTTAGGGTCTTGCAAGAAGCATGGGTTTGGAGTTCTGGAGCGAGACTTGAACCAGCGATATTGCTGGATTTTCAAGATACCCGAGAGTCTCTGCGTTTTTCATAGATGTCTAATTTGGTCGGCCTAGATCCTTTATGATGGATAGCATCTGCCTGCTGTTTCGGTCACATGATGTGTCATTGGTGGTCCTGCGTCGTGGCATGTGGGCAGAAGGTTGAGGCCCAGCTCCGAGGTGCAGTGGTCCGACGTATGTACATACACGCAGTAGGAGCATTGAGCCAATCGAACGTCTGTAAACAAACAACGAGCGGACGAGGCACAGGACCAATAAAAACCGGGTCGTTCGAACAGCAAGTCCACCGCAAGAGGCAGCCAAAGAGAGTTGGCTTTGTCAGGATGAACTAAGCCGCTCGGAAGGCCCCCCCCCCCCCCACATCTTGCTCCCCCGCAATGCTAGCTTGCCTCCCACCTTCCGCAAGTACCGAATCCTATGTCCGCCGCATTGCCCGTCATCATGGAACCTTTGCCGTGCTGCATGCTTGCAACTTATATAGATGTCCCGCCGCCGTATCCCCTTCAACTTTTCCGTCCCTCCCTCCCCTCACATCTCTTGCTCGGAAGACATCCCACCCTTTCTCCATAAGCATCGCAACCGAGTGAGGTCGTGTCAATGCCTGCACCAACGATTCCAGAGACAAAATGCGACGTGTACGCGTGCTCTTGCCCCAACCCCTTGCGACCGCTTTTCTAATGCTCTTGCCGTAGTCTCATCGTGGGCGCCGGCCCCGCTGGCCTCGTGACGGCCGCTTGGATGGCGCGTTGCGGCATCAATGCCCGCATCGTCGACAAGCGGGGCACCAAGATTTTCGCCGGTCAAGCCGACGGCCTGCAATGCCGTAGCCTTGAGATGTTCGACAGCTTCGGGTTCGCACACCGGGCGTGGCGCGAAGCCAACCACATGCTGGAGGTACGGGCAGCTCCGCAGGACGGAGATCGGCAGTGTTTTCTCCCAATCGTCTAAAGAAAGCTGACGGGAGCTTACACAGGTATGCATGTGGAACCCGGATGAGAAGGGTGTCATCCGACGCTCTGACAGAGTGCCGGATACGCCGCCGGGCATCTCGCGCTTCACCGAGTGCGTGCTGCATCAGGGCCGGATCGAGCGCTTCTTCCTGGATCACATGAAAGAGCACTCCAACATCGAGGTCGAGCGCGGTGTTCTTCCGGAGTCGTTAGAGGTCGACGAGTCCCTGGTTGATGACAATTCAGCTCATCCCCTCACGGTGAAGCTGCGTCATTTGTCTGACAAGGAGGCCACGCCGGCACAATCACTGAGCTCAGACGACGCCAAGGCTTCGGATGGATTGTTTAGGAGTAACCTGTCCCCAGATGACACGGATGACTTGTTGCGGAAGAGTTCGGGGCGGGAGGGCACTTCCGAGATATTGAGGGCCAAGTACATGGTTGGTTGTGACGGTGCACACAGCTGGACCAGGAGGCAGTTAGGCTTCGAGCTGGAAGGAGAAGCAACTGACTACATCTGGGGTGTTCTTGGTAAGGCGATCCCAGGATCCCTAGGGGGTTTCCCCGGATGACAGAAGCTAATTACAAGGCCGGAACAGATGTTGTCCCCATCACCGACTTCCGTAAGTGCACCATTAGCCTAGCACCCGAACATTCGTCTGACCCGAGACAGCGGACATCAGGAATCGCTGCATTATCCACAGCGCCAACGATGGGAGTCTCATGGTCATTCCCCGGGAACGAGGCCTCGTTCGACTATACATTCAGCTCAAAGAAGTCGTCCCTGACGCAAGTGGAAGGGCGGACAGGTCAAAGATTACTCCTGAGCTTATCATCAAGGCTGCACAAAAGATCATCAGCCCATACAAGTTGACCTACGACTACTGTGAATGGTGAGCAGGAAACAAAAGCGGCACTTCATGCCAGGCTCATGCTGATAGACCATTACCAGGTGGACTGGTTATCAGATCGGACAGCGAGTTGGCAAGAACTTCGACCTTCATCAGCGCGTCTTCCTCGCGGGTGATGCTGTCCACACGCACAGTCCCAAGGCAGGCCAAGGGATGAATGTTTCGATGGCGGATGCCTACAACTTAGGTTGGAAAATTGCGTCTGTCGTGAAGGGCCGCTCACCGCGCACCATCCTCAAGACCTACCAATCTGAGCGCCGCCGCATTGCTCAGGACCTGATCGACTTTGATCACAAGTTTTCTCGTCTCTTCAGTGGCCGGCCGGCGAAGGATATCCTCGACACCGAGGGAATCAGCATGGACGAATTCAAAGAGACGTTCCGCACAGCGCACATGTTCACCAGCGGGCTCAGCGTCGACTACGGCGCCTCGATGCTCGTCGCCAAACCCGGTAGCGCCGTGAAGCAGGGCGACGGCACCGATGTATCGGCCGGTCAGACGACGACCAAGCAGGTGGTCGGCAAGCAGCACCTGGCGACCAACGTCCCACTCGGCAAGCGATTTCCCAGCTTCAAGGTGCTCAACCAGTCAGACACGCGGCCGTGGCACCTGGCAGAGCGCCTTCCGGCAGACGGGCGTTTCCGCATCATCCTCTTTGCTGGCAACGTGCTGTCAGCCGGGCAGAAGGAGCGCATCGACAAGTTCTGCGCGGCTCTCGATTCCCCGGGCTCGTGGCTGCATCGCGTCACGCCGGCCGAGCAGAAGATCGACTCGGTGGTGGAGATTCTGACGGTGCATAGCGCACCGCGCAGGGAGGCGGAGCTGCTGCGGGATTTCCCAAGGCTGCTGCATCCGTTCGACGAGAAGAGGGGCTGGGATTATATGAAGGTGTACGTGGACGACGAGAGTTACCACGAGGGCCACGGCCATGCGTACGAGAAGTACGGAGTGGATGGTGAGCGAGGCTGCGTGGTGGTCGTTCGGCCGGATCAGTATGTCGGGTACGTCGGGGAATTGGAGGATGTAGATGAGTTGGCGGCGTATTTCGGCGGCTGCTTGCTTGGTGCGGCGTAGAGAGATACATAGCCTTAGGTGCGACGTGGATCGGATGGCGCGTGCCTGATCGAGGCGTCGCGGCGGGGGCGGGCTGCAGAGCTAAATATATCAAAAGAAAAGCACTTGAAACGCCCACTGGCCACCCGCCCCCACGATATCCCGCGGTTGGTTGGCATCTACACAAATAGCGGCGGAGGGATGCAGCGCAACGGATGGAACTGCAGCAAACAATGGCAGGTTGAGCATTTTGCGCGTGCGGCGCAGCTGTTCCCGCCCCCACGGCCCGCCTCATTCCCGTTGGCGCCAGGCGGACTGACGGCGCGTCATGCCATGGCATGAAAGGCTCCAACCCCCCTTGCACTGGCACCGCTTGCACCGCTTTGCACCGCGTCCGAGCCGCAAACCTGAAGACCCAGTATCCACCCGCCCGCCGCTCGTTATTTCACGCCTCTTCAACCAACCTTACTGAGCCTCCCGCGTCGCTGCCCTCTTCCACCGTCGCTCTTTCCTCATGTATGCCGGGCCGTCCATCTGAGCAGCCGTCATGGTCAGCCCCAGCCAGCGGTCAAGCAGCACCCGCCTGCCTCTCTCTCCGCATTCTGCCCCGTCTCCACCCCATCGCAAGTCGCCCTCCAAGATTGTGCGCTTCCGCCGGAAATGCTACATCTCGTTGCTCTCCGCCTGCATCCTCGTGAACGGCATTCTCTTGCCCGCAACCACCGGCCTGATCGCCCACATCCTCGCCGTCACCCATGACCAGGTCCCCAAGTATGGCGGCGACTTCAAGCGTGGCAGCTCCTACCTGGTAGCCGCCTCCGGCGCCATTGGTGTGCTCGACGCGTGCGTGCTCTTCGTCATGTCCCTCATCCGCGACGATATGCCCTTGAGATGGAACTGGTCGGGCAAGGAAAAGGTGAGCGGTCGCATTCCCACATCACCCGAACCCCGGCCTAACCAATTGTAGCACCGAGAGTGGAAGCTCCCCATCCATCGCATTGCTGCCTTTGTCGCACTTGCCGCCGTGTTGCGCGGAGCCGCTGCCGCCGCCTATTCCAACTACGATTACTGGGAGTCGAAGCAGAGCGTCGAGCAGAATCTGGCCAACAACGGCACCTACTACACCCCCGAGACCTGGATCTGCACCGGCGCTGCCAACAACACCATCATCGAAGGCGACCACCCTGAATACAAATGGATGTGCCGCGAAGCTCAAGGTGCCCGCTACCTCTCGATCTTGACTACCATAATCGCCGGCATCACGCTGCTCTTGGTTCTCTGGAGATGGCGTCGCCGAAACCTCGACAGGCAATACCAGCCCGTCGCCCACAGTCGGAGGCCGAGCGACGCCATCCCTTTCGGCGGCGTGGAGAGTGGTCTGGGAAGTGAGGGGAGCTCGCAACGCATGCGCTTCAACAGTGCTTCTAGTATGGGGACCCCCCCGGCGCAGCCCCAAGAAGTCGTCGGCAGGGAAGTCTACGAGATGCCCGCGGATCCAATCCATGAGATGGAGCACCATCCTATGGTGCGCGACTCGGATGGACTGTCCATTTCGGGAGAGCCGACCGAATATTTTGCTTCTGACCACAGGAACAATGGCCAGCAGCGTCGATGGGATTCTGACGAAGAAGCAAAATGAGGCTCTAAATTTCCGGCTGCAAGGCCCCCCAAATCATGACGAGGCTTCGTTGCACAACTACCAGCCCAAAAGTTTGTGGGTTACCTTGGTCCTAAATTAGATACGCGGTGGTACCGTGTCTGCCTTTCCGACGCAGGGCTAATCGGCTTTCAGCCCCATTCGTGTAAGAATGCAGGGGACTGTCCAAGGATCCGGAGGAATGCGGTCGAGACCGCTCTGCAACCTGGCGGCCTCCGGTACTGGTGCTACTAGAAACCTGGCTATTCAAGCAGCAAGGCAGAAGTTGGAGCCTCAAACGAAGGGCGCTGCCATCATTGCCTCTATCGCCCTCGCGTATGCCAGTCATCTGGAGCTTTCGAGTCTTTGCCAATTGTCAGATAGGCATTTGTTCACTCCTAAGCCCTCTCTGGATTGGCCGCCAGTTTCATGGACCGGCAATGCTCTGGACTCTTTGTGAACGCAAATGGCCCCGGCTTTGGCACGCCGCATTTACAGCCCCCTCTTGCAGCCGTTCGCTAGCTTCATCTTGTTTCTTTTTGCGAATCAATGCAGCTTCGACCTATCATACCCCCTAAGATACGGCCAGGGCCCCGTTTTATCTAAGAATCGATGCGGTTCTGACCCATCAAACCACTAAGATATTACCAGGCCCTCCTGCTAGTGGCGTGCATAATCGTCGCGCTAGCGAACGGCTGCAAGAGGGTGCTGTAGCTCGATTGCATCACTCGAACATCGGCAATGGCTGTAGCGAAACCCTTGCGGACCTTAGTCTCGGAGAAGAGGCAACAAGCATCCAAGGCTGGTAGCACCAGCTCTTTTTACGCATCCTTCAGGATCTTTTGTTATCCCCACCAACGTCTCCGACCTCCGAAACTATAGTCTAGCGTCAACGGCATCGGTCCTATTGCTACCAACACACACGGTAGTGAAACCGGTTCATCCTCAATGTCCGGCTCGTCTTCCACAGCGCCGTTTCTCCTAAGACTTGTCTTTCTGCATCCATGGCTAGTACGAGAGTTCACCATGGTGATTTCGCGCTGTCATCGTTCTTATCGTAGAACCGGCGGACTGGAGAAACCGTCTGGATAGAGGTTGTTCGACAAGACCGAGGATGGAAGATAGAGGCGGTCTGGGTGCCTCTTGCGGATTGATATGGGAGGTCGCATGCTTGCAGAAGAACTTTCTGGGCGGTATATTCGCGCGGACGTAAAAAAAAGGTTGTGAATAAGGCGTCATTTCGAATAGCGGATATACCCATGGTCTTTCGATTCTTAGCCATTGTTTTCTTTGCCTTTTGAGATTATGTTTCATTGAGAGTTGCAGCACTTACTTTCCACAAGCTCAAGATCTTTACGGGTAGTCTATGTACTGTTCTGAAGTAGTCCTTCCCCCGCACTTTATTTTTCCTTTCCCAATGTCTGCGCCCGCACGGAAACCGATAATCGTGAAAGCATAGGCTGCTCTTTATTCGTTTCTTTCAAGCTCGCTCAGCAGGCACCAGGTGAAGCTAACACTTTATGTTTCGTCCTTCTACAACGGGGTATTACAGCCGATGGATAGCGCAAGTCTGTTGTTATCTATGTATCACAGGCATGTAGTAGATGCCCATCATGAGGCTTGGCCTATCACATCGTCTTTTATGGGAACCATCGTCATCTGATCCGAGTCTCAGCTATTCTTCACGCTAGGAATCGGCTGCAATACACCCTCTCTACCCACAGGCCCTCCTGACATGGGCTCTAGGTAGCTAGCCGGCGAACGACGGTCAATGTTCTCCATCTCTGCCCTCAATCAGTCCCACCAGAAGCTCACCGAGAAGCTCGGCGCCAGACTCCTCACGTAATGCCACCAGCCCTTGGGCACGTATAGCGCGTCGCCCGGCCCCAGGACCGCCTCGTAGCAACCCGTCGCCTTGCCGAACTCCGGCCACCTGTCCTCGAAGTCGAACCTGCGCATCTTCAGGTCCTCCTTCCTCGCCCACGCTTCCTCATCCGACGGCGGCTCCCGCTCCCCCTCGGAAGGCGGGGAGGACCAGCCGTCCCACCCCTCGAGCACGGTCATGGCCTCGTCGACGTCGATCTCGCTCGTGTTCCCCATGTCGACGCCATCCTCGCCGACGCCACGCGGATAGAGACGCGCGCGCTGGCCGGGCGGGTAGAGGCGGACGTACTTGCGGCCGACGGCCTGCACGAGGACGTTGTGGTAGGGGTCGGTATGCAGGGGCGAGATGGTATCAGCGGGGCCGAACCAGGCGTTGAGGAGCGGGAAGGACGGATGGCCCGACGGCAGGGGCGGTGTGGCGTTCTTGGTGGCGGGCGAGGGCGCGGGGACGGGCGTGGCGTAGCAGTGGTCCGGGATGGCGATGTCGGCGCGCATGGAGGGAATCTGGGCGAAGAGGTCGTGCTGGGCGAGGTAGCCGGTTCGGTCGGCGGCGGCAGTGGTCGTGGTGTCGTCGTCATCGTCATCTTCTTCATCGTCATCTCGGTCGTGGAACATGTACTTCCGCATGAAGTCTCTGAAGGCGATGATTCCTTGACCCCAACCCTCGTCAGTGTAACTTCTACCAATCTCGATTGGTACAAGACGTCGTCCGCCAAGTGTCTTGCGCATGAGATAGTGCGGATTGCTCCATCTCCTGGACGGGTCTGATATCGCAGGCCAGTGATGCAGAGCGCCTGTGATGATAATAGGCTGAGGCAGATCTCCGGGTAGATTAGACTCAGCTGCAGTGTTGAGATGGGCTTGGAAAGCTTCAAGACTGAGATTCTCATGCCTGGGGACGGGATACCGAAGAGGAGGAGCGCGGACAGTAGAGCTCGGAAAGTTATCGGGCGTGATCCACCCCGAGCTGTCATTTCCGCGAGCGCCAGCGACATCATCTTTCCCCAAAGTCCTTCGCCTCTTTGCTGGACGTTCGTGCCCGTCTCCATCTTGCTCCAACATTTTCTCCAGCACCGCAAAAATCCATTCACAAGCCGCCTCCCTACCCACGCCTCCCGCGAGGATTAAGGCCATATCCACCAGCCTGACCACCTCCGTCACCCAGTCACCTGCCTCCTCTACATCATCTTCCAAGATTTCTCTTGCCCTCGCCAAGCTGCCTTCCACCCACGCCCGCAACCAACACTTCCGCACGTCCTTGAAGGGGAACACATGAATCTTCTCGTGCGCCAGCAGCATCACCTCCCTAGGGTTCCGCGCGAGCTCTTCCAGCACGGGTGGACTGCACTCGCGTACCGCATCAGACATAGCGAGCGGTGCGCTAAGATGGTCGCGGAGGAGCGTTGCGATCTGAGAACGGGTGAGAAGGGCGGGAAGGGCGTGAATGGGCGGAAGGGAGCGCTGATCCGGAGAAGGTTCCGGGGCAGCGCCGGGCTCAATCGTGTTTGGGTCTTTCGCCAATGCAGGGGGGCGGGTGGAGGATGAGGCGGCCGCAGCCACGGCGTGCATGGCGGAAAGGGCAGCTGCTACGCGGGCAGGCTTGGCGTTGGCAGCGGCGGGATCATCGTTGACGTCTTTCTCTTCCCCGGCCGCTTTCGTGGGTGGTGGTAGTCTCAGTGGTCTGCGTTGTGGTGCTGTCGGCACCTGCGGTCCAGCCTCGTTCGCTGCTGCTGACGGCGAGCCCAATGTCATTGGTTCGCGATGGAAGCCCTCGTCTCCGTGGAAAGGAAGCTGAAGATGTAGATGATGATAGGATGACGAAGCGAAAGGAAAGGCACTGGACGCAGGTCATGTCATGCATGAAGCTATGGCCAGCAGCTGGTTCCTGCGCCGACGTTAGCCTGGGACCTGAGTTCAAACAGCCAACAGCCGACGCTAGGCAGCTGAAGCCGAGAAGGCATAGCGAAAGCGAAACTAACGGTGCAACCGGGAAAGCGAACATCCATCCCCAAAGAGGAAGCTACTCGGTATATATTGGCGTACTAAGCTCTTTCGGAGCCGCCCGCACGCCATTCACCAGTTGCCACAAGTCACATTCGCCGTCTGGAAACTCCCACGTGCTTTTGGGACATTCCTCTCCCACGCACATGTCATGTTGTGCCCCCTGCGTGTATGCAGAGCTAGAACGTGCTTCAATTGCATCAAAACGTGCCTGAGCCACACAGTTGGTACATGCTCGAACAATGTACTTCTAGGGGTATATGCATACTTTTATCGCGCAAGACCTTCATAGCCACTCATGCTCCAAGTTCTGGCGTCGCGCCACTAGCAACGCAACACTACGATGGAGGGCGATCCCCCACGGCCGGTCTGCATGGAACCTTGCAGTGGCATCGGACTCCTCCTACGCTTTAACAAAACACTCTTAAAATCTGGCAGGTAATCAGCAAAACCAGCCTTGAACTCCTATCCGTGGCGGACCTTTCGCAAGCCCGCATTGCCCTCTCATGACCACATAAACGTCGTTAAAAGCCGTCCCCGAGAAATATTGTACAGACAAAATGCGACCTCTGGGTCCGGGATATCGTGCAACAAAGAACTTGAAACAGCAAGGAAAGTAAAGGGTATATCATAAGTAGATGCCATCAGGCAGAGAGAAAATCAATGCAATGAATCATCTTCCTTCTCTTCAGCCAGGAGGTTCCCCGCATCCTGCAATGACGTGTGGGCCTGCGAACGAGAATGTAACGGGCCCTGTGCACTCGAAAGTGGACTCGTGGGGGACGGGTCGCGGATGTGTAGTACAGGCGATGATGTTGGCGAAATCGCTGACGCGTCGTCCGAGTCTGGCTGTGTGTGCCCGGACGCCTCACTGTCATTGCTGCCCAGAAGTCCACCGACATCCTGGAGTGACTGGCGTATTTCGTATCGAGTCAGCTGCGGTCCAACGATGCCACCCGGAAGATGCAAGGTCGATCCACTGGAGCGGATCTCGGCACTGCGCGGGCTAAGTTCGTAGCATTCTCCCTCTGCCACTGAGGGATGCTGCGACGAACGCCGGCCCGGGACTCTGAGGCCACCTAGGTCCTGAAGGAGCGCTCGAGAGCCGCGTCTAGGCGTAGTGGCAAAGTCCTGCGCAACGGTCGTACTAGTGGGGGAAGGCACCAGAGAACTTGGTGTTGATGAATTGCTAGGATCCAAGAGTCCGCCCACGTCAAAGAATGAAAGCCGTTGTTGTCTCGAAGCGGTTCGTGTTTCTTTGGGGCTGGGCGCAGGGTCGTCCAGTACGTCGTATTGTGGGTCTGATTCGTCGCTATCCCTGATGCTGTCATGCTTTGGGAACTGCCAACCTTTCCCGTTCCCAACAAACGAAGGTTTTCTGACATGAGGTAGAGGTGATGCAGGGAGTGCGACGGGCGCAGGGCGCGGTTCGTGGTCCTGCGCTTCCAGATCCTTTGGCATGCGCCAGCCCATTTCACGGATGAGGTCCTCAACACTGCCCATTTGTTGAGAGGTGAGGGTCGGTCGCCGCTGGGAGGCTCGGTCGATGCTGTCTGATACCGAACCTAGCTTGTATTTCTTCGCCTTCTTCACGCCACGATCCCGCAGAAAGGACCCCAGAACGATGGCGTTGGAAACGGACGCTGCCCCGAGGATTTCGCTCGAGGCAAATACGGTGCGGTACTGCTGCCGTCCTTGATGTTTGATGACCTCCGGGATGCGCACTCCGGTGATGCAAATAAGGACAATGGACATGGAGAACAGGAGGATAAGCCGGAATTTCCGCTTAAAGGGTATTGCCGACTTCAGGACCATAGGGATGGGAAAGCAAACCAGCAGGATGTCGGTGATAATGTCGCAGACCCCCATGGTGATGAGTTGAGCATAGCCGGTCCTGCATTGTGGACCTGGATCTGGGATGACCTGCCAGTAATGACTGAACGGCTGGCATTCCCCAAGAGTTGCAATGACAATGGCGATGAAAGTAGCCACGAGGAAGTAGCGGATCCATCGCAGGGTGAGCTCATATTCGCGCCTCCAGAAAGTCTCGACCATCCTCGCGAGGAATTCGCAGACGCCGAGCTTTGCAGTCCAGATGCTATGCATGTTGATCAGCATCCATCAATTGGCGGCAATAGATAGCGGCAGGGAGGGGGCTTACAATGCAGCATAGAAGATGCGCGAACATAGCACGAGTTTTGAACCGACCTCACGCATCCAGATATGACGGGGATCAGTGAGGCTGGAAGTGTCGACATTGTTGGTGCCGTAGATCAGGATGACATGCACAAGGCCCATGCGCACAAACAGTGGAACGATGCTCAGGGCCATGACCTTGTCCTCACGGAAGAAGCGCTCGGTGCGTACGAAGCGGCCGCACAAGCGAAACAGAATGATGACGAAGGAGAGGCATGTGCACCACCAGCTAAAGAGCAGCGTCGGATGGTTCTCCAGGCGGGTGCGCGGCGCAGGAGGCGAGTTGTCATAGAATGAACGGGCGACGAGGAAGTCCGGCATGGCTGCGCAAAGCTCATCCCCTCCTCCGAAGAGGGGCGAACCGGTGCGGAGCGCGGTCTACGTTGTGGACTACTGGTGTCGTGTCGCGTGCGCGGTGCAGCTCGTCTCCAGGAAGCGGGATGATGCAGAGGGCGGCGCCGCACATGAGACTGGCTGACGAATTGGCGGTGCGGAACACGGGTCGCGAGCACGACAAAGGCTGGAGAGCAAGAGGTGAGGGCGGCGCTGGACGGGACGGGCAGTAGATAGACAAAGCCGCTATCAGAGCGAGTGTGTTGCTTGGCCTGAAGAGGCGCGCCCGTCCGACGAGCGAGATCTTGGGCGAGCTGGGATGCGGACTCGGTCTGTGGCTTGGGGCAGATAAGGCGCTGCGCCGAATTAACGGCCAGCTCGCTTGGACACTGCCAATGTTGGTGGCGACAGCGGGTGCCCTCCACTGGCGTTCATTCCTCTGCCGTGAACATGGAACGGCCAGGCTGCGCGCGGCAGCGAGTGCTCTCCGTCCCGCAGCAGCTTCTCACATCCGCGCACGGCAGAGGGCGGCGTTTACCGGCATTGCGCCCAGCGCTAGCCCGCTCAGCTCTCGAGCGGACACGAGCGGGTGTGCTTCCTTGGTGCGGCGCCCGATCTGCGCGGGTGGGGTGGGGTGGGGTGGGGGCTTCGCCGTGTTGCGGTAGGTGAGCGGGTGACGGGGTGAGAGGAAATCCAGTGGACCCTTCTTTCTTTCTTTGGCCATTATTGTATGTACATATGCCGCTAGTTACCACCAATCCACCAGCAACGCATCTCCATCACCGTTTCCGTCTCCGAACCCAACTCGAGGCTTGTGCGCATGAAGTCGCCCACCGCCCCTTCATCTCACCTTTATCAGCACTTCCGGCTGCTGCCAGCAAGCGTGCGGCGTCGCGCGGAGATAGTGGCGGACGCGCAGGGCAAAACAACGGAGGGGGCCGCGACCGTGTCAGCCGATAAATGTAGACGAGCACGCCAACACGTCTGCGGAACCCGCCATGATGACTGAACGAATCGGTCACTCGCATGTAAAACCACCTCGCGTTACCTATTCCTGTCATCTGCCCGCGCATGCCCAGGCCCCGCCAGCTCTTGGCCCTTCAGCCTCGCCTTCCCCTCGTGCTCCCTTCGGACCAATCCTTAAGCCCCACGCCTGATAATAACCTACCCCCGTGCCCCTCCCCGCCCCCTCCCCAACCAGCCGGGGAACGGGTTTCAACGACTGGTTCGAAAAGTATCCTCCATATCACATGTACATGCAGAGCACTTGATGACTCGCTGCTCCCTATCGTGGCTCGCTGTACCTTTAAACTCACCCGTCATAGATAACACTACCCGGCAGTTGCAGTCAGGACCGTCCTCCCCCAATACGTGCGCCTTCGTTCGCAATGGGCGCATTGGCATCCCGCAATCAGCAACGGCCGCAAAGCCTTCGCTTGGAGAGCCCCCGCTTGGAGAGCCCCCGCTTGGGTTAGTCCAACTGTACGTTTTATCGTCCATCAGCCTCACAGTGGTGGAGAGTCCGAATGGAAGGGAAGTCAGTGCCTCAGAGCCCATGAATGAGCCGATAGGAAAATCCAGAGAAACGATAAGCGTGGGGCGTGTCTGACTCCTAATCCTTCCTTTGTGATGGGTTTGCCAGATAATAATCCGAGTGAGCTATTGCTTCTATTTTTGTCGCCCCATACCATGCCAACCGCGCACCGAGGCCGTAGATCGGCATGCAGGAACGCGGGAGAGATGCGCGATGAGGAATGAAACAGTGGCCATCAGTCGGCAAATTCAACAAACGATCCCGGTGATCACGATTGTGTACTACGATGCTGTGTTCGTATCCTATACGCACTTTGCGATGCGACCTTGGTCGGAGACCAGACATCTTCGTGTTGCTCCCCCTTATCGATCAATCTCAATCCTTTGCTATTGGTCAACGAGGCGTGACCGCCCGTCTCAGTGATTTGCAAACGAGTTTAACCTTGCCAGGCCTGTCTCAACTGTCCTGCTTGGATGGGAAGTTGAGGTCCACGTCTAGCAGTCACAGCAAGACTCATCCTCGACTTATTTGATGCAGTCCATCAATTACATTCAGCATCTCTAATCAGTGAGACCGAGGTCTGTTGCTAAATTTACAGGTAACCTGCAGGGTTTACACCTCCGCTCAAGAAGCACACAGTCCAATGAACCCCTCTATCCATATCAATTAAGAAGCCTGAGACGCCGAGCCAACGTTAAAACGTACTCATCGTTTTTGAGGATATTCTTTACCAATTAGGAGAGAACGAAGCGTCCTCATGCAATCACGTTGCTGGCCGTCTGTTCTCTCTCCGCCTCGTTCGCTCCGTTGACAGTCTTCTTGCCGGCGTAGATGCTACTCAACACCTGCTGCAAGCTGTCAAGAAAACGGGAGCACTCGTTCTCAGTGCCGACGGTGACCCGCAAACAGCCGGTGCAGCCCAGCTCCTTGCCTCTGAATCGCACGACGACGCCCTTCTCCTCGGCCAGTGCCTCGTAAACCTTCAGCGCGATCTCGTTGTCCGGCTTGCCGCCATCCTCCTTCGGTGCGCTCAGGAACTCTACCAGTAGGAAGTTGGCATCCTGGCCGCCCAGGAAGCGCCCGACGCCCGGCACCTTAGGCATCTCTTGCATCAGCCTGTCGCGTTGGCGGAGGAGAGCGGCTCTGTGTTTGAGCATCACAGCCAAGTGGCGGGGCTTCAGCGCCTGGATCGCGACCTGGGACGTGGGGTTCGAGATGTTGTACGGTGCCTTTAGGCTATTGAGGATGCGGGCAATCGGGGGCGATGTGAAGGCAGTGCCAAGGCGGATGCCTGCAAGACCGAAAGCCTTGGAGAGGGTCTGCATCACGACGAGGTTGGGCCACTCGGTCGTCCATTGAGACAGACTGGCGTCCTCGGCGGCGAAATCGACGTACGCCTCGTCGACGACCACAATGCCGTTCCAGGTGGGGTGCGTCAGGATTTGCTCAACGGCGGACTTGGAAACCAGCGCGCCGGTCGGGTTGCCGGGCGAGCAGATGTAGACCAACTTGATGTTGGCGCCCTCAGGCCCGCTGAGAACCTCGTTTATGGCCGGGGCGTCGAGCGCGAAGCCTTGCGAGGCGATGAGGGGCACCTTCACAATGCCCACATCGTTGGTCTGTGCAGACACGCTGTACATACCGTAAGTCGGAGGACAGGTCAGGATCTTATCCTTTCCGGGCACGCAAAAAGCGCGCAGCAAAGCGTCGATAGCTTCATCGGACCCAACACCAACGAACATGTTCTCAGGACGCAGTTGGGTTTGCGTGTGGTCATTTGTATTGCGCAGGTCGCAAAGGCGCTGCTTGAGAGGAATCTGGTGCCTGCCCGGACCGAACGACGCTCATTAGCGGCATGTATGGCGCGGTGGTTCGAGTGGACTCACGGGTCGGGGTATCTGTTCAGACCGAGGAAGTCGACCTCAATGTTGTCTTCCATGCCATAGACGCCATTCCTGAGCTTCCCATTGCCCTCGAGAGCCAGGCCGGGGCCGTAGGCATTCTCGTTCGCGTCGAGCAGGATGTTTGTGCCATCATCTTTGTAGTCACTGCCTCATCAGCTATCGTGTCGCGCCAAAGAATCGAGCACCAATTGTTCTGCAACTTACTCGCGGGCGCAGCGGTACGGCTCCAGGGCCAAGATGTTAGGCCTAGCACACGTCTCGAGGTTGAAGGCGTTCACACGGGTGCCGTTTGTCGTCATGGTGGCAGTTGGATGGTGTGGTCGCAACTTTTGGCGGGGGGTGACTTTTGAAGTCATCATGCGTTTCTTGGCCGCACCGATGTCGCTATGACTCAATTGCTCCACATTACATTCGCGCTTCGTCATCGCCCCACCCTACGAACATCACGAGGGGCGGCAAGAACATGGAGAACATGGAGTTTCGTTCTGCGCTACAGCCATACTAGCCGTCGTAGTCAATGCAAATCCCCCGGAAATAACGCCCGCCGCCAGTAGTGATCCAACCGTCCTTTCACCGGTCAACCCTGCCAAAAATAACCCGAATACGCCGAAACCTGGTACCAATCGTCGATCCAGTAATGCCTAGTTGGAGCAACGGATCCCCTCTAGAGCCCTCATTGCCTTGGTCCCCTGTGTCTCAAATATGTTGACCATGCGCTCGCACTGGTCTCGGAGCTGTTGCTCACCCTTCTCAGCCTGGTGCTGTACCCACTGCTCGACCGTCATCTTTGTCTCCGGGCCTGTCATCTCGCGGCGCACCTTGCGCACCGCCTCGTCTAACGACAAGTCCTCCCAGTTGCCTTCATTCTGTTTGCCGGATTCCTCGCCATTATCATGGAAAATGTGCTTCGTGGCAGGCGACTGCAGGAAGACGTTCTCAAGATCCACCGCTTCCCAGGGCTGCGTAGAGTTAAGGCCACCGATGACGTTACCGCTACGTTTGGAGGGCGATGCCTGCGGCGTGCTGGCATCCGCGAGAGGAACACGTATGCCACGGGTGGAAAGGGGAGCCTGCGCCGACAGAGGGGCATGTGAAGATGCCACTCGTGACGACGGTGGCCTGTTTTCCGCATCTGAAGACTGAGGTGAAGGTGAGGGCGTGACTTCCTTCGGAGGAGGCGTAGGCTCTTTTGCCGCTTCAGCAGATACTTCGGGAGACGGCTCAGCTACTGGTTCTGGAGACCCGTGTACCGGAGTAGGTTCGCGCGGTGGAGTAGGCTCACGCGGAAGGTCCTCCACAGTACTCTCCTCGAGCTGCTTCGCTTTGCGACCTCTTTTAAGCTTCGTAGCAGGCTTGAGCGGTGGGATATTCTCAGTGCCCTTGGCTTCATACTCGGATCTAGCCACGGGATCCTCGACCTGCTTCGCCTTCCTTCCTCTCTTGGCCTTGACAGGCTTGGGAGGCTCCTCCAAAGCCACAACAGAGTCGTCGGTTTTCATAACACCATCGCTTGTCCTTTTTCTGCCTCTCTTGGGCTTGACTGGCTCCTCTTGTGCCACTCTGGTGACAGCATCCTCTAGTTCAGACTGAAGCTGACTTGCATCATTGCTCAGTCTTGAATCTTCGACAGCATTGGGTTTCCGTCCTCCTTTGGCCCGTGTCGCTCTCGGCTTTGAAGGCTCGATTTCAGCGTAAGATTCGAACTGTGAAGCCTGGCCGACGAAGGATGGTGCTTCGGGTTTTGACGTCCTTCGAGTAGCCCTAATAGGAGGGTTGACAGGCTCAATTTCCATCTCAGTCCCTGCGACCTCAGCCGTGGGCTCATCCAGCAGAGTCGAATCTGCGACTGCGGTCTTCTTGGTGGTCCTGGAAGTTTTCTTGGCTTTTTTGGCGGGCTTAGCCTTGGATGCTGCTTTGCGGCCCTTGCCAGCTTTCGACGCTGTGGCTGCCATGGTCATGGCACTATCTTCATCGGTTGCATTGAGATCTCCGAGTGACAGATCGGCATTGGCAAGGTCCAGTGGAGGCTCGATCTCCACAACTGAAGGCTCATCCGCAGCCTTCTTACCTCTGTTTGTTTTGCGAGTGTTTTTTGTGGTAGCCTTGGTTTTGCCGGTTCCCTTCTTGCCGCGAGCCATGGAAGTGGTTGTCGCGTTGCTGGCTGTAGTCAGCACACTGTCGTCTTCGTGAGGAGCGTCGTCGCCCAGGGACATGAGAGATGGAGCCTCGGAGAAAGTGTCGAAGTCCTTCGTGGATTGGATGGAGAGTCGAGAAGCCTTGGAAGCAGTGGACGCACGACCTTTCTTTCCTTTTGTGGCTTTTCTAGCGCCCGCATACACATCAATGAGCATGAAGAAGGGGCAGTCGGGCGATCTCTTGTAGTGCTCCTCCCTACGATCGGTGAGCAAATGCCTTGGTTAACAGGTTGCCTTTACGCACTTTGGGTCATCTTTGGGTTCCCAACCGTCGAGCGAGAGCATGCAGTAAAAGCAGGCGACTCCATCTTCGTATTCCGGACTGGGATCGTAGCACCATCCCGCCTCAACCATCTACAGCCATTAGCATCACGAATCGCCCTTCGAGGGAATTTCAATCACCTTCTTTGTCTTGCACTTCCAGCCCTTCTTGCTTTCATGTGGCCACGAGTCGGCAAATGTGGCAGTGCGAGCAGCGACCATTCGCTCGCTCATAGGGTCTTCGTTCTCTTCGGGTTCGCGGAGAGGCAGGCATGCATTGATCGCCCAAGCGCATTCGGGGGCGTGACTCAGGTGCTCCAGTGCCGGAACGTCTTCCGGCTCCCAGCCATCCAGCTTGCGATCGCACATGAAGCAGACAACATTATCGGGATGGCTCGCGGAGGGTGAATAGTAGAAGCCAGCACGTGCAAGCTGCACAACTATTAGCAAAGTCCCAAGGGGCGCCGAGATCCTCTGCACGTACGTCCTCGGGACTCGGGGTCTCGTGAGGCCAGGAAACGGTAGTCGCGGTTCTCTTGGTGCTGGAGGCGCGCCTCTTGGTGAGCTGCCGAGGGGATTCGAAGCTTGCGAGGCGGCCGACGAAGCTATTGGCATTTTCCGGGGGAGACATGGCTGCGACGGATATGCGACGCGTCCGGGCGCGTCGAGCGGGGTAGCAATGGGAGGCAGGCGCGTGGTGATGGTTGCAGCAGTGTTGTGTTGTTACGCTGCCCGGTCGCATAAACAGAAAGCGGAACGGGAGGCGGCCCGCGCCAAGCTCCTTCCGGGCGGGCTTCCGGATGAAATCATCTTACTCAGCAGGCTGCCCGCGCCGCGCTACGGCGCTGTCCCGCTGCCCGCCCGCCCGCGGCTTCCCTCTAATGCCGCATCTTCAACTCCGGGCTATGGTTGCATTGCTGCTTTACTGCTCAGTTTCCGCCGTACGCCGGTAACCACGCCGCTCCCGCCTTGACCCCTCAAAGGTCTCCAGAATCATGGCTCTTCTCCCACATCTTTCCGTAAGCCGCGCCCAAGCTCCTTTGCTCGCAGCCAGACCATCCGACATCTAATTCGCAGTGTAGTTCAGAGGCTTGCAGCCTGCCATTGCAAGCCGCGCCTCGCTTTCCCAACGGTCCTTACTGCTCTCCCGTCCCCGATATGCTCGCACCCGCGCCTTCCATCCATCGCAACCATCGTTCGCAGAAAGCAGTTCGTCGTCAAACTCGTCGAAAGTTTCCACAGCTTCCAATCCATCAAACCCGCCCTCGGCGTCCCAGTCGGACCACGCAAGATCCCCATCGCCGACCTCCTCGTCCTCCGTGAACTCGTCGCTGCCCGACGGTTGGGAAGATGAGCCAAATTTCAACATCAAGACTTTTGCCGAGCTCCCAACTGGGCGCGATTTCGGCTTGAACCAGCACATGGTTGACATGAATCGCGATTTCTCGGAAGCACTAAGGCAGATAATATGGCAATTTCGCGCGCCCATCCGCTACGCGTTTGCCTATGGCTCGGGTGTGTTTCCGCAGAGCAGCGCGACCAGCTCCACCTCGCTCTCCCCCCACCCGAATCCTCCCGAGGCAATCAAGAAGTGGCAGAGCGGCGGCGAGAAGGTTATCGACTTCATTTTCGGCGTTACCTATTCTCAGCACTGGCATTCTCTAAATTTGTCTCAGCACAGAGACCATTACTCCTTTCTCGGCTCGGCTGGGTCTTGGGCAGTGTCTCAGGTCCAGGACAGGTTTGGGGCAGGCGTGTACTTTGCGCCATACATTACCGTGAACGGCACACTCATCAAATATGGCGTAGTCAATCTTGACACTCTTCAGCGCGACCTTAGCGAGTGGAACACGCTTTACCTCGCTGGCAGACTGCAGAAGCCAGTCAAGATCCTTCGCGACGACGCGCGCATCCGACTTGCCAACCAAGTGAATTTAATATCAGCAGTGCGCGCCGCACTTCTCATGCTTCCCGAAAAATTCACCGAGACTCAGCTGTTCAACGCCATCGCCGGGCTCAGTTACATGGGAGATCCGCGCATGTCATTCAACTCGGAAGACCCGCATAAAGTCTCCAACATTGTTACGCACCAGCTACGACACTTCCGGCGCCTTTACAACCCTCTTCTTGATACGCTTCCAAATGCTACCCATACCGACGCTCATGTCAAGACGCCGGGGTGGGAGCTCGACGTTCCGCCAGGCGTCGACATTACTATGGAGCAAGACATGGATCCGATCAAACGCGGAAACATGGTGCGGCGTCTGCCGAAAGCTTTCCGCGAGAAGATCTACTTTGCGTACCAGCGTCAATACGGTATCTCGGGCGCAGAGTTCAAGAAGATGCTTCAACAACGTGCGGATGAAGATGCGACCAGCTACATGCGTCGTCAAGGGGGTGATTTCGATCGTCGCATTGCCGGGGAAAAGGACTTGAAGGACAAGGCTTATCAAGCTGTTAGGGATACTGTCAAGTGGCCGAGCACAGTTCAGAGCTTCAAGGGCTTGATCACCGCCGGTCCAGCAAAATCCTGGAGATATATGAGTGAGAAGTGGTCAAAAGGCAAGCAAGGTAGCAAGGAAGGTGAAAGCAAGTAGTTACGATGGAAAATGAAACTGAATGCATGATGGAATTCAACTTCCCGGTAGAAGGACATACAAGGTACTTGGGCATGGAGTGCGGTTATAAAACTAGGCATGGTATGGGTTCCGGGTCTGGATTTGATCCCTTGTAGGTGCATGGCGGCTATTCTTCATCTGGGCCAAATGCCTGGGATTTTTTGTTTGTTGTTGGGTCAATGCAAAATTCATTAGACTTGGGGCCGATCAAAATCTTGTACGAGAAAAGGTAGAGACGGCGTGCAAATGCGGTCGGGCTTTGGAAGCGTTGACCTAGGAGTGAGCGTGGGATGAAGCCAGAATGAACAGGTCCGAGTAAGACTTCGACTACCCCAATAGTGTGGGTCCATCAAACGACCCGAGTGCTTAGACGTCAACTGTAACAGCAGGACTCGTATTTTCAACGGCGCATGAGAGAATTAACTTTATACTATCGCAGCCTATAGCGCGGAGCCTTGAGGCGGGTATCCCAATTGAGGCACAAGTGCATGTACACTCCTACTCGTTAGGGTAGCAAGTTGGTGGATCCGAAACGAGTCAAGTATGTCATTGAGGCATAGCGACAATGCTTACCTCTGAAAGTATAGTTCAATAACGACGAAAGTCTATTGAAGGAGGAGCAATGTGGCCGCACTTGGCCGAAGAGCTGACGACCCGACGAAGCTCCCAGAAAAGCGAGTAGTAGTCGTCTCCTAAGAATGAAGCGCCAGTCAGGCACCTGAATCGCCTGATTAAGCAAAGCAGCAAGTAGGTGTTCGGAGGCGGCTTGTGGTGGCCTATGAAGACCAAAGAGCACTGGCTTTGAAAAATAAAAAATGGCCAGAAAAGCAACTCAGGACGGATACACAGGAACCGAAGTATGACGCCAAGCAAGATCGGTCGAAGTCGTGAACTGTTACGAAGTGCTCACCTTCCTAATGAGGACAGCCAATAGATCACAAACCTTCAAGTTTTATGCTCTTGGGGTTTCAGCGGTGAAGCATAGTGCCGAAGCATGCCCTTCACACTAACCATCCGGTTTATAATGGGGCTTTTGCTTTCGCGGTTCATACATGGGTAGCTGCTCTAATGTTAACTTGCCGGTCGCTGGGAAGCCGCGGCGGTGAGATGAGGCGACGCAACGCAACGCATCGGCGTTGACAGACCCTCGAGCCCTCTTTGCTTTTTATCCGTAGACCTAGTGCACGTAAAACATATGATCCTCGACCTATCATTTGAGCCTTCAACGCTTAATTGTCGCCTCACTCCTCCGCTCCCGGCGCATCTCTGATCATGTCACCATTTGCGCCTTGCCAAGCACGGCAACGGAGGTCATGGCGGTAAATGCGCCAACGCAGCTCTGGAGCCAACTCGGAGTATACCGCATGGCGGCAGTCAAATGCCGCTGTTGGAGCGCAAACGATGTCTCAAACCAAGCCGACCCGCCTTCATGTAGTGTCAGCCTCTGCTCTGTGCCACGGTTGCCCGAAAGAGTTCATACACCACTGGCATTCGTCGACTTATCCTTCGTCTGCGTAAGCGACAATTGACACTAGCAATTTTCTCCAGTTCTCTGACTCCTGTCCTGGTTCGCTTCTTAATGATTATTTCTTCTCCGGTTCTTCATCTCCCTCTGCCAGTTTACTCTTTGTCGACGACGCTAATCTTCGGGATGGACTGGTCCAATTTCTTCTTGTCTTCGTCAGTGGGGACCATATCGAACGCCTTCTCGGCCGTGTCGGAGCTGTAAAGGCCAATGGTCCCCCACGCGAGCAAACCCAGGCCGAGGAGCAGGCGTGTTTTGGGCGCGCTCGAACGGTATTGCCTGGCACGAAGATGAGCACTGGACAACGCAGCAGAGGAGACGTGACTCACTGCCAGAGCGACATTGCTGCGAGGCGGATTGGCGATGTTTGGCGAGATTGGGTGGGGGGAGGGATTGCGGTGAGGTTCGGAGAAGCTCTGAGCTCCGTCTCGCTTGCTTCGCCAGGATCCGCCCCAGGTCCTCCAATGTTGCTCCTCCAGCCGTCTTGCCAACTATGTCGCTTCGCCCACTCCGAGCCTCCCCTTCCCGCCTCTGGAACATACTTTAGTCGCGAAGCACCTGCAACCCTCCGCACGGACCTTGCTGTCTCCATCGCAAACCCTCTCCGACATGGAGGCTTGACGTCGCTCGACAACCCCAATTCGCCGACTCCTCCGCACCACGCCGAGCCCTCGACGCCTCCAACGGTCCGATGCAGCTGTCAACCTGCTCACAGACGTGCCTTCCCCGAGCGATCCGTTCTAATCTCCCACCATGCCGTCTTTGAAGCGATGCCAACGGAACCCGACCCCCGCCTTCAAGCTGCTCAGCGCCGCCATAATCATCTCCTTCTACGGAATATACCTTCTCACCCACGGCATTCCTTTCGCCAGCGCCCCCGAAGTCGAGTCGCACGAGCCCAGAGGCCCCCAGATCCAGCATCAACCATGGACCGGAGCCAGCGGTCGCGCGGACGAGGAGAAGGCCGCCCGTGTCGTCGATGCCATGAAGTATACTTTTGCGAAATACAAAAAGCATGCATGGGGATATGACGACATCCTGCCAGTCACCGGTGGCAAGGAAAACTCCAGAAACGGCTGGGGCGCATTTATTGTGGACTCTGCAGGCACACTTGCGCTCATGGGTCTTTGGGACGAGCTGAAGATGTCGGTGGATCGCATCGTGCAGATTCCCTTCTACGATGCCCAAGGACTGGTCGATCCGTTCGAGACGACCATCCGCTATGTCGGAGGTCTTGCGTCTTTGGTGGATTTGATTGACGCCGGTGTCATCCCGAAGACGGTCGTTGACAGCAAAAAGAGAGCTGGGATCCTGGCACAGGCGATTACCTTATCGAACAAACTCGGTCCTGGTTTTGACAGTCCAACTGGAATGGTCTATCCGCGTGTCGACTTCAAGAAAGACATCGGTACGGGAGATCCACCGGAGCTGTACAAGAAGTACCCGAACAAGATCCGCTACAAAAACCCGTCTATTGGCCCTGCACGCGCCGGATCCAACATCTTGGAATACCGAACCCTCACGAGACAGACTGGAGACCCGATCTACTTTGCCAACGCAACAAATGCCTGGGCACCGCTCGTCTGGGACAAGTGGGTAGAAGATCCTGTTGGCCTGATATCTGCGCCCATTGACATTTTCACTGGTGAGCCTGTTGGTCGGCAGAGGCACTGGGACGCCGGCCACGACAGCTATTACGAGTACTTGATCAAAGCAGCAATCCTGGCGCCTCACGACCGTTACACCTCCACCTACATCAGCCGTTGGACGCAAGCCGCCCACGCACTACGCCACGATCTCTCCACCCGCTCCAGCTACTCGGACAACTACAAGCCTTCGCACCTCTTCATGGGTAAGCTTGAAGATGACTGGTACCTCAACGAGATGTCACACCTCGCTTGTTTCGCTCCTGGCAACATCATGCTCGGTGGCGCCTACCTTGAGAAACCTGACCTTATTGTACTTGGAAAGGCCCTGCTCGATGGCTGCCGCCACAGCTACGCCACCATGCCTACCGGCATCGGCCCGGAGAAATTCTCCTGGGTCCCGTATGCCGGCCTTCCCAACGGCACCTTCGAGCCGCGCACGCCCCGCCAGCGCGCTGAACTGGCCCAGCACGGCTTCTGGCTCGCGGACGCTAAGTACCGCCTCCGACCGGAGTACGTGGAGTCGCTCTTCTACGCCTGGCGGATTACGGGCGAGCAGCGGTATCGAGACTGGGCGTGGGACGCGTTCGTCGCGTTCGAGAAATACTGCAAGACTGAGTACGGCTTCGCCGCGATCCGGGACGTCGGCGTGAACGTGAAGGAGGGGCGCAAGGTCACGCACATCGATGAGTCGGAGAGCTTCTGGGCGGCAGAGACACTGAAGTACTTGTACTTGACATTTGCCGATGTAAACGTTGGCACGCTGGATGCCTGGGTCTTCAGCACCGAGGGCCATCCGTTTAGGATTATTCGGACGACTGAGAACTAGCGCTTTCCATTCTCGAGCGTGTTGGAGAGTATGACTTTCTTCAACGGCAGAATGGGCAGTCAGAGTGCTGAAAGGACGCAACAAAAAAAAAGGAAAAAAAACCTCGCCCCCATCCAAGTGTTTTCAAAAGCATCCAGATACGAGCTTCAACAGCCTAATTTTGAAGGAGCGACGTCGTACCCATTCTCTAGTGTTCGTCCGGACGGCATTTAAAGATGAATGGGAAAGCACGAACATAACACCGGCAAGGCCGGAAGCTAATGTATCGTACATATTTCCTTAATCTCTGTGGGCCCGCATGAACTGCATCACGGAAAGGAGTACTGCGATTGGTTGGAGCTATGAAGGGAATCCTATTGTTTGACGTTATCTTTTTTCTTTTTCCTCTGCTATCTAAATATCGGCGGGCGGGTGTTTCGAAATGATGTGTACCGTGTACCGCAGGATACCCCCGAGTAGTCGCAGAAAAGCCTGTTTCAATAATTGGGATGGAAACGAGTAGTCGTGCTCTTTTTCATTTTTGGTGACTTCAAAGCTGAGGCATCAAGCTTGCCGCTGCAATTTCGAGCGTACGAGGCTCATTCCGCTATGTGTCTGAATGAGATGTTTTGGGACTCATATTGATAGGATATTGAAGTGATGGGCTATCCGGTACAAGCTGAGTGCGTAGCCCCACAGCAATGATGCCCAATCTGATTGCAACAAGGGGAAGCTGGATTTTTTGGTGTTCGCTGACCTGCAGTAGTTGCAACACATCATGGACTTTTCCACTGCGGTGCTCTATTTGCATATTCTTGATAGGCTTCGGGGGTCATAAAAAAAAGGGTGTTGGCAAGTCATGGCGGGGTGAAGAGCGGGCCGGCTCGGCTTACCCTATGAATTAATTTCGCCGGCGAGACTCGCCCCGCTGCTGAAGGCGGCTGCAGCGCCGATCCTCTTGTCACCGTCACCACCATGGTTCGCAAACCTATACCCTCGGCGCTCACATTCGAGCTTGCCGCCAAATGCTCGGTATCTGCTCTGGTCTTCCCAAGTTGGGCGATGCTAACCGTTTCACCAGACCACCAGAGCCCGCGCCGCCACGTTGACACTCCCTCATGGACCCGTCCAGTTACCTCTGGTACTGCCTACACCGCCGACCACCTAGGACATATTGTTGACAAAAGGCGCCCAAGTTTATGCCCGTCGGAACTCAGGCCAGTCTGAAAGGATTGACGCCTGAACAGCTGGAGGATACCGGCTGTCGCTTATGCCTGAACAATACATACCATCTGTGGGTGACCAGCGAAGCTTTGGCGAAGGTTCCAGCTAATGGAGCTGTTAGTGGCCTCAAGCCTGGACAGACAACTTTGGATGCCATTGGAGGGGCGCACAAACTACAGTCGTGGCCCTACAATATTCTGACAGGTTCCTTCCCCGGCTCCAAAGACGTGTCTGTGATGGCAGAGGGCTGACTTCCGCGGCAGACAGTGGTGGGTCAGTACATCCTTGTTTCGCGGCAACACAACACGCGCTGACTGTGGGCCAGCTTCCAGATGGTCTCGTTGCTCAAGCTTGCCAATGTTACTGAGGAGGGTGTGAGGTTCCTCAGCCCCCACGACGGCGCACCAATGTATGGATCTTTTCCCTCGTCCGGCTCTACCGGTTCCCTAAGAAAACACGGACAGGCTGCTCACCCCCGAGCACTCAATGTCCCTGCAGAACAGCATTGGCTCCGACATCATGATGCAGCTCGACGATGTCATTGCCACGACTTCTCCAGATCACGCTCGCATCAAGGAGGCCATGGAACGCTCGGTGAGGTGGCTGGACCGTTGCATTGAAGCGCACAAGAAACCCGAGACGCAGAACTTGTTCTGCATCATCCAGGGGGGTCTTGACCTTGATCTCCGCAGAAAGTGCTGCGAGGAGATGGTGGCGAGAGATACCCCTGGCATTGCCATTGGCGGCCTCTCTGGCGGCGAAGCGAAGGAATCATACTGCCAGGTGTAAGGCTCCCTCTGCTGGATCCGAGACCAATCTGACTCGGAGCCCAGGGTCAAGACATGCGCAGAGCTGCTTCCGGAGAAGAAACCGCGATACGTCATGGGCGTGGTAAGTAGCAGCCGCTCGAAATAGATCATTGCGCATGCTGATCTCCGTAGGGGTATCCTGAAGATCTCGTGGTCTCGGTCGCTCTTGGCACAGACATGTTCGATTGCGTGTGGCCCACCAGGACTGCGGTGGGT
The DNA here is from genome assembly GCA_022560015.1 of Diplodia mutila. Taxonomy (NCBI): domain Eukaryota; kingdom Fungi; phylum Ascomycota; class Dothideomycetes; order Botryosphaeriales; family Botryosphaeriaceae; genus Diplodia; species Diplodia mutila. The sequence continues at coordinate 92,091 of JAFISB010000058.1, read as the reverse complement.
GCGATCTTCCACGGCCTAATACCCAAGCTGACAAACATCACAGCGATTTGGAAACGCCATCACGGCGACGGGGATGCTGACCCTCCGGCACGCCTCGTACGCAAACGACTTCTCGCCGATTGAAGCGGACTGCACATGCACGTGCTGCAGGCCGGTGGACGACGGCGGGCTGGGCATCACGAAGGCGTACATCCATCATCTCGCGGCAAAGGAGACGGCGGGCGCGCACCTCCTTACGATGCATAATGTGCACTACCAGCTCGCGCTGATGCGGTCGGTGCGCTCGGCAATCATCGAAGATCGCTACCCTGATTTCCTGCGCGACTTCTTTCATAAACGCTACCCGAGCAGAGCCTACCCATCGTGGGCAGTCGACGCGCTCGCCGGGGTGGGCGTAGAGCTTTTGTAGAACCGGTAGAGCAGAATAGACATGCTGTCTTGCGGCGGCTCCTGGGCGCACTCAGGCGCGGGTAGGCGCAGATGATGGGCGGCGGGTCTCAGCCTTATGGGCACTCCTGGGCCCCAGCGGCCCTTGGGCTCCCGCGCCCTGTCGCGCCCGCCCGCCTCCTCCAGCTGCCAGGGTCTGCCATCATCCGGCGTCATCTCAAAACATGCCGCCCTGATCCCTACCCCTCCGCTCGTTGTTGTTTCGCTGTCGCTCACTTCTGTCGCTCTTTTCCACCACACAAACAAACAAACAACCACTGCGCTCCGCCATGGAGAACGACTCATCCCCCTCAGACACGGCTGCCGACCCGCCCGCTGCGACAGCTGAACCAGCCCCTCGCTCGCTACAAATCCCTCCAAACGTCGACCCCGACCCTCAACCTGCGAAGCCCGCGAACCGCCTGACCATAAACACTGCCGCGAGGCCCTCTCTGCCTCCGTCGCCCGCAATGGACTCCCCGCACCGCCGCTCCAGCTCCTACTACAATCGCATTCCCAAGTCGCCCACCCCAGGCGCCCCTCTCCCTAGCCCGCTCTACCGCAGCGCAAGCAGCCTCGGTGTGCGCCCAGCGTCGCCTGCGCTTTCGCGTCGCAGCTCCATAGTTTCGCTCCAGGGCGCCGCCGCCGAAAGCACCCATACCCCTAGAAAGTCCGTGTCGCGACGCACATCCGGCAACCTTAGATCCTCCTCGTCCGCTGCGCTAGCGTCCCCGCGCTCCGTCCCCGTGGAGGAGCCCGTACCTCTCACAGCACAGAAGGTCGCCTCCGACTACTTCACCAAAGAACTCGAATACCACAAGGACGAGGAGCTGTCTACGCAGACGGTCGTCATTCTGCACGATGCTTGCTACGGTCACCGTTTCTCGCGCCCGAAGGCTACCAAGTCGGCGCTTAGCATGATCGTCGAGCGCCCGGAGCGCATTCACGCTGGCATTCTGGGAATATCGACGGCCTACGTGAGATTCGCCGAGAGACATGCAGGTGGTCCGCATGCGCCGCACCCGAAGCGCGACCCTCCCAAGGAGCTCCCGTTTACGATCCGGCGCACGTCCCGCACGCTCGATATTACATCCCCTATCGTGACAAATGTCCATGGCACCAAGTGGATGGCGGAATTACAGACGATGTGCCACACTGCTGCGGAGAAGCTGGCGTTGAATGGAAAGGAGCTTACCAGGACTGACGAACCTGGCCAGCCCGAGAAGGATAAGTTCCATGAGGGAGACTTGTATCTCTCCGCAGAGTCCTTGAACGCCTTTCAGGGTGCCCTTGGCGGCGTATGCGACGGCATCGACGCCGTCTTCACAGGCACCAAGGACAAGCCGCGTAACGCTTTCGTTTGCGTGCGTCCTCCTGGGCACCATTGCTCAGCGGACTTTCCGTCGGGATTCTGCTGGCTTAACAATGTGCATGTTGGTATCGAGTATGCAGCCCAAACCCACGGGCTCACACATGCTGCAATCATTGACTTCGACCTTCACCATGGCGATGGCTCTCAGGCAATCGCCTGGGAGCGCAACACTAAAGTGGCGAACATGCCTGCCAAACAGCCCAAGAACGCGCCGCCTCAGAAGAAAAAGCAGATCGGCTACTTCAGTCTTCACGACATCAACTCATATCCTTGCGAGTATGGCGAGATCGAGAAGGTCCAGGCCGCAAGTCTGTGCATCGAGAACGCTCACGGCCAGACCGTCTGGAACGTGCACCTGCAGCCCTGGAAAACCGAAGAGGAGTTCTGGAAGCTGTACGAGACTCGATACTTGACACTCCTCGAGAAGGCTCGAGTTTTCCTGCGAACACACTCGCAGCGCCTTCGCGCCTCACCAAACCAGTCGCAACCAAAGGCTGCGATCTTCATCTCTGCCGGATTCGATGCGAGCGAGTGGGAAGGCCAGGGGATGCAGAGGCACAAAGTCAATGTGCCTACTGACTTCTACGCCCGCTTTACACAGGACATCGTCAAGTTGTCCCAGGAAGAGAATCTTGGTGTTGATGGTAGGGTGATCAGTGTGCTCGAGGGTGGCTACAGCGACCGCGCTTTGGCCAGTGGTGTTCTAAGCCATCTGAGCGGCCTCTGCGAGGGACAGAAGGTTCCTGCTACAAAGAAGGAAACTGCTGCGCTCAATGGAATGATGATTGACCGCGCAGCTTTGCAGCAAGCATACGAGAACGGGGAGCATACGCTCCGTTACAACGTCGAATGGTGGCATGAGGCCAACCTGACGGCACTTGAAACGATGGTTTACCCTCCTCCTCCGCCTGCTCCTAAGAAGCAACAGAGAGGCCAGCAGGGCAACTTTGCCACGCCTACTCAATCGTTCACTGCAAAGGTTGTCGATCCTGAAAAGTTCATCCGCAACGCTTCTGGACACCTAGTGCCAATCAGAGAGCTCCCGAGACCTCCAACACCCCCGCCACCGGATGTTAACTGGATCGTTGCCGCTCATGAGCTCTGCAAGCTGCTTGTGCCCAGTGATCGTCAGACGAAGAGTTGCAAGCCTGAAGAACTTGCCGAGCCACGCAGCAAGAAGGAAAAGGTACTTCCACCGGAGGTCCCCGTCAATCCTACTGGTGGAAGACAGTTGCGCGAGAGGAAACCAAAGATTACCGACTACTCTGAGCCTCCGTCGGATGACGAAAGGTTTCAATCACGGTCCACATTAGACGCTGATCGCCGGCGAACGATGGGCGATTACCCTGCTGGAGAAGACAATGACTTACCCGAACTTCCTCAATTCCAACGGAGATCAAGCCTTGTTTCTGAAATGGGCTCCGTTGCCGGAGAACGTCCAAGTAGCAGAGCATCGACAGTCGCATCAAGGCAACCTCCTGCAAATGGGGTGCAAGTGAAGAAGGCTAGACCCCCAAAGATGACCAAGCCGGATACCACCGTGAAGCCACCACCGAGGCCCATTGCCTCTAGAGCCTCAAGTTATTCGCAGCCCAACAAGGCTTCTACTGGGACCAAGACAGCCAAGGCGAAGGCAGATAGTTCTAGCGATGACGTGGATCAGCTTACTTCGGGCATCAAAAGAATCACGTTGAAGATGCCCACCAAAGAGGAGCATGATGCCCGCCAGGCAGCAGCAACTGCGGCTGAGAAGGACAACAAGAAGCCTGCCGCACCCAAGACCACTAAAAAGGCGCCAGCTGCTCGTAGCACCAAGACGGTGGCTGCCTCAAGGAGGGCTGCCGCAAAGGAGACGAAAGAGACGAAAGAGACGAAGGAGATGAAAGAGGCAAAAGAGGCGCAAGAGGCAAAGGATTCAAATGGGGCGAAGGATGCGACAGAGTCGAAGCCCACGCCGCCTCCGTCGGAGCACACGGAGGATGCCATGTCGATTGTGTCCTACACGTCGACATCCAACCAGTCCGAGCCCGTGGCTGCCGTTTCAGAATCAATGCTGGCTGTCCCGGGAGGATTGGAGCCACAGCACGGACGGGCTCTATCTCGCGCGTCCATCGAAAACATGGCAGAGCGGATCAAGAACTCGTTCCCGCCGTCGCTAGCCTCACCTTCTGAGCTCTCGGAAGGATCGACACCACAGGGCCTCCTTGAGACGGCTGGACCTGTGCATGTCCCAGAGGTGACGCCGCGGCCCGACTCGCCTCCCCCGCCTCCCCCTGCAACTATGCCGCAGTTCATCCAATACGACCCGGCTGAGGGTGGACATGGTGCTACGACTACGGCTGAACCTGACGCAGGTGTAGCGCAGCAGGCAACGGCTCTGCAGTGGCTGCCGCCGAACTCGGACCCTGAGGCTGGCGGTCGATCGCAGGGGCCACCTCCATCACCGGGCCGCAAGCAAAAGCAAGCATTGCCTGTGTTTACATCCAACGGATTCATCCCGTTCGGTCCACCTACGAGCTCGAAGGCTGGGGCTGACAGCGTCGTCACTGAGCGTGAGGAAACGGCGGAGGATGTGAGGAACATGGTGGACGTTCCTGAAGCCAAGGAGTGAGGACGAGGTTACCCTGCGCCGGGGATCACGGGCGATTCGCATCATCGTCGATCGCTGGTGAACGGGGCATGGGGGAGTGGAGCCCGAGCGCTCTCGACTGCACCGCTCCGGGGCATGATCTGCCCGATGCCGTGGTGCGGTCCCGGCCCGTCACACGAGGGCGCAGCTCCCGAGCTCGCCAGTCTTGATGCACCGAGCCTTGCTGCAAGATACTGATCCTCTCCACTAGCGCGTGCGCGGTTCCCTGGCCACCGTTTTTCTCAGAGACTTCATTATTGCTATTCTCACATTCTGCCTGGGGAGTGGGCGCTTATGCCATGCGCAAGCCATCTCGTTTTTGTGCGCGCGCAACCGTTGCACAGGGGTGATTGTTCATGTCCCCGTTGCTGTACCCCGTTACCGGCACACGCCGCTTCATTTTTTTTGGACAGAGACGGCAGCCTTGCTTTTTTGCTGTTGCTCGCTCGCCACATCAGCTGCTGGCCTTTCCCTTTGCTTGTTTCTCGGCGCAGTTGATGCAGTCGTCTCTGGTTGCGATTTTGCTTGTACAGATTGAGTGCCGGACAGGAATTGGTTAGGGCAGTGTTCAAAGATACCCACGGTTTTCCCCCAAATAGACAACGGCGCGCTTTTCTTTGGCTTTTCCCACAGCTCCGGATGCAGTAAGCGCGTGAAAGTGACGAGGGATCGATGGAGCGGGGTGATCGGCTGGCCTCTGGCTGGCGGAAGGCGTGGGAAAGCGCGGCAATCTGCGATGTGAACCGTCGGAAGCCATTGCAACAGATGGGGAAATGCGGGACGGTGGTGCGCTCCACGCGGCCAGGCATTACGCCGCTCTGATGCAATGCGAGCGCGTAAGCGACGAGGCAGACGCGTGAGGACAGTCACGCCGCCGTCAACCAGTTGGCTTGGGACGCCGAGGCAGAGTGGGCGCGTTGCCGACGCGTGCGGCCTAGCGCTGGCTGGCTCCCGGCCGTTTGGCGCAATCCCTGCCCGGGCAAAGCTGCGACAACGTCCGGAAACCCCGCGTTTTGCAATAATCCTGCGTGCCCACACCGGCCTCGCAAGATGCCAAGCCAATGACGTTGGGAAGTCGCCGCCTGTGGAACCACGCGAGAGCCCACATGCCACCTCTCGTGCTTTCCCTTTAAAAGCCCCCCCAAGCTTCCTGCCTCACGCATCAGATCCTTTACTCTCTCTCTTTTGTCCTTCGTGCTCCTCTGACCTCCCCTGCCTTTGCACAACCACGTCCACACCACAGAAGACGCCGCAGTCGAGTCGAGCACAGCGATTTACCAACCATCCAATCTCCAACCACCACCCCGGCCTCCACCATGTCCGAGTCCAACGGCGACACCCGGAACGGTGTCTTCCGTCGCGTCCATGATGGCGTCCATTCCGGTATGTGTTGACTACCTACTTTGTTCTGATGACGAGTCTACGGGCTAGCCCGTCACGCGTTCCTTCCGCAAAGTATCGCAGCAATCAGCAAACCTCAATCGACGAGCGATAGAGAGTACAACTGTACATACAAAGACGAGTTCAATGCGGCTAGGCAATTCTCTACCTAGCACAAGAATTTGCGTCTACGTTGTGCTTCTTTCCAATTCATCGCGCGTTCATCACGCCTTCATCATGCCACTTCCCTTTTACCACATTAGGCAATAGGCCTAGGCGTCCACCAAACTCTGACTCGTTTCCCCCAACACCACCACGCATCAACTCATCGCAGGCAGAATGTCCCAGAACGCTGACCTATCATACTCAGTCAACCCGTTCAAAACGCATTCCGACCCCACCGTCGAGCGCGTCGTGACCCTCAAGATTTTAACCGCCATCTCCTACATCGTCGTCGTCGTCCATGCGTTCTACTACACCTTCGCCAAGCCGCATGAAGGCAAGGGACCGAGACACACCATATGGGGACAGAACAGCGCGCATCACACCCCGTTCTCTATGAACCCCATCATCACTTCCATCTACTGGCTCGTTCTCTTCATCCTACAGATCGGCTACTCGTGGCACCTGTACTCGGCTGAGCGCGAAACGGTGAAAGCTGCGACGAACGTTGGTGGCCACTTCATTGTTCACAACCTGTTCTTGTTCGGCTTCATTCAGCTTTGGGTGCGTTCGTTCTTCTGGCTCGGCGAGCTCCTCCTGGTTCTCAACTTCTTCAACCTCTCCGCCGCCTACTTCCGCCACAGCACCACTCCGCGCGCCATTCACATCGCAGTCGTCAGTGGACCGCTGGCATGGAACTTTGTCGCGCTCTACTGGTGCGGTGCCGCAGCTGTGCACGCACACAACCTTCCAGCGAGAATCGTCGCAAACATCTTCATCTGGGGTATTCTAGTCTACGGCGGCTTCTTCTTGGTGGTATACAAGGATTACACCATGGGTTTTGAGCTATCTATGCTCGCAGCTGGTAAGACTACCACCCACCAGATGACTACAATGTTAAAGAGACTGACACAATGTGCTTGGGACAGCAATTGGTGTCTCCCAGTTCTTCACCAAGATCATCGCTTTTCAGTGGATCTTCGCCTTCGTGATTATGGCCCTCCTCTTTGTTCTTTCACTGGCTGTTGGCGTTCCCGGCTTCTTCGGCCAGGATCCGTTCAAGCGTGGAGAGATTGTTAGCGAGGATCGGGAGAGGGCGCCTCTGTTGGCGGACGACTAGTTCCAGGGCTTTTAAGCCACGGCACGACGACGAAACGATAAATGGGGGCATTAACGGTGCCAGGGGCACGGAGGAAGTTGCGCAAAATGGGGACGATGGACGGTGATTCCTAGCCCCATGGACTTCCTTTTTCTTTGTTCTCATCTCCATGCATGCATAAAAGGTCTCCAGAATAACTATGATTGGGCTGCGAGTCCTGGTGGAGTCCCCTCACCATCATTCACGATGGCAAAGTTTGACCAGCGAGCAAGAGAAAGAGGACGGTGCGAAAGAATTCTAACGGCGGCATTTCTGGGGACACACGCGAGCGCGCATGGAGGCTTATTTCGTCTTCCTCTTGCAACGGGATTTTCAAGGATGATTCCCCCTTCCCTCCGAGCCTTTGCTGATCTCTCTTTTCCCCTTCAAACATGTCTTGCGAGGCGTGCTCATGTCTACTTGATTCAGCTCTTATACTCCGCTCTGGTAGGAACTAATGCGACAAAACCGCTAATTACCTCGTCTTGCTCGGTGATCTATTGACTTAGCAGGGCTCTTATTTTACTTTCTCGCCAGTTAGATGCAGGGTAAAAAACAACATGTTCGCGAGAGGCCACAACCAACGGATTCGGCGAAGTCCCGATTGATTAGGATCGCTTAAACCGGAGTACCACTAGAAAAGCCTTCCACATGTCTTGATACCCGAGCGCAGCAGCATTAATAAGGCCAGTGAAACAGAATAGCATCTAATGTCAAGCGCAACTCACGGAAGAAGAAAGACCGCGATGGCCATGATCAAGTACCTGGTCAAGAATCAACACACTTTTTGAAAAAGAACAAAGTCAAAGATGGGAGGGATTTGGGGAGAAAGGGGCATTGAGACCACCACCACCACCACTACTTACAAGGAAACCAGCACCCACCCCTTCAACACCATCAACCGCCCCGCCCGGCGCCCGGCGACGACGACGCCGCCCACCCAAGCCCCCAGCCCGCAGCACAGCAGCAGCAGCACCAAGGCCGTGGCAGCCCCCGAGGGGGGGCAAGGCCCGTCGTCGCCGCCGCCCTTTCCGCCTCCTCCTTCTCCTCGGCCAATCTCCATGCCCACGTCGCGCCCGCCAAAGGCCCAGCCGAGCAGCACGAGCGACGGGACGAGCGCTAGCGTGGCGTGCACCGTCGGCGCCTCGATCAGCACCGCGAGGACGTGGTGGGGGTTTTGGCGGTGGTGACGATGGAGGTGGGGAGCTTTGACGGCGGCGACGAGTTCGGGGTGGTTGATCAGGAGGGGCAGGAGGATGGCGTGGAAGGATGCTGCCGCGGTCGTCGTCGTCGTCGTCGTCGTCGTCGAGGCTGGAAAGGTGGCGGCGCCCGAAGTGGGGAGGACGGCGAGGGCGTGGACGAGGTTGCGGGAGGTGAGGGCGGTAGCGAGGACGGCGGCGAGGAAGGCGAGGACCCTTGTTGTTGTTGTTGTTGTAGAATGAGTTGGGGGGCCTGCTGCTCTCCTTGTTGCCGTTGTTCGTTGGGCTGCTGCGAAATTCGGGACTGTGGGCGGTGTGGGGGAGACGGGCTGCGTGTGGGTGATGTTGAGGAAGATGTGGAGGAGGAGGTAGCAGCTGAGCGAGATGATGGCGCTGCCGCGGGAGAAGAGGAGGACGTGGTCTCTGCTGTTTGGGGATGGAGGGACGTCGTCGTCGCGGAAGGCAAAGGCGAGAAGGCTGCAGAGAAAGAAGGGCACCAGAGCCGTGATTTTGAGCGAGGAATATAGAGCCATGGTGCTCGCATTGTCGTCATCACGGCGTTGCGAGAAGCTGCCGGAGATGAGGGCCAACCCGAGGCCGAGGAGGCTACGGGTAAGGATGCTTCCTGGGATAATAAAGGCAATGGTTTGGTTATTTTTCTGGCTGAGGGCGAAGATGCCGACCTGCTGGAATGGTCAGCTCGTTGACTTTTGCATTTGCCTGAGTGTAGAAGATGCTTACCCAAAGCCAGGCAGCATTGGAGAACAACATGTCCGCAATAAGTGCGTGAACGATTGACCCGGGCATAACGCTGACCATGTCCTCAAAGAGAGCGGAAGCCATAAAGGCAGCGGAACCAACGGCAAGCGCGCTGAACAGCATCTCGACCACCGGACCCCATCCCATCCAGCGGCTCAATAAAGCCAGTGGAATGAAGACGAGAAAGCAACATGTGAAATACAGGTCCATTTTGGTCGTCAGGGCTACGGTCTGATGACTGGCCAGAATCATGGAAGCAGCCGCACGTCGGATCGCTGTCAGAAGGCGATGCAATCCCTCGGTTCTCTTTCCCTTATCCGCATCAACTTCTACCGCAGAGTCATGGCGACTGTGAGGGAGCAAGGTTCTCTGCTCATCGGCGTGACTCGAGTCCTCACTGGTGCACGTGAAGAGATATGCCTGGCGGAAGAGTGGGGAGGTAGGTTGGATAGGCTGCCTCGGAAAAGCGAGTTGATTGAAGATTTGCGACGGCCTGAGAAGTGGAGTTGACTCAGGGTCCAAGGGCGCGATAGTCTCCCCGGAGGAGCGGCGACCTTCTTCATCCATGATGGGTGGAGGAGGTTCGTCGTCATCCATGTATGTTTTCTCGAAAAGCCGAGAACAGCGGCGCAGACGAGACGATGGAGGGAGATGGAAGGTGGCTGGCCTAAGGTGGTCATATGAATGGAATGTGATGGATTTGGGTTGGCGGGCTTAGTAGGTTTTAAGCGTGGTGAAAACGGCCCTTGACGGGTCCGTGGTAGGCCGGTGACGAGACCCTTAAGAGCGACGAACTGGCTGCTCTCCCAGCTGACCATCACTCATGTGTTTTACATGATGAACATGAGTGATTTCCGCGAAACAAGGGGTGCCATTGCCAAGACGCGTACCGTGGTTAGGGTGAAATATGAGTGGCCATGGTGCAATATACAACGGCTATCGCATATAGGATACAATGTTCTACCTGATCGAGCTGGAAGAATGGAGAAGAGGAGGCTTTTCCAAATGCCTCAAAGGCCATACCACATCCGGTAAAGGCATCCTAGACGTCATACACTACTCTTCACAAATACTTTTCCATCATCTGCTTGACCTTCCCCAGCGGCAATGCCTCCACCCTCAACCCGCCCAGCCCCGTCATCGTCTCAGCCATGCACAGGGCATTCAAGATGGCCTCCTCGACCGCATCCGCCGTGGCCTCGAACAGGCCGTTGATCGTCTGCTCATCCACAACCTCGATGGCCATGGGCCGGGGCTTCCACGGGTCCGCCGACGTCTGCACGGGCACGTCGTTGGCGGTGCTGAAGGCGAGGAAGATGTCGCCGGACTGGTTGTGCGCGTTGCCGCCGACGCGGGCGAGGCCCATGGTCGCGCGCTTAGCCAGGCGCTGGCACTGCAGCGGGTGCAGCGGGGCGTCGGTGGCCAGCACGACGATGATGCTGCCGTCCCTCTTCTCCTTGGCCGCCGCCACCCGCAGCCGCTCCACCGTCGACGCGTCCGCGGGCAGGTCCTGCGTCGCCGCCATCAGCTCGTCGTCCAGCAGCCGGCCGACGGGCGCGCCGCCGATGCGCAGGTCGCGCATGCGCCCGTAGTTGGCTTGCACGAGCGCCGCCACCGTGTACGATTTGCCGCTGTCGCCGGGCACGACGCGCGACGAGCTGCCGGTGCCGCCCTTGAACCAGTGGCAGAGCATGCCGGTGCCGCCGCCCGTGTTGCCCTCGGGCACGGGGGCGTCGGACGCGGCCTCGATGCCGGCGACGACGTGGGCGGGCGTGACGGGCAGGGCGGCAATGTCGCTGATGATGCCGTCGAAGGTCTCGCCGACGACGGGCAGCAGGAACCAGTCGGCGGCGCCCGTCTCCGGGTTGCGGTGCCGCGGGATGCAGTACTCGTAGATGCCCTGGTAGGCGGCGCCCACGGCGAAGCTGTTCGTCAGCACGATGGGCGAGTGCAGCAACCCCGTCTCCTCGATCCAGTGCGAGCCCGTCAGCTCGCCCGACCCGTTCAGCCGGAAGACGCCCGCGTAGCATGCCTGGTCGAAGAAGTCTCGCCGCGGCACGATGGCCGTCACCCCCGTGTTGATGGCCCCGTGGGCCGACGTCGCCGGCTCGATGATGGACTGCGTGTGGCAGAGCACCCCCGCCACGTCCGTGAGCGAGTTCTTGGTCCCCGTGGGGAAGCGGCCGAGGTGGAGGCTGGGCAAGAGCTCGCGGACGCGGCACCGCCGTTCCTGGTTTGATGCTGATGAAGACATTGTAGAAGCAGGAAAGACGGAAGGAACCGGGGTTCAGACGGACAGGTACTTGGACGATGATTTTAACTTCATCATCAACTCGTACGATCAAATCTGTTCCTGCTTCGAGCTGCAAGGAGTCATCGAATAGTCCCGAAATGCCTCAAGTTCCCCCGGTGACCTTCCTCTTTGCGTTAGAACACCGACAGTGCGGTGCGGGCACGCCAGAAATGGACACCGTTATACGACGTCCGTCATATCTGACTCACGCACCCCGCTTTGCCTTGCTATCGTGGCTGCGGCACGTATTGTTAGTGCTGACAGACAGGCGTCGAGGAACAATGTGCTTCTTGCAACTACTACATCGGTTTTTCTTGGTTAAACCGGCTTTTGCAATATCCCCCAAGTGGGCGCAGATGAGAAGCTGCGTTGGAAGGTAGCAGAACGAGTCTTTTGACGAAACGCAATGAATGCATCATTTGTGATACCAGATACCATCAATGAAGTGCTATCGATTCATGGTGGACTGGTCGGGACATTTCCTCTTTCATCGATTGACATGAACCCATAAAGCTCATTCACAGCTACACACACAGAGAGAGAGATAGAGAGCGGCAGGCAGCACCAGGTATATAACGCCCTGTACACCGGTAGGTAACAAACAATCGACAAGAGAGGGTACTGGAACAAGTAACAAATGCCGAATAATAACTCCCGTGAGAAACAAACAGCGGTGGTAGGTAGGTAGGGGGCCCCAACCAAGACATCTACTGTGCCCACCTCGGGATAAGGCCATAAAGCAAAAGACTGATAATCATTCGAACCCTTTTTGTGCGTTTTCCCCGTCCAAAATGTCCAGTGAAGCAGAGAAGTGGCCCTCCAACGACTTCCAGATATCCCCCTCCATCGTCTATACACTCCCCTGTTCCTATCCTAGAGTCATGCAATTCATACCTCGAACTCATATCACATCAACAAAGAAAGAGGTACAAAGAACCTCCAGATAGCAGCGCAGCTACCAACGACAACGAACTTTTCCCTTTCTGCTTATTCAACCTCCATGCCCCCTCACAAACTTCCCGGTGCACCGGGCCCCTGCCCGAAAAAGAAGCCATCAAACAAGTCGAAAGCGTTACCATCACTCCAGTCGTGATTGTTCGCTCCGGCAACATCATCCAGTTGCATGCCGAAGCCTAGATCCATGTTCCCACCGCCCCCAACTTCGGCGCTGGCGCCGCCAGCTTGGAATGCGTCGAGGAAGTCAAGGTCGGAGAACGGTGGCTGGCCGAGGTCGGAATACACCTGTTGCTGTTGCTGCACCGCCGCCACATTTGGACCGTAAGTAGGAGTGTACGGCGACGTCTGTTGCTGGGTGTACGAGGAGATATGTGGCTGCTGTTGGCGCATTTGCTGCTGATGCGAGTGGTGGCGCTGGTGAGTCGGACGCTGGATCTGTATCGGCGAGGTCGCCGCCGAGGTCTGCAGCTGTGCATCTGCCTGCGCCGCGCTGAACTGTCGCATTTCCGGCGATACAAAATTGGCTGAAGACGTTGCCGGACGCGGGGCTTCCTGCTTGACTTGCTGATTCTGCATGGGGTTAGAGGGTCGCATACCCACCAGCCCAAGGCTGGGCCGTCTGAGGCGCGACTCGCTTTCGTCGTCGCTGAAAAGATCTCGTAAGTTCATATCGAACCGCGGGTGTTGTTTCCGCGAGCTGTAGTTGGGATTGGCATTCGGGCCAGGGAAATAGCCTGATCGATTGACCCCGCGAGGATGTTCTGTGGTCGGCGAGGCTGTGGGCTGTTGCTGATCTGCAGCAGAAAAGTTCGGTGACGAGTGGTAAGCATTTGCTTGCTTCGCACGGCTGTGGGCAAGTGCTTGAGGTCCGAAGCCGGTTGTCGACATGCACATCTGAATGGTGGCTTTGCTCATGCGATCAAAAGCATCGCGACATGCTTCGGCGGGTGGGCATTTCTCAATGAGGTCGCCAAGAACGGACGTTGCCGCAAGTACAGTGAAATCGACGTCGTCAAGAGACTAGCACATGTTAGAAGCGCGCTTCGATATTAGGGTAATCAAACCTACCAAGTGACTTCGGACGACCGGCGAATGCCAAATTGCATACAGAAATGAAATGCCTGAGCACAGTGTTAGCATGAAGCACGAGCGCCAGTCGGCGGTTTTTTGGTTTATCATGGCTGTAGCGAAGGAACCTCCGTAGCAAAGGGGCAACCAGCGCACATTCGCGAGAATGCTGCGGTCGTTGCTTTATCCCAGCTTCATGACAACACAGCCAAACGTGTCGTCAAGTGCGTTCTGTGCAGAGAGTGGCCAAGTTCGCCTTTAAATACTGGAGGGAGGAACCTACCTGCCATGAACAAGTGATGAGTCGCCAGAAAGGTGTAGTTCACCAAGTGCACCCTATGAAGCTGACGATACAGCTTCAGCACCTTTTGTCCAGCCTCTGCTACTTTCAAGAAGACATGCTCTTCATCTTCGCGCTCCTCCAGGTTCACCATTGACGGGCTTGACACATCATCTTCAGTTGATCTCAGCTCATCTGCCAGTACGGGTGGCACACTCAAGCTCTGTCTATACAGCATGATGACAGCTTGCCAGTAATTGAGCTCTAAGAAGAGTGGCGAGAACTGGACACCAGTGTCCATCTGCGTGGGCGAGGACTCCTTCCATTCCCAGAGACGGCGGTCGATGTCCCGGCGCCACGACAGGAAGGAGTCGAACTTAGAGAGGAATGGAGATGGCAAGTTTGTGTGCATGAAATCGTTGCCCTGATTTGCTCCAATAGCGCGCGCCTGTTGTGTCTGGCGGTGCTGCAGCACTTGGAGGATTTCCGATTGGAGGAGGCGCAGCCGGAGATAATGATATGACACACACTTGTACGTCGGCTTCTCGCTGCCTCCTGGTGGCTGGAGGAAGCCCTCCCGAGTGATGTATCTGTCGTCAAGCGGAGAGGGGAACTCGGTGGTGATGACTTGGTCAGTGATGCCAAACGGCCTGCCTACGCAGGTGCTCACAAGGCGATCAAACGAATACACGCACCACCAGAGGCGGCGGCGAAGGTCACGAACCCACTGTCGCCTTCCTCGCTCTTTCGGGTCGAGTCTCACGGCATTGTTTGCTCCAGGCACGTCATCAGACGCATGTCCAGGATTTGACAGCCCTGTGTCGTCACCGCCGGGGCCGTCAATGCCCGCACCGTCTTCGTAGTGGAGGCCGAGATCGACGCCCAATCTCACGGCTACACCTGTGATGTACCACAAACCTGGTGCAACGGGTCTCAGCAGAGCAAACCCGGCAAGGAGCAATACGGCCTGCAGCTCCTCCAGACCGCCACCAAAGCCGTCCGGACGATCGACAGACGGGGATGACGACAGGAAACTCTCGAGGTGGACAATAGCGGAGGCGTGATATTCCTCGGGCTGATGTTGCACACTCGCGAGCCTGCGTCGCTTGCCCGGGGGTGGGGTTTGCGAGGGTTTCTGTGATGCGTTGTTTGCATCCGGATCAGGCGACTCGGACGTGGCGTCCGAGCTACCCATGATGATGCCAGCACCGATGGCAAAGACAATATTCAGCATGTACAGTTCCCGGCTCGTGCGATCCTTCGGCTCGGTGGCCAAGGCGCGTTCGAACATGGTCATGAACTCGCCGCGGTGGAGGATTGGGATCTGCGGATTAGCATGCTCAAAGTACAGCTCAACGAGCTTCAGCGCCAGGTCACGTTCGGGGAACGGGGCTTGGCGGATGGCGGGCTTGGTATGAAGACCGAAGAAGGAATCCCTCATGGAGGTGCCATTGGCGGCGACGGCGGCGGGCAGGGGCTTGCTGGCACGCACGCTGCCCTTCTCTGACGACGCGCCGGACACGGAGCTCTTGACGGCGGCAAAGACAACGCGGGCAAACGAGATGCCTGACGTCGAGCCTAGGAAGCGTGGGTCGGACGCGCCTTGCACCGACACCATGCCAATATTCGAGACCATATTGTTGATCTTGTCGCGGTCGTACTGCTCCTGCTGCTTCGTATCTGCGCCGTTGGCGGCCGTGGAGTCATGCTGCGCGCTGAGCTGGCCCTCCTGCTGGGCAGCGCGCGCCTGCTTGTCGAGGGGGAAGGTGGCCTCGCCATTGGGCGGCTTGTAGCTCAGAGCGAAGTGCTCGGGCGGGGCAAAGGGAATTTGATTGTCGCGCAGCAGCGATTGCAGGTACGCGACCCTGCTCTCGAGGTAATACACATAACTGTTGGAGACAACACACAAGCATCAGCACATCACAGCCCACTTTTCCAGGCATTGCGCCGGGCCAGCAGCCACGGGCCGCGCCGCATGCGGCAGCAGGCGTGCAGCAAAGGAAGCACGCAGGGCGCGTGTGATTTTTTCCTCCTGCCGCCCGCCCCCACCAGGCGCGGCGCAGCGCAGCGCAGCGATTGCCTCAGCCCGGCGCGTTGCGGGACGGTGGCCAACGCACCTTCGCGGTATCTCCCTCTTGGTGATGGGGTCGTAGCCGACGCACTTGACGTGGGCCTTCTCGCAGCTGGCGCAGGCGGGCAGGCGCTGGTCGCAGCGGTTCTTGCGCAGGCGGCAGCGGTTGCACGCCGAGACGTTTCGGAAGGACGACGCTTGCTGGCTGCCACTGGCGCTGGCGGTCGGCGACTCGATCTTGCTGCTGGCGTCTTCAGGCGAGGCGCCATCGGTCGAGGATGCCTCTCGCGGGCGCTTGGGAGCGGTCATCCCGCATGTCCTTTGCGCGACCGCTCTATCGGGAAGACATCCAAGTCGACGGGCGTGCGGTGGTTGCGCGACACGGGACCGGGAAACAGGCGGTGCAGGTGGGCCGAGGGTGCCGCACGACAGAGAGCTTCACGCGCGGGGAGACGGCCTGGGCTGCTGGGTTGACGGGCGCGACGCGGACGCGGAAGCGGGCGTGCTTCGAATCGGCGCCGAGCGATGTTCAGTGAGCTGCGGCGCGTCAGAGCCAGGGGGCGCCGGCGGCGGCGGAAGGCGGCTTTGCGTTCGTAGGGCGGATTCAAGGACTGGCGCGGTGGAGCCTGATTTCGCAGATGTGGCAGGCTTCTCGAAAAAGCACAGAGTCTTCCACTGGCCCACTCCCCCCGAAACCCTTATCAAACCCGGCCCCACGCTCGCGTCGAGGACGTCAGCAGCGCTTCCCCGAATGCTGCCAGCCGCGCGCCCGGCCAATCGCACGGCGCTGCCGGCGATCGCGTGCTGAGCCCGCTCGCCGCCGGCCAGCACCACGGCCGCGCGCAGCCCATGGTCTGATGGCTGCGCCAGCCGTGCTACGTACCCACTCTCCGAGCTTCGTGCGCGTCGTTGCTGAAGAAGAAAACATGCTTGCTGGGTATTGGCCGGGGTGCGGCTGCAACTAAAACTACGACTGCTACCAAAAAAGGCACCTGGAATAATGCATGAAACTCATCGCTCGTATGAAACGCCCCGGCAAAATGCCCCGGTCCCTGCTGCCCTGCTCCCGAGTGTCGAGGCTGGCGCCCCCCTATGGAATCTCTATCTAGTCGCCCAAAACGCCGCCCAATGATGCTGAGTTGTGATGCTGCTGCTGAACTGGATGGGAAAAAAAAAAGGCTAAAGGAAATCCATGCCTATGAAAATCGCAAAAGGGAATTTTTTCGTAGCAGACGATCCGCGCCTGCTTGGTATCATGTCTTTCCCTTAACTCCGGATGCCCTTTGTTTTGTTTTTTTGTGTTCCCGATCTATGCGTATTACCCTCCTCCGTGCGCATCGCTTGCCGCACAACAAATAAGAAATGTGATCAGAAATGCTCCTTGTCGGTCGGGTGGCAGACGCTTCCGTACTCCTCGTCCGAGTCGGAAACTGAGCCGTCGTAGAGAGTCTGTCCGCCCTGCATGGGCGGGCCGTCCGAAGCAATGTTGGAGGCGCTGAGCGCTGCCGGGTTGAGCGGCTCGCCAAGGCCGGCCTCCTCGTCCTCCTGGTAGTCGCTTGGCGCCTCGCTCTCGCTCTTCTCAAAGCGCGTCTTGATCTCACGCATCCAGATGCTCTCCGTGGCGCCAATGATCGCGACGAACGCGCAGGTCCACCAGGAGAGGCCAGAGTATCCGAGACTGAGGCCAGCAGACTGGATACCGCCAGAGACCGTGGGGCCGAACGCGCGGCAGAGACTGGCAGAGGAGGCGGCGACGCCGTTGAGAGTACCGAGGACCTTCTTCGAAGGTGCCGAGTTCGCGAGCATGATGGCCAGCGGCGGGTAGGCCAGCGATTGCGCAGTAACCTTCCAGATCAGAACGAGGAGAACGCCGGACATGCGCATCGTCTCCGGCAGGAGAGTGAGGTACGGCGTCAGAGTGTACAGGAATGGGTATGCGAAGATGACTGCGCGGAACGTCTTGAGAGGGCCGAACTTCCGGCTGACGACGGGAAAGATGAAAATCTGCACGATCATCTGGAAGAAGCCCTGGGCGGACAGAATAAATCCAATGGTCTTGGTCGGAAGCGCGAATCCGCCGAGGAACTTGAACGGAAGGCTGGGGGGCTCGGTCGACTTGGGCATGCTGAGAAGAACGGGCAGAAGCTGCTCGAAGGAGATGGTGTGGCTGCAGGCATGTTAGCTTGTGAAACGCACCACTCTATCGGGTGCTACCTACAAAGCCAGGATTCCGTAGCCGACGATGTTCAGCATCACCTGCGGGGTAAACGCTGAGCGCATCGAGGGCTTCGGGGCAGCCCTGGGTGGCGTACGGAGCGACGATGCGGTGCAAATGCTCGGAAGGCGCGGCGATCCCTCAGTCGACCTGTAACCCGGCGGCTGCTCATCCTCCGATTCTTCCGCCAGCAGGTAGCAGGCCTCCTCCAAGTAGGTCTTCTTCGCATCCACGCTGAGCTCGGGCTCGCTCTGGCCGCGGACCTTGCGCATAATCCATTTCCCAACCTCCAGCCCAAGGTCAAAGCGGTCCTTCTTGTCCTCGTGCGTCTCCTCCAGGAAAAGAATGCCGACGATCAAGCTGAAGCACACGACGCCAGCGCAGACCAGGTTCGGAAGCAGGTAGGGGAATTTGTCGAACAGGGATCCAGGAAGAAACACGGTAGGGTATCCCTTGGCGGGCTGAGCAAGGGTGCCTCCGAGGCCAGAGCCTATTATGGAGCTGCAAGCGCATCATTAGTCGTCGGGCCCAACAAGCTCGCGTCGGCGGGACATCGGACTCACCCTAGACACCAAACAAATGGCATGATGGAGTATGCGCGGGCTGTGCGTTTCAATTGTCAGTAAGGTACGCCTCGTGGCCAATCCGCGGCCTAGTGCCACTTACGTTGTTGCGACTCGACCGTCACGACTTCCGCGACCGTCGTCTGGAGCACACCGATGTTGCTGCAGGGTTACACATGCGTCAGAAAATTCCATCTTGGCGCCAGCCGAAAAAAGTCGGTGACGGTGCGACCCAACTCACCCGTTAAGCAGGCCGCCCAGGGCGCGTGCCAGCAGCGCCGTTGGCAGGTTCTGCGCGAAGCCGAACATGAGCATGCTCAATCCCGTGCCGGCGAGTCCAGTGAGCAGGATGGGCTTCCGTCCGAAGCGGTCGCTGAGTCGTCCCCACATGACGCCGGTCATGAACTCGGCGAAGGCGAAGGCGGACGTCACCATGCCGGCGTACATAGCAATCTGCTTCTCGTCCTTGGTGATTCCGAACGACGAGATCATGTAGTAGATGTACGGGAAGATGGACATGAAGGCGATGGGCTCGGCGATGCGGCATAATGCTGGAGGTCGCTGCGGTTAGCCTCATGCGGGGTGCGGTGCACTCGAGTTGGGGGAGGGAGCATTACCTAGCACGAAGAGCTGCTGTGACGGGAAGGGGACTTTGCCGTCCGGCGCAACGGACGAGCGCCGGCGAGAGGCGCGACAGTTCGACATCATGGTGCGGCGTGCCAATGGCTTCCAATTGAAGCAGAACGGAGAGACGGGGTGTTCACGGCACGGCAGGTTGTGGCAAGGCGGAGGCGGTCGAGGACAGAAGGAGCGTGAGGAATCCCAAGGGACTTGACCTGGAGGGTCTTGGTATGGGAAAGAGGGACTCGTCTGCTTAAATGACCGTTTTAATCTGTGTCATCTAGACACGATAAGATTTAGTCTAGGTGGCGTAGGGCAGACGGGCTTATTGCAGGAGGCAAGGGTATCCTGTTGCGGGACGCCGGGGAAGTCGGAGCGCGAATCGTGAATTGGGTATGGCGGTTGTCCGCAGGTGTTGCAGAGAGCACAAGAGCGGACGGCAGCAGCGGGCGCGCGGGAGGCGGCTCTGATATAGCTTGACGCGCGGGCACAAGAGGCGGTGATGGGCTCAAGCTCTGGGTAAGCGAACGGATTCGCTGGCACAGGGCGGACCCCAGCTCTGTGACTGCATCGTCCTGAGCTGGTGGTAGGGTCAGATCCGGTGGTATGCTGCCCAAACGCGGTGCACAGACGAAAAGGATGTGCGGCTTGGCTGGCCGCGGCCCCTGAGTGTTTGCCAGCCAAGCGAGCGCTGTCGCACATGGGGCCGGTCGCGGAACATTGGGGAGAGATGCTAGGTTGCCCCAAAAGTAAGGCGGGCTGAGATGGGTCCCAAAGACGGTGGTCGCGCGTCCGTGATGGGCGATGTTGCAGGGCTAGCAGCGTGGATATGACATCCTTGATCAGCGGCTGGCCGGCCTGCCGGTACGCTACTGGGATTGACTTTGGGGCTAAACGCCGTTGCCCCCTTTCCTTGGGCCCAGCACAGGGGCACCGCATTTCGCGTCTGCGGCCTGCGGCTCCGGGCAGATGCGCTAGCCCAGCCCGCCAGGCAGGCTGGCTGCACGCCGGCAGCAAGGCACAAGGACGAGGGGCAGCGGGCGCGCAGCGCGCAGGCGCAGGCTTTGCGCGCGCTCTCGTCACTTCTCGAAGCTCCAGCGCACTCGGCTGACCGCAAATGCGAGTCGCGTTGCTTCTGCCTGCGCCGTGCTTGCTTTTACGCCCGCTCCTCGCTGCGGTGCTGGCGCGAGTACGTGGCCGCTGCGGGCGATGGCTCGCAGGGCGCGAGTCAGCGGGCCCGGGGTGGAGCGGCGGCGGGCAGCGCTGGCTGCGACAATCTCATTAGCTTTCAATAGAAGCAACGGCCAGCCGCGATGGTTTCAAATTACAGGAGAGGCGGTGAATTCTGCTCCCTCCGGCGCTGGTGGATGGCCCGCCGCCGCCCAGCCTTGCGGCACGCCGGACAATTATAATTGCCAGCCCGGGCAGCCGCGCACTGCTGCCACACGAGCCCGCGCGCCCAGTCGACCTGTCGCCGCGCGGCGGCATCGGCAAGGGTGCCGACGAGACGGCGACGGGCTAGCGGGCGGCCGTCACCTGATGCCCGCGCGCGGAGAGGCGTTGGCGCCCCCACCGCGGTGGCAGTGAGGCCGTTGGCGTGCAATGTTGCGCATGCGAGCGCCCGCGCTGCGCACGCACCGGTCAAGCGCGCGCCGGGGGGCCTGGCACTGGGGAAGAGGGCGTCGAGGCAGCGGCCAGCAGCAGGAGAGGGGAGCCCGGCGTGACCAGCGCGGAGGGGACGCGCTGCTGCTCGGCGGTGAGCGTGTTCAACGGCGACGGCGGGCGTGCGATTGGCCACGCGCGGGCGCAGGGCTGCCGGGCTGAGCTGGCCGGGGGGGAGACGGCGATTGCCCGCGCTGCGGCATCCCTGCCCGGCCGCGCTCGCGTGGAAAACGAGGAACGGCCTGCTGGCGCAAGGCTTGTTCGCGTCCGGTCGTCTCGTCGAAGGTTCCTTTCGAGATCTGTGGACCGGAAAATGGCGGGTACGGCCTCCGCTCGCGCGCTGATTCGCCGATGGGCACCGCCTGCCGATTCCGCGGCACCTAGCTCCAGGCCGTTTGTCGCAGCTCCTGGCGCGCCTCTCCAGCCCGCCCTCTCGTAGCCCAAGGAGCCTGGAGCCACTCGTCCAAGCACCGCGCCGCCTGAGCCCGCGTCGTCTGGGGTACGCAGGCGAGCAGCTGGCTGGCAAGCTCTGCAGATCCCTCATTTCGATCCCGACGTCATCGCAGCCCGCTGAAACGATAGCCGACTGCAACTCCTGACGCGCGCCGCGAATGATCCGTCGCCCATCGCACGGTGCCGGCACTGATCACTTGACCCTCAATGTGTGACGGCAAGCGTTTTCTTCTGTGCCGAATGCGATGTCTCGTGTGGTGCCAGCTGTTGGTGCAACCCGCAAATCCAGGGCCGGAGAGCGCGACTCCTATGCAGGCTGCATCGAACAATCCCCGGTCCTCGGGCGGAGAGCAAGTGCATGATGCAAGTTGGATCCTGTCGCTGCCGCGTCTTCGCGAAGTCGTTGCTGCTGTGCGCCCCGGCGAGATGGACCAATATCAAACCCGGGTCGCGTCCCCTGGTCGCACATCTGAATAGGCTGCGGGACGAGTGCTCCTGTGAGACATCCAGATCTTCCGGCGCCCGTCAGATGCCAGCCTGACCGACGGCTCACCGCCAAAAGCATCGCTGACGGTCGAAGTGATTGTGGCGATCCCTGACTGGGTGGTTCTGTTCGTATAAGCCCACCGTGCGACCGCAGGTCTCTGCAGCCGGCAGAGCAGGCACATATTGTATGTATCTGCCTCGCTGAGCTGCATGCGCTCGCACCGCACTGACTCGGAGCGTTGTTGAGCCTGGCGGCTGGAACGGGCCCTTGCTGATCTCTATACGACGCGGGCGAGTCATCTCATCATTCCAGAATGTGACCAGCGGGCAGCGTTTGTGCGACGTGTAGGCGGGCGGTGGGCGGCTACGCCAGATAAGGGGCCATCGGCTGGCGAAAAGTCTGTCTGAGCTTGACCTGACGCTCTAGCACTCGGGCCCGATGAGGCTGGGCTTCGTTCCCGTAGCCCCGGTGTGCCGGCGAAGGCTGTGGCTGGGGTCCCTAGTACTGTGTAGTAAAGTTGGCGCCTCAATCAGAGATCCGCTCTAGCGTGTTACTTAGTCAGCACCGCCACAACGGAGCCTCGTTGCCAGCGCTGGCGGCGGGCCGAACACTCGCCCGACGACGTTAACGAACCCCTTTGCTTCATCCTCAGCTCCCGGCATCACGGACAAGATGCCCTTGTTGGGCCCCGCACTGGCACTGCCGTCTCTGCAGCATCAGAATTTACTTGTAGAATTGTGCGTTTCCGCTTTTCTTCGATCGATGCTGTGATATCCACCCCAGACCTCCCTGTACTAACTCCACCCCCGCGGCAGCGCGAGCCTCCGCCATGGCTGTCCGGACGGCGTGTATATGAGCATTACGCCTGGCGACACGTCAGTCTGGACTGGCGTGATGTTCATACGCAAAGGTGTGCTTGATTCGTAACTGGCTCTCACTTTCAAACTGCTCGGGGCAGCTGTTCCCAAGCTCTCCCCAGCCGCAGCCAACAACAGGCTGACCGGACTCGTTTCAAGGCCCGTACGCACCTGCCGTTCTCCGAGTCCAGATCTCTTTTCCACGGGCATATCCAGCGGTGCCGCCGCTGGTGACTCTGTCCACGGACATTTTCCACCCGCTGGTAACCCCACTGACCACGTATACCTACACGACTGGTTCGGCGAGCGGTGAGACTGTCAGCGCCACCGACGAAGAGCGGTTTCCTCCTGGCGGCTTCAGCCTTCGTCATGGATTCCCGCAGTGGTTTTCGCGCACGCGCCGGAGCACTCCGGCGACCAAGAACAGCCAGCCGGATGCCAGCGGCGACGCCAGCCTTCATCCGCCTCCAGTCGCCAAGATCCTCAAGTATATCCAGGCATCGTTCTCTGACGAGGCCATCCTGGACTCCGTGACGATTGAGTCCGCCGCCAATCCTGGAGCTTACCATGCTTGGCGGTCGTACAGAGACAACCAATACACTGAAATGCAGCCCATGACCAAGCCCAGCGCTGCACCCGCAACCAGGAGTCGCCATCCGGGCGAATGGAACTGGGAAGGCGTGTGGGAGGAAAGGGTCAAGAAAGGCATCACCGGCAGTATCTCCGACGGTGTGCTCTACAGCGCTGGGGTGGAAGGCGACGATGTGGTAGGTGTCGCAGCCACACCCAAAGGCCCAACTAGTTTCTGACGATTGCAGGTTCGATTTGCTCAAGTCGATAGGGACATTCTTGAAAAGGCGAAGGCGCGGATTCTGAAGCAATCCTAGCATGCTCTGGAGCTGGTTGGCACCGTCACGGGGCTTTAGTCTTTCCAGGAAGGTGGGGGAGAGGGCGATGGGCTCGGGGAACTTCACAAAGTCTACCTGGTCAAGATTGGTCCCAGGCTGCACTGCACCCCTTCACAGTTGGTTGGATGGTCTGATGGTTGGAAGTATCTCGAAAATACGAAGACATGAATTGCCGTTTCTCACATTAGTGCGCACACGTACGAGTAGGAGCGCTGGAGGCGCTGTGCGTTGAGGTGCAGGCGGCGGGCGAGGCTCTGCCTTCCTCAACGGTACCTAGGTAGCAGGCGTGCCTGCCGCAGGTGGCGGCATCGTCAGACGCTTCTCCAAAGGACAATCCGCCCGACCTCACTCTACTGTAGACAATCCAGGTTGCAGCAAAAGGACGAGATCGCAGATCGGACCGCGCCAGCATGCTGCCGGCCGCTAGGGCGTCGCCCATCCCGGTTCCTACAGCCCTGCGTCCTGCAGGCGAGATCAAAGTCCGCAAACGCCGCGAGCACCGATCTTCAGCCTCAAGCATCGGAGGCGCCCAGACCAGCACAGGCCCCGAAGGCGAACCCGCCACACTCGGCTTCGCTCAGAGATGTGGCTCGCCCTTGAAGATGTCAGTGCAGGGGTCCCCGCCCTCCATTGTCGAACCCGAATCCCCGACGCTCCTCCGCCGAAAATCTTCCAAGAATAGGGTGTTTTCCAAGGTGCTCGGCAGCATTCAGGCCAGCAGATCGAACCCAACCCTACAGCCGGCGCGCAATGGCCAGTCCGACGGAAGCATCTTCCGCAAGCTCTCGATGCGAAGGCGACCGAGTTTTCCGTCCCGCTCAAAGAGCTCAGAGTTCCCGGCTCAGCCGTCCACGCCATCGTAAGTTTGGCGAGCGAATAGAACCTTAGCCTTTACGTGCATGGGGTCCACTGATTCGGGTCAAGTATTCTTACCTCGTCTTCGAGTCGTGCCAATCTCCGACCGGGCCATTTTTCTGCCAAATCACCGCGAAGCGACCCTCTCCAGCCACGCTCGACTCAGATGGCGGATCAGACTTCCCCGCGGTCTAGGAGCGCCACACGTGGGCCACCGCCGATCCTCTCTGTCGATCTCAATGTGGTGACGGAACGTGAGGCCCTGAGCCTCCATGAGGAGCGGAGCGTTTGGGTGGCTGTCGAAACACGTGGCGTTGTTCAGCCAGATGTCAGAGATCTCGGTGAAGAGGGTAAAGGGGCAGGCTTGGACGTTGTTGTGATCCTGGACAACTCGTGAGTTTCAGTCTCAGTTTCATCCTGACGTCACGCATCGCGCGATACATCACGATGTGCTGAGCAGAGATGGCGAATACCATCGGGATACATGAAACGGCGGATGAGAATCTCGTCATGGTCATTCGCTCGCCCTCATCCGAGTCTTTTCCAAGGCGGCGATAGATGCTCACCGCTCCCTGTGCTGGCAACCTCAGCTTACCGAGATCTAGCCGATTCGCGTCCCCGGACTCCCTGAAGACTGCTTGCGACGTCACGCTCCGCATTTCCCAAATCAGTACCGAAGCGGACGATCGACTCGCGGTCTTTTGTACCTGCTGTCGCCACTTCCCGGACGAGGCGAAAACTTCGGGATGTCTTCTGCATCCACTCCAAGCTGTCAATGCTGCTTCTCTTCATAGGGAAATCAACGGGATCAGGGCTTTGGTGGCTCGTCCGCCCGCGACAGGCACGGATATGAGCGATACTCTGCAAGAGGCCATCAAAGCTCTCACAGAGTCGACGGGTGAAACCGCCAAGCCTCTCAGACTTACTCGTTGCATCGTCTTTGTTCTGTCGCCTCGATCCGTGGGTGGTCTTGGCCTAATGGACCAATTTTCGGCCATCAACGTCAATGCCATATGCACGGCTGTTGTCCCTTATCACAACGGACTGTCAGAAAAGTCTAACTTATGGATGCTTCCTAGAAGTCTTCCTTCGGATTCCTTCTCGCCGAAGGTTTCAGTGAACGACTCAGCTCACCTCCTTTCGCAAGCGGCTGACGTAATGTCCCACGCAAGAGAAGGACGCGTCTTCGGGTCTATCACCGACCTTTGCATAGACATCAAGCCACGTCAAGGGTGCATAGTTGAAAGCATTCTCGGCAATACCTCAACCGCGAAACTCAAGGCAGGCCAAACGGTCTCTGCTCTTGTGAGAGTTAGGATCCCAGCCGTCGTTACCCGGGATCAAGTCACCCACAACCCTTTGACTGAGCTTGAAGATGCTCTCGAAGAACTGGAAGTCTTGCTCGGGGAGACCGTCACGGAAACCTTAACTGTCTCAGCTCGCTACAAGCAGTCATGCTTCCCCGACAACAATTTGATCATGGTCGAACAAGTTTGCACCATCCGCAGGCCCAACCCGCTCTCTGAGTGGAGCATCGAGCCACCGGTTGACCCTGCAGTCACTTCAAAAATTGAGGCCGATTTTTATCGGAGATTGGTATTCTTGATTGCCACGCAGGACCCTCCTTGCATTGCTTTGGACGCTCTTGACACCTTCTACCACAACAGACGCTATTCGGTTACATGCTCAGCTTACATCCAACAGGTCCGCCGAGAGCTTGTTTACCAGCTAGAGACTACACCACTTTTCATGAGTTCTGAAGTCGATGGTTTTCCTTTACCGGCCTCGACATTCTCGCCAACTCTTCCCACAGTCTTACATGTCTCAGAAAGACGTACTTCATTCCATGCAGAAGGCATGGACAGTTCTCATCTCCGCCACTTCCCGTCTCAGCCGCATTTCTCTTTCGACGCACGTGACAGTTTGCGCTTCACCGCCACCAACCTCCCTATTTCGCGGCAAGCTCAACGCTCTGTCCCCACCACACCGCTCACGGATACCCGCAGCTGTAGCTCATCGGCTTCACCGCGCTTTTCAGACGCTCTGGACACGGAAGGCACAGCCACGGCCCAAGAAGGAAAATGCACGTCGACGTCAGATGACGCAGAGAGTTCCTCGGTAGACGAGGCCCGCGCCATATGGCGGCATATGCGACGCAACGTGTCGATCCGGGCGAGTAGTCCGAGTCGCGGTACGCCTTCGTGGCCAATGGGCTACCGAAGCTTAGGTCAACGGACAGAGATCGCACGGGAGCACAGAGAACGGGAGCTGAAGAAGAAGGCCTTGGCGAACAAGAGGAGCATCGGCGCTGATACGCTGCGAAGCCTAGCAATGGACAGTGAGGCGAATGTGAGTGAGGCGGGCGCAGCTCCGTGGTTGCTGTGATGTGGGGCAGGCCGGAACATTTGTGACAAAATCACTGGGCCGTTTCAATGCTCTGACAGACCGCTGGGAAAAAGAAAAAAACAGGATTCATGCTCATGGAGGAAGTGAGCATAGGGCTGTTGTTGGGCTGAGCCGGGGGGACGGGCATCGAAACATTCGTCTACCAGGGGGTATACAATCTTGTAGCAGCTCGAGTCAACCGCATGGCACATCTTCTATGTCTAGCCCGACCTGCAACCCAACAGCCCGCCTTGGGTCTAGCGCACCCGCCTACCACTGAACCAGTGATGCTTGGTCCCGCCAGCTTGGCTCGGTGCTTATGAGACGGGATGCTATTCCCACCTCCCCTGCCGTTTAACCGCTCTGCTGGCGTCCCGGGCTTCCCGTTCGTTTGGGTTCTGACAGGACATAGTGCGGAACTGGCCATCCTAGCAATCATCACTCGTCCCCAACTTTTCTGTCTCGTCATCATGATGCCCCCATTTCTTTTTCCCGTGGTGAGAGTTGCACCAAATCTACAGCACACTTTGCTCACCGTCTATCTGTTTTCGCCCGTGACTCACCGCAGCCGGCTCGCCAACCTGCTTCCGCCCCGCACGTCCTTATTTCGTATCTCCATGGCACCCACTCTGACTGGCCAGCACTCATTCTGCCGTCACACCGCTTGAGGCTCGAGAGCAAGTAGGCAACGAGAAAATTTTGACGGTCATTCGGATGGGTGGAATGATGTCTTGCGTGCTCAACACTCCAGCTAATGTCGTACTACGGACTGCACGGCATGATTGACAGGAAAGTAATCCGCGTTCCCGCTTCAGACGGAGAACACGTTGGCAAGAGCTACAGGCGGTGAAGGCTTGATGACAGCGACATGCAAGCAAGAGTCATTTCCGGGAATGCTTCGTGGCGAAAAAAAAAGAAGACGGGATGATTTCCGGTAGGTGCTGGGCCAGTGACAAGGGGCCGCCAGTCGGGGTTGGGGAAGTTGTGCTGTGCGGAAATGTGGCGTGTCACTGGAAGGCGAGATCTCGATATGATCTCGCCTTCGGATGCAGGGTCAAAGCAAGGTGGCGCGGCAATTACTGATCAAGCAAGATTGTGGTTGCTGACAGGCGTTTATTGCGTTGCCATGATAGGCCTGGCCGAAAACCGCATCGGGATCATTCTTCGACCGCAGCACCACCATCGCAATGGCCATATCACGCACAGCAGAAAAAGCAACGTAGCACAGAAGGATTGGGAGAGACATTGCATGAGCGAAAAGGGCATGGGTGATCAAACCGGACCCGGGTCCCCCGGTAGCACGATCGAGCCCTACTGCAATTAGCATGCAAGGCCAGAGCTGCAGGACAGCCCTCGCGGCGGGGCACGGACCCTGGATGAAGACTTTTCTGGAACTCCCCCCACCGCGGCGCAGGAGGGGCGGCTCGGCGGGGATGCGGGTGCGGTTCCGCGGGAGGGTTGGGTTCTGATATCCCGGACGCCGGCCTCTGCACGTGGCTTCTTCACGCTCTGAAACAGGCAGTGCACATGGTTTTTCAGCCCATGTTTCGGGGGTTCGGGCGGCGCTGAGCAGGTGGCAGCGTGCATGCTCGCAACCGGACCTTCACGCCACCACTCCGTTTCACACGTCACCGGTGAAAGCAAAAAGGCGAGGGGATTAGATGTCTTGCCGCGGAAGTGTTTGATTGGATCAAAGCAGGCGCAGGGATGCTGATGCATGCCCAAACCCACCGCATCTTCGGCATGGATCAGTGCAATGAGGGTGCGGCCGCTATGGGAGATCGACATTCCAGAACACAGCCCGCGCTCAGCCACACCCGCATGGCTATGGCTTGCTGCACGGGCAGCCCTCAGCAACCTCACTCCTGTGGATACGTTCAGCATTGCCGGCGTTTCAGCGTCGTGTCGATGCTCTTGGTCGATCCGGCCGCCGCACATGGCTTCCCTGCAGGGATCAATGACCTCACCGAAGGTGGAGTGGCAGTTACTACAATGTTTAACGCTCACTGTTGCTGCCTGTTCACCCTTGTTGGTCGTAAAACTGGCGTGTTTTTCCATTGCACCGGGAGATTCGGATTCTGCCAACATTTCCCTTCCACGGCATTCATTTTTGCTTCGAGTAAGCGGTCGTGCCGATGTCATCATGTGCAATGGTCTTTGGCCCATGAGTGGTAGGTATGCACTTCGAAACCTGTCGTCTCAAGCTTCAGCGTGGGCGATTCGCAGGTCACAAGAATTTGCAACGGACAAACGAACACACAGCGGTGAGAAGAGAATCGTGGCACTGATTCACTCAAGTCTCTCAAGATTCTCGTGCGCATTTGCGTCAAACTACGGGCCGCAGCTCCATTCGCTGCGATATAAGTCTTCACTGAACGTTATCGCACAAACCGAGAAGTGATGAAGTCAAAAGAAAAGCAAAAAAAAAAAAAAAAGACCGTCGTTCGTATGGCTCTGCTCCTGACAGCGCGGACAGAGCAGGCCTGTGCTTGCCGTAATCGCATGCGCGCGTTTCGCATCCTTCGTATTTTCGCCCTCGTTTGCCATTTTCCAAACCATCACAAGCCACAACCTTCCTCATTCATCCAAGCCTTGTTCTTTTTTTTTTCGTCTCATCAAAGCAACGACGGCGGGCCGCTCGGCACTGCTGCGCCACCGTCTCCCGCACTCGTCGTCACCGTCGTCTTTGTCCCTCGCTTGTCAGCTGACGGCGGCAGTAGCCCTCGCTCTCCAAGCACGGCATCATCGTCGTCGCGCCGCTTACCGGCGCCCGTCAATCGCGTCGTCCCGCTCACTATCTTTCTGACGCGCAGCCGCCAGCTGCCGCCGGCAGTGTCGCTCCCATTGCCGCCGCCTTTCGCATTGGCAGTCCTCGTCGTCGCCGCTCCACCTCCCTCGCCGCTCGACGCCGAAACGTCGCTCGTCGGGGAGGAGTCGTCGTCCTTGTCCACGGCGACGACCTCCTCCCCGCTCAAAGGATCGATCGGCGGGGGGCGTGGCCGGTCCATTATGCTCTGGTAGATGTCGTCGTTCCGGGCGGCGGCGGACGAGGAAAGGTGCGGCGAGAGGGAAGAAGGGGAAGAAGGAGAGCAATTGGGGCAGTAGAAGCCGTCGTCATCGTGGTAGAACTCCTCGACGATCTCTTCCCCGTCCGGGCAGGCGCTGCTGCCGAACTCCGTGCCGGGGTTCCGGTAGGCGGCGCGCCAGGCGAAGCAGCGGTCGGTGGTGCTGGTGATGATCTGATCGCAGTGCGTGCATATGTGGTGTTCTTCGCAGCACATTGTTGCTGCTGCTGCTGTTGCCTTTTTTTTTTTTTTTTTGCAATGTGGTATGCCTTGGAGTCGTGGAGCTATGGGGGATTTTCAGGCCAAGTGGCGTGGAGTGGTGTTGATTGATATCGTGGAGTGCGGAGGTGTGGGGATGGTTGTCGTAGTGGATGACTATTGCTGTTCTGACGCGGGGGAAAGAGGTTCAAGGTAAGTGATGGTGGTGGCTGAAGTGCGATTCACGGATGGCGCCAGGATATATCACGACAGAGCCGCAATGTCTTGGTACATGACGTGTTGGGTGCGATAGGCAGGTCGCAGTGCCGTAAAGCCGTGTGCATGTGACTGGGCGCTGATACGACAACAAAGCGGGTGCCGAGCGTGGGGCGCCTGTTGCTGCTGCTCCGCGACACTTCATTCGGCGCATCATGTCTGCACGTCGGGCATGATATAGTCTTGGACATCCTATAGGGTGTGGTTGGGCAAATCAAAACGGGCCGATAGACTCCCCAGCTCACGGTACCCTTGGAGAAGTGATGGCACTTCGATAGCGAGCTACAGCACAGCGGGTGACAAAAGTATTCGGCCTCGACCTGGTTCCGCCGAAGATATTATATCCAACTTACTTAGGTAGTTGAATCTAATGTCTGGACCTGAATATAAGTCTTAAATGTAAACAAAATGCGTCCGAATATTGGACTCTACTACCTACATAGGATAAGATAGCGTCCTCTGTCAAGTCCAGAGGGCCAAATTCTTTTATAATCCACAGTAATCATGTCAAGCCAGTTGTCAAATTATATTTCAAGGCTAATGACGGGTAAAAAAAAAAAAAGAGAGAGAGAGAGAGAGAGAGAGAGAGAGAGAAACATTCTGGAATCGTCGAACTCCCCGCTGAGTCTTCAACATGGGCAAATCCTACATACAATACATATTTAATCTGACATTGATTTGCTCCGCCGTTGAAACCCTTATTCGCAAAGATTTCGCCGGCAGCTATTTAGAATTCCCTGTAAGAGGGAACGTTGTAAATCTTAGGGGTCTTCACCTTGGGACCAGGGCCAGAGCGGACCACAGGGTCAGCCTTGTCGGCCTTCTTGGAGGATTTGCCGGTCATGTGAGTCGCATGAGTCTCATGACCATATGTGCTGCTCTTCCTGGATTTGGTTTCTGGATAGCATTCAGAAGTGTGAAAAATTTGCTCCTGAAGCATGTTCAGAATAGAACGATCTTCATCATCATCATGATCATCGCAGCTGTACCCCTCCTGAGCATTGCCGGGACGGAGCAGCTCATGGAGCAGCTCGTCGTCGAAGTCCAGCGCGTCCTCCATAACTTCGACGGCGCCGCCGACGCAAAGTATTGCCGTTGCAACCGCGTCCTTCTCCACGTTGCTGTCCGCCTCGGTTAACAAATCACGGAGCTTCCAGACCTCACTCTTAAGGCAGGGAAGAACGACCTCCTCTCGCAAGTGGATACGATCAACCAGGCGGATCAGCTTGTCAGTTAGATCATCGTCTTCTTGGCCCTCCTCGTCGGTGGAGTGCCCATGAATGGGACAAGGCCTCTCTTTCGGAGTGGTGGCGGCGGGATTTGTTGGAGGAATGGCATGAGCTCCATGATGACCCTTTCCGCCGCGTCCATAATTCTGGGCGCCGTACATCCTAGGGTGGTGGACGTTACCCTCGGCCGCAGGTTGCTGGTGTCGAGGGCAGTAGTAGTAGCCGTATTGAGGTGCGGAATATCCAGGCATGTAGGGATAATACTCGTGTTGGCTCGAGCCACGGAAATCCTGTTGGTGAGTGTAGCAAGGTTGCTGGGCCTTCAGCACATGCGTCGGCTTGAAAGTGTTCCGGGCCATGTTGACTTGTGAACGCAGTTATGGTGGTGTGGCTTGTAAGAAGCAGTCGCAAGTTGTTTCGATTCAGGTACTTCGGCCTTGAAGTGAATATTTCTCGTACGGAATAGAGGGAGGCTGGTTATACACTTACTTTTGTAGTTGTGCATTCGAGCGGTGCATGGGGGATCCCCCTTTGAGCATAAATATGGGTTTGTCAAGTGGCTTGCAAGGAACAAAAGACAGGAGACCGAAGGGCACCAGTTGATCCGCACGGCGTTATGACACGACAACAAGAAAACTGATACGAATGACAAGAACTGTTTGCACCGTTGAAGATTCTGGCCACGTCGAAGCTCACAAGTGACTCACTCTATTAAGACGTAGAAATGTTGTGTTTGACAAACGCCTTATGCTTGTACTTTCTTCTTTGAAAACCCGCTAGGTGTAGTTTGCCTTACACCGTTGTAGTTCTTGAAGGTAAATATAGACCTGCCATACGAAATCGCATCCTAAGCCCAGCAATGAGTACATTAGTGTGACTTTAAAAATCGACGATAAAACGGACTGATGTCGCGTCCCCGAATGACGTAAGAAGGGGAAACTTCGTCCTTTACGGACTGGCGGGCGTTCTGGCTGACGCTAAGCCGTGAATTTGTAAACGTTGTCTGATCCCGTCATTCCGAGCTTGGTCCCACTCTGAGTTGGGCGGCCGCTCCACATGCCAAACGCGATGTCCGTGTGGGAAGAAGCTGGGCGTATACTGCATAGCCCGGTCCAGCACCAATGCTCCTTGGAGGATCTTCCTGATATGCGAGTATTTGGCATTTTGCGTAGGGCTCGTTGAAGCACAGATGTCCCACATCTCTGAAATGATTCGATCGTACTCGACCAGAACTTCGTTCGTCTTGCCGCAGGTTCGACATGTCAGGCCGTGCAGGAGCTCGCAGTTTCGGTTCATCTCGCGCCATGCAAGCAGATCGCAGAAGTGACAAGGTATGTGCCTGACTCTGCGTTCCATGTCTGGATTGACACAGATTCTGTTGGTTTGCTTGAAACAGGAATAGGCGTTGAGTCGGTAGGAGATGCGCCCGCGGAAGTGGCAGGTCTCTTCGTAGAAGATGCACATTTTTGGCCGAGGTCGGTGAAGTTGCGTGGAGGTGCTGTAGTTGTCTGTAAATCTTTGATAGAATTGAGCAGGATGAGTGCGGGCGTGAGCGGCTTTAAATATGTGTGCTAAAAGAGATATGGCTGGTCGGTCAAAAGTGCAAGGGGACCAACAACCACACTTTGACTCTTTCTGTTCGAACCTAGCACCTGCAGGCAACGGTCAAGCCGGCATCAGATCAAGTGATAAAAGGAACAGTGTGAACACCATATCGGCAGCATACCTCACTTCACTCTCTGAAATGCTCCGGCTCGCCGACCCGACCGTCGCCGCGCGCACCCTGCGCCGCTACCACAGCGAGTGCCTACCAGTCCAAGCCACCAAATATGAGCAGCAGCACCCACGAGTCTCAGCTCCTCCGCCAGCTCGAGGGTACGTGACGATACGCGAGCCGACACTGTCAACTTTGTGCTCGCTCCCTTCACGCCGGCCAACCATTTCCTCAACGCCCTCAGGCAGATCTACATTGGCCTCGCTCAACAAGCCGCTCCCAGCATTGCCGCGTGAAGCAGCCCAGCGACCATGGCCCAGCGTCTCGGCGACGCGCATGAAGCTGCCTGCGCCGGAACTTGGGGTTGGCAGCAGTCGCCTCCGCGAGGACGTCCGGTCGGGGTCAGTTCTGCACCCTTCGTCGGCCGAGCTGGCGGAATACTACACGAAGTTGCAGGAGGGGCCGGGGGAGCGGAGGAGAAGGAGGGCGCGGGAGAGGAGGAACTGGAAGGAAAGGATGAAGAAAGCGGGGCAGAGGGTGATGGGTGCGATGGCGGTGTGCGGTGTGCGGTCATGACGGAGGGGACCGTTGAGGTAGGCTCCGAAGGTCAATGGCACAGCCCTGTGGGCTTCGCGAAGGACGCCATGCATCCTACGTAGGTAGTAGAATCTAACATCTAGACGAATTCTTTGTACTGGGGCTCGGCCAAGGACGGAAGCAGCGATGACGACACGGCAGGTCACGTGATGCCGTCTCGCCAGCGCGGTTTCAGCTTCGCCGGCGCTCGGGTTTGTTTTGATCTCGCTGGCTGAGCGTCAACACCGACCACTCGACACCACCAACCACCGCCCGTCCCCAGCAACCGCCGCAATCCACCGTTCCCCGCGCCCGCTACCTCGAAATGTACATGTAGTTGCGACCTACGTCCCACACTCCCTCGACGCACTTGCCTGCCCCCCAGCAGACGCGTCTCGTGTCGCCCAAACATCCCCACCCGCACCGGCGCAATGGCTACCTCGCGCAACAAGGCCCCCGTCGGCTCCGCCCCATGGATCCTCGCCGAGCGCCAGCAGGCTGCTCAATTCGTCGAGCAAGAGGTCGAAGAGTTCTCGTTCTCGGTGCGCAACGAGATGGAATGGCTGAACGAGCACATGGCCGACATCTTTAGCCGTCCCGAGCTGTATGCCCCCCCGAAGCGCATCTTCCGTTTGCCCTCGCGCTGACTGCTTTACCAGCAATATTGCCGACACCTTCAAGACACCGGGCAAGCTGCGCGGGAAGACGCCGCGCACAATTCGCAAGCGCAATCCCCTGGAAACACGCGCCGTGAGTGTCTGTCCGTCGCCTACGACCCCATGACTGCTAACCGCCTGCCACAGCCGCTCACGGACATTTTCGCACCCAACCCCGCGAATGCCCCCAGCCCGACGCGTGAAACCAGCTTCTACAAGCAGATCGAACAGATCCAGATCGCTGAGGACCCCGTGGATGCTGACATGTCGCCCCCGACACACTCCGTCGAAGACGCTGATCAGACGTCCAACGCCATCCCTCCAGGCGACTCCGGCTATCACGGAATGACTGAAGATGAGATGGAAGTTGATGAGGGCGAGTCGGTCGCCAGGTTGTCGCCTCGGAAAGAAAGCCCTGCGAAGTCGATACAGTCCTCGCCTCCCAAGTCGCAGGAGGCGCCCAGGGAATCTGCATCCGCGTCCTTTCTCTCGGCGAAGGAAAATTTTGAACAACCAGTGCCAGCACACATCGAAATCCACGAAGATGAGGATGGCAGTGATGCGGACAACGAAATTACCATCCACGAAGACGAGATGGATTTCGTCCCCACCCAGCCCGATGAGTCGCCTGTTCCCCAGGACAACGCCCCGCCCAGGTCTCCGCAATTTAGCGTTGGTGACCATACCGCGTCCGCACTCAATTCAATTCTCAATGGCGCCGAAGATAAACAAGACCAGCAAAACGAGCAGGACCAGCAGCAAGAAGACGATGATGGCGCTAGAACTCCCTCCGATGGCTCGAGCCCAGCAAAGCCGCTTTTACGCAAGAGCAGCCTTACTTTCTCTTCTCTTCCCGCACGCGAGCCTCTGGCTGGCAAGAAGAGTATGGGCAGCAGGGTCTCGCGAACCAGCTACGTCGATCAGTACAAGGCTCGTAGCAGCCACTTTGGTAGATTTACTGGCGGTAAAAGCCTTGGTGGAGGCCAGACCATTGCTAGGGCCGATGATGATAACGACGAGGTGGGCGGCTCTGAGAGTGAAGATGAAAATGCGGAAACGCGCGAGAAGACGTCTACGCAGCGCCTTCATGAACGCATCAACATGCTGGCCAAATCCCAAGAACCGAGGATGTCGAAATCAATCCCTGGACCTGCATCTCAGGAGCCGAACTATCCGCAACTTCCCGCGGAGAACGACGAACCAACTGCAGCACCCGAAGAATTTTCAAAGCCCGAAGAAACTGCAGAAGCACCCAAAGCACCTAGCCCAGTGCCGAACATTCAGGATGAGGACGACGATGACTGGATTGCCCCCGTAACTTCTAAACCGGTCTCTTCAGCTCAGGCTCTGCCGGCTCACTTGAAGAGTGGCTCCGTTGATATCATGGAGAATGTCAGCGGAAAGACTTCTATCGGGGGCCTTGACGTAATGATGGAAGAAGGGCCTCAATCGGAAAAGCCGTCTCCGATTAGATTCGGCCTCGGCCACCTAAAGTCTGCCTCTGTTCCAAACTTCGAGTCGCCTGCGAAGAGCGCAGCCAAAGCACCCGAATCTTCACACAAGAAAGCAACCTCTATTTCTGATCCTGAGCAATTGCAGGGTGTGGAAGCCAGTACGCCAGCCGGATCGCCATCTAGGACGGATGATGGACCACTGAGTGCATCGAAAACCAAGTTCTTCTCCGTTCTGAAGTCCGCAAAGAGCATCTTCGCCAGCAGTGCTGGTGTGAGTGCTCAGGCTAAGCTGGAGGCTTTGTCCCCCTCGTCAGCGAGGCTGCGAGAGAGACATGCTAGGGAACAGGTCTCGACCTCCCCGAGACCGGATCTCTCAACCATTTTCGATAAACCTATCAACCCGGCAAGCCCCGCAAGGCGTCCCGCAACTGCCACTGGTACTCCTGTCCGGACAACGCGTGCCTCTCTCGAGCGGGGACGTAAGGAGAGGGAAAGGGAAGCCGAAAAGGAACGTGAAGAGGCTTTGCAGAAGGCCAGAGAAGAAGAAGACGAGGAAGAGGAGGAGGAGGAGGAGGAAGAAGAAGAAGAAGATGAAGAGCAGAATGCCATAGAGCAAGAGAGACATCGAGCGAAAGCGAGCAAGGACGTTGCGGCTACGCGCCTTGGTGCTGCCTCTCGTGCTGAGACTGTATCGTCAAGAGATGACGACTATACCTCTGCTGACGATGCGTCTAAGCCTGGCCCGTCGAGGCCACAGCGCGGTCCTCCTAAGATGAGGGAGCCGAAGAGCCGGCTACTCAAGCCTACTGCAAGCAAGGAGAGTCTTTCTAAGCCGAGGCACATCAAGGTTGGTCTTGGGTCCCAGAGATCTCATCCGACGAATGCAGACTTGTCGAAATCTCTTCACGGCACTCTTCCTAGTGTCGCAAAAACACCTGCTGCGAGGAATCCCGCCGATTCTGCCAATACCTCCTTCGCTAAGACCGCCGGTCCATCTGGTGCACCAGTCACCAAGCCAACGTCGCTTGCTTTGGCAGCGAAGAACAAAGAAAGAGAGGAACGGGAAGCTCAGCGTAAGGCTGAGAAGAAACGAGCAATTGAGCAGCAGCGGGCGGAGAAAGCGGCCAAGGCTGAGGAAGATCGCCGAAAGGCCGACGACGATCGCAGAGCCGAGGCGCAAAGGAAAGCCGCGGAGCAACAGCGAGCGCAAGAAGCCAAGAGGACAGCTAGCAGGCAGGCCTTGGCTGCTGAGGCCAAGAAGCAGGAACAGCTACGGTCCCAGGCGGCTAGCAAGCAGACGAAGGATTTGGTAAGTCATGGCCGTTTTGTTTGCCGTAACATGTCTAACTTCCATCAGGCCCACGCTCTTTCGAAAGAAAAGGCAGCGACTATCCATGGCCATCCTCGTGGCGACCTTGGTGGCGCTCGACCAATCTCTCGAGTCAACACAGTCCTGAACATTCCGCCTGCCAACCCGGCCAAACCCCCAAAGCGCTTCCATGCCGATGAGGAGCCTGCGCCACGCCCACAGGCACAGCGCAATGCCCCTACTTTCCAGCAATTGAATGCCAAGCGTCGGAAGACTCTCTCAGATGACGAAGAGGAGGAGCCTGCTGATGCCCGACGCTCCATGATGGCACCGCCGATCCGACAATCCAATGTGCGCAAGTTGTACCCAGAACGCGAACGTCTCATGTCGGTCATCGACAAGGCCAAGGAACCGAACAAATTTGCTCATGGTTACAAACCGACAACTGCTGCCGGCCCTTCGTCCCACGGGCAATCCATGTTCAAGCAAACCGTCAAGACGCAGCACCAATTGCAACACAACAAGCATGGTGGCCATCCCAACGACATGGCCACCATCTCAAAAGCGAAGATTCCCTTTGCCGACGCGTCAGGTCCCTCAGCCGCTGCTGGTCCCTCCTCAAACGTGTTCAAGACGCCTGCGCGGACCACCACCGTTCCTCTTGCTTCGCCGCACTTCCCTACGCCCGAACTACCGGAAATCGCCACCGATTCGGAGGATGAGGATTCGGACTCGGAGGCAGCCAACTTCCAGGCTCCATCGTGGGTCAACTCCCCTGCACTGCGCGAGCTACTCACCCAGCAGCAGCTGGTGGACCCGATGGAGGTTTTTGGACCTATCGCGCCTCTGCAGATGGAGGAGATCTTCAAGAACAAGGACAGGCACAAGAGATTCAGGGAGAGAACGAGCAGCGCTTACTGGGCCAAAGACAAGCTGACCGAGGAAGAGAGAAAGAAGGACATGGAGGGCCGCGAGAAGTTGATGAGAGACGGCGGATGGACGTACGGGAACAGTGGTTCCTAGGTCATCTAGTCCGAATTGGAGGAGGATGATGTGATACCCATGATGGAAATGGGAATGGGAGGCGTTCAAGGGCTTTTGTAACTTGGTCTTGTGCAGAACATACGGATTTGGATGTATCGGGCTTGGAACATCCCAACTCGGCTGCGAGGGTTCTTTTGATTTTACGTGTAGGAGTATAGCTTTTTCGAAGCAGCACAACTGCATCATTGGGTTTATTAGGCAGCCTCTGATCAGGCAATGAGCTGGTGCTTCTTGGCTTTGAATTGGGAGTTACAGCGTAGATAGCTGGCTGGTGTTGAATCTTGTGCTTTGAGCCCGATCACTTATTACTCACGCAACGTTCAATTAGTCCGGTGACTTCGTCTTCACGCTAACGTCTCGCACCGGATGGATGTATCAGTTGCTTGTCACTTAGTAAAACAAGCGGAAGATGTGGTTGTTATCTTTAAAATGTCATGCACTTCTTCCAATCGAGATACAGATAAGCGTTGCATCCTTCTCGCTCATTGTATCTTGAGAACCTTTCAAATTCTTGTGACGTTAAGTCTATCCCGGATTCTGTAATGGAATGTGGACTTAGGGTTGAGAGATTGTGAAATTTCTACCAAAGGATTCTCAATCGCTCTGTTGAAAAAGGAGGGAAGAAAAAACCTAAGATCCCTGCAGCTTTGTGTGTCACCATGCCGATCTTTGTGGACAGAATGCCTCAGATGGAAGCAAGTGCAATGGATTGGCCAAAACAATATTGGGAAAAGGCAAAGCAGTACTCGTGCGCTTCTTCACATGTTGTGAATATGACACGCAGATGATGGAGAAGAGATCAAACCACGGTTCCGATGTTCCGATCCTATTCAGGTTCGTGTCATTGGCGTCTTGCAAAGGCTGGCACTGCAGGGGGAAAGGCTGGAATTTGCGCGCTTCCGCACGCTACTGTGTGAGGCCCGTCATTTACACCCGTGATAACGGCACCATCCGCATGTCGACGTTAGCTGCTTTTTCCAGAGGGACCAAGCAGAGTGATGGATTGAGTGTGAGCAAACTACTCCGCATGTGAACATGTAAGGCAACCAGCGAAAGGGAGAAGCGATGTTGCACTGCAAACGCTTATCAAGATCTAAGCCTCTCGTATTCTTCGACGTTAGACGCCTCTAGCCTGTGATCCTGCATTGACATGTGAAGCGGCCACGCTGATGAATGCGGCGCTTCTACACGAGGGTGAACACATGCTTATCAAGTGAGTGGACCCGGAAGGAGCACCGCATTGTCTCGGGCTGATCACATGTATCTAAAAGATGTCACACAGGGCGCGGTGATTTCGCTTCACCCTTAAGGCGGGTAGGGTACTTGGCAGACTCTAATGTGGACCGCAATCGGCGTTCCCAATTGCAGAAAATCCGTACGCCCTGCCCATAGTTGTCCGAGTTCTTCTCCCTCGTGATCGAAGCTCCTTTTTCTCTCCTCCGCATGAAGGTCACAACCATTTCCAGTCTGATGGCACAAACAACGAGTTCCCAAAGAGCCTTTTTAAACGTATAGCAGTCAATGTTCAAGAAAAACAATAAGAAGCGAGTGATGGTCACGTTTTCCGAGAATGTCTCGTTGCAATGTTGATGGCAAAAAGGTTAGGCAGCTAGATAGTAGGTACAAATGTCCAGAGGTAGGATTCAAAGTAGAGTGCAATATTTCTGCGGGCTCAATTCTTTTGCAACCCGCTGTACCCCCGCAGGAGCGAATTAATGACTCGGCATGATTGCTCAACGAAACCGGCCGTGCAGGATGAGATGACAGACTTTCGGATCTGGACTTGACCGAGTCCCGGGTGTGCGGTGACGATGTTTCGGGAAGACAGAGGCGGGGTTGCGCGTCCGACGAGGGCTGCGGCGCTTATGTACGCAAGAAAAACAACGGAAAAAAAAAACCGAAGGAGCCCGGGTTATGTGACACGGCAGGTTGCCGGTTGAGACTTGACTAATTGAAAGGAAATCCTCCGCCTTCGCCAGTTCGGAGGGTTTCATTAGGACGGCGGGTCGACGACATGGTACGGGATGGTCGGCAATCTGACCGGACGAAAGCACCGGATGCAGAAGACATTGCTGCCTGGGTCCGGGGTGGCTGCAGGTCTCGTTCGCCGGTGTTCGAAGTAATGTTGTTGAGGGTTGCGGGATGACGTCGCGACAGTGATGGTGACAGAAACAGCCGAGCGTTATCGTCTGCCGCTGAGGTCGTGAAGGCCCATGGACCCTGCATCTGCCGCGCGCTATCTGCAACGTCCGGAGGCCCAAGTCAGCTGCTAGGGCGAGGGGGCCACGGCCAGCCTCAACAACCATGCTTCGCCTCGCGCCGCTGTCACATGCAAAATCTCGCCTACCTCAGCCAAACCACTGCGCGAGACTTTGCGTGCGCCATAGATAAGCTCCAGTCGCTCGGGCTTCTCCCCTTTCTGTGGTCATCCGTCTCCGCCAAGTTGTACCATTCTTCATCCTGACGCGTCTTTCTTGCACTCGTGGTGTTGCAGCCGTTGGCACTAGGCGCAGCGGCTCATGGCCCAGCCCGGATTTTGGTCTCAGATGTCTCAGCTATCACGCCCGCAGGACAACACTCCGCCGTGCGACTATGACGTGCCGTCGAGCGTCTATGCCATGCTGCCAGCCGTGATCCAGAGCCGCATCCCGCGCCTCAAAAGCCTTCGCCGTACAGTCACCGGCTTCCGAACCCGCCCGCTGCTATCACCCGTCCACGCGCGATGCGCCAGCGCCCATGTGCCTGCGGGCGCCCAAACGCCCCCGCCGAGCTACACGTCAAGGCCTCCCTCCAGTGCTACCATGCGCCGTGGGTCAGCCGTCTCTGACTCCGGCACCGTGCACTCGTTGTCGGACGAGACGCTGGTAGATGAACGGCCTTCGTCCTCCTCCAGCGCCGCCACTCTTCCCGGCTACCACCCTCTCGAGATGCCGGGCAGCGTGAACTGGAAGTTCGCCAGCCAGGGTGAGCATCTGCCGTCCTCTGGAGCACCACCTGCCTACTGACAGCAGACAGGACTGAACCTACTCACCGCAGCCCTCCAGGACTACGCCTCTCCAAGCGGCTGCGAGACGTCCTTTGGGCGCACCCTCTATGTCCAGGCCTTGACGCTCCTCTTGAAGGGGTTGCCGTGTGACCTGAGCACGGCAGAGAAGATGTCCATTGAGACGTCCCTGCCGCCGGACATCGTCAAGGTCATCCACGTCGACGTCTCCAACGGGCAACTTGTATACCACGGCAGCCAGCACGTGTCCGAGCCGCATAGGCCGCCGCCAGAACCGTCGTGGCTGCATCGCCTGCTCGCCTCCAGCATCATCCAGTTTTTCCTGCTCTTACATCTGCTTTTGCCGTACGTCAAGCTGTTCGTCGGCCACGCGTACCACTACGAGCGCCAGCACCGGATATCCGAGAGATTGGTCTCATCATCGATCAACACCGTCGACGTGCTGGGCAGGAGGAGCTTCCGTTTCACCAATGCCATCTTTCAGTTGAACGACGGCAAGGTGGGACAGGCGATCAACGACCTGACGCTCTGGTGGCTGCGTGGCGTGACGGGCGGGATTCACGAGGGGGTGAGCGAGGGTTTCATGCTTCTGGGAGCGAAGAACGACGAACAGTACTCCAAGTTGTAGTCGGGAATGCAGAGGCGCGCTCGGCGCTATCGGACTGCGGCAAGGCGGTGAGGCCGCCTGATTCATGTAGAGCATTGACTAGAACGCGTTTACGATTCATGAATGCCAGTGTTACGCCAATGCCCGTTGCTGGAAGCAAGGTGTTTGAGCGAAAGAGACTAGAGGAGACTACGTTAAGATCCTCTGTGTACAATGGTATCCACACGCGTTCCGGGAAATGCTCGTTCGCGCGCGGGTGGCGGCCAGAGAAATTCGCTTCCCGGAGTGGATTAGCGGCCGCGGCGCGACGCTGGTGCTCGCTGAAAAAAAGTCCGCCCTGCGCGATAACCTAGCAACTCCAACAATCTTCCCTCCAGCATCTCTGGGGATATAGGTCGTTCGCCCCTCATACGCCGGGTCTTCTATCCCTTACATTTCAGCCTGCGTACCCCCCTCTTCCTCTCTGTCACCATGCTCGCACCTCTGCGGAGATGCCCTGCATCTCTCCCTCGAGCTCTCAGCGCGGCCGCCACCACGCGGTTCGCTCTGCGCAACACCTCAATCGCCTCACCCCGGGCCCTTATCCCCTCCAGAACCGCGCCTCTGCTTTCCGTTCGCGCGTTTCAGTCGAGCGTCCGCCTGGCGGAGGCTCAGGCCGCCGCGACCGCGACCGCCGATGGCAACTCTGCCTCACCCATTACCCAGTTTCAGGAACTGGAGGAGAGAGGCATCGTCCACAAAAATGTCATCGACACCATTGTGAAGGATATGGGTCTTGTCACCATGACCGACGTGCAGACCGCCACCATCAACCAAGCCCTGCATGGAACCGACATGTGAGCGCAGTAGAATCCTCATGAAGTACATGTGCTGACAGCAGTAGCATCGCACAAGCGAAAACAGGAACCGGAAAGACGCTCGGCTTCCTCCTTCCCATGCTCCAAAACATCCTTTCCAAGACCCCGGAGCTCGCCGAGAGAGCACCGAGACAACCGTTCATGCGTGGCAGACGTCAACCCTCCCTCCAACCCGACATCCGCGCCATAATAGTTTCCCCTACTAGAGAACTGGCTGAGCAAATCGCGGTGGAAGCCCGTAGGTTGACGGCTCGTACG
The DNA here is from genome assembly GCA_022560015.1 of Diplodia mutila. NCBI lineage: Eukaryota > Fungi > Ascomycota > Dothideomycetes > Botryosphaeriales > Botryosphaeriaceae > Diplodia > Diplodia mutila. The sequence goes on along the minus strand of JAFISB010000058.1, from coordinate 49,104 downwards.
GCTGTAAAGGTGCAGACGGCCGTCGGCGGAACGGGAAAGCGTGAGGGTATGCAGCGGATCATGCATGAAGGATGTCATGTCCTCATTGCAACTCCCGGACGCCTTAACGACATCCTTGGCGATGAGTACAACCCGATCCCGGTTGAGAATCTGGATTACTTCATCTACGACGAAGCCGATCGCCTGTTGGAGACTGGTTTCATGGAGGAGATCAAGGATATCCAGACGAAGCTGCCTGACCCCAGTGTAAGAGACCGGCAGACACTCATGTTCTCGGCCACTGTTCCCCAGGCTGTTGTCAGCCTTGTTCGCCGAACCTTGAAGCCTGGTTTTCACTTCGTCAAGACTGTTCGCGACGATGAGGAGCCAACGCACGCGCGTATTCCCCAGAAATACGTTATTACCCGTGGCTTTGACACGCAACTCCCGGCGCTTTTCGAGATTTGCCAGCGGGAAGCAGATCTCTCAAAGAAGGGCGAAAAACGTCCGTTCAAGGCTATCGTCTACTTCAACTCACTGAAGGAAACCCAACTTGCGTATAGTGCTTTCAACCGCATTCGCCGTGCCCAAAAGAGCCAGCATGCCTTGTGGGAGGGTGACCTCTTTTACATTCACTCGGACCTCAACCAATACACAAGGCAGAAACAAGCAGACGCGTTCAGAGCTGCGCAGAAGGCAGTGTTGTTCTCAACCGACGTCACTGCTCGCGGCATGGACTTTCCCAATGTCACGCACGTCATACAGCTGGGCATCCCCAGGGATCCTGCTGATTATGTCCATCGTATCGGCCGTACTGGCCGTGCCGGGAAAGAGGGCGAAGGATGGCTAATCATCCCATCGTTGCACGCGAACGAAATCCGATACAAACTCGGCAACCTTCCGCTCAAGAAGGACACTTCGCTGGCAACTGCCGAAGCCGACTTGGAGGCTTTGGAAAACGAGCCCGAGCACGCACAACAGATCATCAAGACCATCCAGGATGGCTTCTCAAGAATGGACGAAACAGAGCTTGAGGAAGCTTTCCCGCGCATACTCTCTGCCAATGGGCACACAAGGGATAAGCGCGCTCTCCTCGATTCCATGAAAGCTATGGCAAAGAATCTTTGGGGCCTTGAGAAAGACCCCCATGTTCCCTCGAATGTCATCAAGGGAATCGGACTTGGCGGTGAGCGCGGTCGCGGTGGCCAGAGATCAGGCGGCAACGCGTCATTTGGTCAGCGCGGCCAGAGCAGCAGATTCGGTTCTGGTGGCTCTGGTGGTTATGGAGGTTCCGGTGGGTTTGGTGGTTCCGGCAGATTTGGTAACGACCGGTCGTCTGGATCGAGCAGGTTTGGCAATGACAGATCGTCTGGACCGAGCAGGTTTGGCAACGACAGATCGTCTGGACCGAGCAGATTCGGCAACGACAGATCGTCTGGACCGGGCAGGTTTGGCAATGACCGGTCGTCTGGATCGAGCAGGTTTGGCAATGACCGATCATCTGGATCGGGAGGCTCTTTCAAGAAGCCATACGAGAAGAAGCCATACGAGTCCAAGTCCGCCATGGCCTGGGAAGGTCGTGGCGCGAAGGGCAGCAGACGGTATTAGTACTGGTGTCATCTGAGTTCTCAGCTTTTCCATGACAGGAGGACGAACATATTGCAAGGTTCTGGCGTTTAGGATTATCCGTGTTGATACTGTCATTTCTGGGTATCTTTGCAGACCCGGGGATGCCGAGGATGTACGAATAAAAAAGGACAAAGGGAGGAACAAAAGTTGGCGTTCTCGGATCATGCACCAAGATACCAGTTGGCATCAAGGGCGAAGAGCGAGCTATCGTTTCACGGATTCTGGACATCTCCAATCAATTAGTACCACCATGATCTTGCTCGTTTTGGTTGATTGTCGGCTCGTGTGTAGAAGTATGCATCCCTTCTTGTAAAGTCCCCCCGTCAGTCGTTGTACAGTAGGTTCTCAATGTTGCACCTTGACTCCGTTTCGAGCCAGCTCTGATGACACAAGATCTGATATTCTCCGAGAATCCGACTACGGAATGGTAGCAGTTCTCGAAAGGGCAGAACATACAGCGGATTTGTTTCAGATCGCGGTGCGACTCTTTTCGTTGCTGACCTCAACCCTCTACATAGGCGGTCAATCGTCTCCTCTGATACGGAGAGGATAGTTGCTGCTAAGGAGCAAGCAAATGCTGTGGGATGAGCGCGATCAGCAAAGTGGCGGACCTGATTTAAAGTTACAGACGTCCTCGATGTTACACGTGACATGGCCCATGCGTTACATTAGCGCGGGCTGGTGACGCCGGGGGATGCTGCCCTCTCTGCGCTGCGAGGGTAGCACAACTTGAACCGTTTCCTGCATCTCGTTCTCGCTCGCGCCGCCGCAGTCAAGCCTCTTGAACGCCAGCTTCCTTCTCGATCGACGCCTCGCAATCTATCCAACGCTCCGAGTGCCAACCACCTACGCAATCATGTCGACCGCCGCGCGCAGACGTCTCATGCGCGACTTCAAGGTACGTACACGCAGGTCTCGCGGCCCGGCGCCTCAACGACGCCCCGAAAGCCCACAAGATGGACCCCTCGCTCTTGGTGCCTGACGCCAGAAAGACACTGCTTGTGGCATCGATGCTGACTTTCACGGCGCGTAGCGGATGCAGACCGATCCTCCCGCCGGCGTGTCCGCCTCTCCCATCGCCGACAATGTCATGACTTGGTACGCTCACTCTCGCCCGTCCCTTCGCCCGCCGCTTCTCCAGCAGCTCCGGCCATCTTGCGTTCGCGACCATGTTTCACCCAAGATACCCACTGTACAGTCCCCGATTGCGCGATAAATGAATGCTCATGGGGGTCTTTGGCTGCAGGAACGCTGTGATTATTGGCCCCGCCGACACGCCTTTCGAAGATGGCACGTTCCGCCTGGTGATGCACTTCGAGGAGGCGTACCCCAATAAGCCGCCGGGCGTCAAGTTCATCTCACAGATGTTCCACCCCAACGTATATGGCACGGGCGAGCTCTGCTTGGACATCTTGCAGAACAGGTGGAGCCCGACCTACGATGTGGCGGCGATCCTGACAAGCATTCAGAGGTATGTGGGAGGCGTCATTCAATCAGTCTTGGGCTGGGAGATGGTACAAGTCGCGTGGGAACAGAGTGCTGACAGATGGCGTGACAGTCTGCTCAACGACCCGAATACAAGCTCCCCCGCCAACGTTGAGGCAAGCAACCTGTACAAGGACAACAAGCGCGAGTACATCAAGCGCGTGAGGGAGACGGTGGAGAAGAGCTGGGAAGACTGAGCGGGCCTTGCTTACCCGAGGCGGCGCGGCATGGGGGGTGCAAGTCATGATGGCGGTTTGTTCAGTGGCAACGGCAATTATAGGGTCTCTTTTCAGTTTCAGGGTCCCAAGCGGACACGGAGGGAGTCTTCGGGCAGGCATGGGTAGTTTCAGCATGGCTTGCGGGATGGCGTACGGAGCGACGTCCCGGGCTGCAATAGCAAATTTTAAGTCTCTTTTCATCGGATCGTCACAAGGCGGTGGTGGGCGCGCAGCGCATGTGGCAGGTGTCTCGCGGCGTGGTGTGGAATCGTTCGGGGGCCCTGCCGGCCTCAGCTAAGAAATCGAAGCGGCCGAGGTAACAGCGGCCACGCGACTCGTCGGCCGGGCGAGGAGCGGCCCGGCTGCCATGTAGGGCAGCGAGGCGGACGCGGGCAGCGGGAGGCGCAAGATGCGCGATGCGAGATGCGAGACGCAAGATGCGCGGCTGAAGGCCTTGTGCTTCGTGCGACGCAGCACGCACGCGTTCGCGGAGGCGGGTGCGGCTTTGCTGTGGGAGCGGGTTGGCGGGACGCTGCAGGCACGTTTTAGCGCGGTCGGCCTGCCGGTCAAGCTGGCGCGCGGTGCGGGTCTTGGAAGCCCAGCACCGCCGGGGTGGAGATCAACTGTCAACAACAATTTCAAAGCCGCAGACCGCCAGAACAGTCAGCAGTCTTTTCCCCTCCCTGGCTGGCGCGCCGACGCCTCTCCTGAACACTCCGCGCGCCCTCCCCTCTCCATCCTGCGGTTTGCCTGCGAGAGACAGCCGCGTCCCCTGCCCGAGCCTGACTTCCAGGGCCCGGCGAAATCACTACACCGCCAGCGCATCACCTCCCCCATCCCTTGGACACCGCGGAAAACATCCGAGCGCCCGCGAGTGAACAACCACCGCCACGCCCCCCGAGTCTCGAAGACACATAACCACAACGGCCGCCGGGCCTCAGCTGCCCCGTCACCGCAACCATGGCGTAAGTTCCCCTCCTGATGCTGTCTGTCCAGGGGACGCGTGCTAACGACCGCCGCTCTCCAGCTCCAACTCGATCAAGGGTGCGTTCTGCTCACCCCGCGAAGCCCGCACTGCTTCCGTCCCCCCACTGACAATGCCTGCCGACAGTCGTCGCGCGGTTTCGCCCGCAGAACAAGATCGAAGTCGCCAGCGGAGGAGAGCCCATCGTCTCCTTCCAGTCCGAAGACACATGTAGCATCAAGGTACGCCGCCGAGCAATCGCCCCCTCTACGGGCTCAGCCTTCACCGACGAGACGAATGCTGACGCGTTGCCGCAATGACAGTCTCAAGAGGCCGCGGGCGACTTCACGTTCGACCGGGTCTTTGGCATGACCTCGAGGCAGCACGAAATCTTCGACTACTCCATCAGGCCGACCGTTGATGACATTCTCAATGGCTACAACGGAACCGTCTTCGCCTACGGCCAGACCGGTGCCGGCAAGTCCTTCACCATGATGGGTTCGGACATTGAGGACGACGACAACAAGGGTATAATACCTCGTATTGTTGAGCAGATTTTCGCGAGCATCCTGACCAGCCCGGGCAACATGGAGTATACCGTCAGGGTCAGCTACATGGAGATCTACATGGAAAGGATCCGCGATCTTCTCGCCCCGCAGAACGACAACCTGCCGGTGCACGAGGAGAAGAACCGGGGCGTCTACGTAAAGGGCTTGCTGGAGATCTATGTGTCCAGCGTGCAAGAGGTCTACGAGGTCATGAGAAGAGGTGGAAACGCCAGAGCTGTCTCTTCAACGAACATGAACGCCGAGTCCTCGCGTTCCCACTCCATCTTCGTCATCACCGTCACCCAGAAGAATGTCGAAACCGGCTCTGCGAAGAGCGGTCAGCTGTTCTTGGTAGATTTGGCAGGTTCCGAGAAGGTCGGCAAGACCGGTGCCAGTGGTCAGACGCTCGAGGAGGCCAAGAAGATCAACAAGAGTTTGAGTGCTCTCGGCATGGTCATCAACGCCCTCACCGACGGCAAATCCAGCCACGTCCCCTACCGTGACTCGAAGCTCACACGTATCCTGCAAGAATCTCTTGGTGGTAACTCCCGGACAACCCTGGTCATCAACTGCTCACCCTCCAGCTACAACGATTCTGAAACCCTCAGCACGCTGCGCTTCGGTATGCGTGCGAAGTCCATCAAGAACAAGGCCAAGGTCAACGCGGAACTCTCGCCAGCGGAACTCAAGGCTCTGCTCAAGAAGGCTCAGTCTCAGGTCACCACCTTCGAGACCTACATCTCCTCATTGCACGACGAAGTCCATCAATGGCGTGCAGGCCAGCCAGTGCCTGAGGAGAAGTGGGTGCCTGCCATCGAGATCCAGCCCCCTAAGAAGGCCCCTCCGCCCAAGGAGCGTTCAGAGACGCCCTCGGCTGTGGACCGGGTAGCCAATAGGAGGTCTGAGACGCCATCGAGACCGGACTCTCGGTTGGATTTCGAGCGTGCTGGCACGCCTACTGTTCTCGAAAAGGATGAGAAGGAGGAATTCCTGCGCCGCGAGAACGAGCTGCAGGACCAGCTTGCGGAGAAGGAGTCCCACCTCGTCAAGGCGGAGAAGAGCCTCGCGGAGGCGAAGGAAGAGCTGTCCTTCCTCAAGGACCATGACACCAAGACCAGCAAGGACAACGAGAAGCTCAACACCGAGATCAACGAGCTGAAGATGCAGGTCGAGAAGATCAACTTCGAGGGCAAGGAGGCCCAGATCACCATGGACGGTCTGAAGGAAGCCAACGCAGAGCTCACTGCCGAACTCGATGACCTCAAGCAGCAGCTTCTTGACGCTAAGATGAGCGCTAAGGAAACTAGCGCCATCTTGGACGAGAAGGAGAAGAAGAAGGCCGAGCGTATGGCCCAGATGATGGCTGGCTTCGACCTCGGCGGCGAGATTTTCTCGGACAACGAGAGAAATATCCGCAAGGCCGTTGAGCAGGTCGACTCTCTTCTCGAGATCAGCGGCAACGGCGAGGTGGTCGCGCCCGACTCTCTTCGCGACCTCAAGCAGAAGCTGCTCGAGACGCAGGGCATCGTCCGCCAAGCCGAGCTTTCCGTCTCGGAGCGAAGCGAGTTGGACGAGGAGCACATGAAGCGCCGTGAGGCTCTCGAGAAGCGCCTTAACAACGTTCAGCACGAGTACGAATCTCTGCTCGAGCGCAACCTTAGCGAGGCGGATGTTGCCGAGGTTAAGCAGCGTCTTGCGGACGCATATGCCTCTAGGCAGGACGGCGAGGCCGAGCTCATTAACGAGCTTAAGGCGGACCTCGCCCGCAAGGTGGAGGAGGTTAAGGATCTCAAGTCCAAGGTGGAAGATCTTGAGCAGCGCCTCAAGAGTGGCGCCGCGGTGAACGGCGCCAACGGCGTCGCGCCCGTCAACGGCAAGACGGTCCAGCAGCAGATTGCTGAGTTTGACGCCATGAAGAAGAGCCTCATGCGGGATCTGCAGAACCGGTGTGAACGGGTATATCATCTCAGTTGCATAACAGTCAATGCTTTATAGCTAATAGGTAAATTTCCGGGTAGGTCGTCGAACTCGAAATCTCGCTCGACGAGACACGCGAGCAGTACAACAACGTGCTGCGGACGTCCAACAACCGGGCACAGCAGAAGAAGATGGCGTTCCTGGAGCGCAACCTCGAGCAGCTGACGGTCGTGCAGCGCCAGCTGGTGGAGCAGAACAGCAGCCTCAAGAAGGAGGTGGCGATCGCGGAGCGCAAGCTGATTGCCCGCAACGAGCGCATCCAAAGCCTTGAGAACCTGCTGCAGGATTCGCAGGAGAAGCTTACGGCGGCGAACCACAGGCACGTTTCGACCCCGAGTTTTCTTCCTCATTTACACTCTCCCCTACATTCCCCACTTTTTTTCCACGCCGACCAATCTATTTCCTACAAGACATATATCTCTCGCACCGCAAACAACCCCATCTCATCTCCTCCCCCGTCCCTATCTTCCGCTCATCTCGCGTCCCAAACCCTGCCGCCGCCGTTGTTTCCCTTTAATCCCCCACCTACTTCATCACCGTCCTCTCCCCTTCACAATCCCCGTCTCTCGTTCCATTCAAATTATAGCAGTAACTATGTAGACGAAGACCCACTTGACTAACGCTATAGCCCCGGCTCGGGGCGCCCGCGCAACAGGTTCGAAGCTCAGCTCACGGCCGTCAAGGAGCGGCTCGAGGCGGCGAAAGTCGGCTCGACCCGAGGATTGGGCAGCCCTCTCTCCGGGGGCGCCGGCTTGCCTTTTGGATCCCGCATTGCCAAGCCTCTGCGCGGCGGCGGCGCTGCCGCAGAGGCCGGCCCCGTCGCTTCAATTGCGAGTCCTGAGCAGCCGAAGCGGAGCTCGTGGTTCTTCAACCAGCGCACCTAATTCGGCTGCCATGATTAAGGCATCGTCCGGCGGCTCGGTGTCGACCAGTTCATGCTCGACGCCGTTCTCGCCAGTGGCGATGACTGGCAGTTCGGGTGGTGGGCGTAAACGACTTTCTTGGTGGGACGACTACGACGATCGGAAGAGCAGAGGCACATACACGCCGCTAACTGCTTCCGTGCCTTCTTCGCCTGGCGGCACCAAAACGCCAGAGTTTGACGATTGCTATTTAGACGACTGGAAGGACCTAAGCATGGGCATTACGGATGATGCTGATGACGAAGGTGACGACTCTACAACAAGACACAACAGGAAATCGAGTGGGTTCGAGGAAATGACGATGGTGGAGGACGGTGTTGCCGTACAGGATCTCTTTTTTTCTTCTCCTCGCTCTTCTTTTCATGACGACGTCGGTGGTGATGGAAGCAGTAGGAGGTCGAGCATGGCTTTTCCTTACGGGCACAGGCGCTCGAGCTCGGCAGGCAGCCGGAGGCTGTTCCTGCTGCAGCTGGATCGACAGCGGCAGGAGGTGGTGAGGGGCAGGAGGATGAAGTTAGCGTTAGTTGGCGGTGGGTTGGGGTTGTTCATGCTCATGTGCGTGCTTTATGCTCTGAGCTGGATATCAGGTTGATTGTTACTCATTTCGTATCAGCCTCAAACCTCAATCCCTTCTTCTCTGCCTTCGACCTGCTGTTCGCTGGTCTGGTTCCAGAGCCGTTGTGTTTGCATATTTACCGGCGTCTTTTCCTCTTCATCATCATCACAACCCAACCAGACGGAGGGAAAACGCTGTACTCGAACGGGAAAGAAGAGAAAGACTGGGAAAGGGCGGCATTTGTCTGATTAGACTTTTGGTTTTCGTGTTGTTTTTCATCCCACACCATTTTTCTCACAAAGATCTCACGATCCGGTCGGCCTCGCACACCCCCTCTTATCTCCGTTACTGCCTCGATAACCCTCATCCTCTCATTTTTTTTTTTATATATTACTATATGTATGCCACACTCACGTTATATTCCCCCCAAATCATAAACTCCCCCATCAACGAAAGAAAAACTTCCATCCCTCGATCATGTAAATCCTCATCCCCCTCTTACCTTGCTATCTGTATCACGTAGATGAGATGATTCACGTCCCTTTTAGTGTCCATTGGCTTTCCGTGCTCGACGAGTATTGTTTGAACTGCGTCGGCTCTCATGATTTCGCACGTTTGTTGTGTGTGTGCTTATTTTGACACCATCTCTTCAATCGCGCGTCGTTCCGCCGCTTTTTGGAAATAATGGAAAAGTAAAGGGAGGGAATGGTAATAGATTTCTTGAGGATGTGGTTGAAGATAGGGCCAGATGGAAATTCATCTCTTCGTTTGCGTTCTGCCCTGGCTTCCTGCTTCGGTGATGTCAGAGTGAATTTTCACCAATGCTTAAAGCGCACGACATCGCACCGTCCTACCCCGACGTAGTTAAGGCGCGGGACGAGGTTGCCGGACTACATAAGCTTTGAGTCTTTTGCTCGGCTGACGAGGATCGTCGTAGGTTACTCTCGGTGAGGACAAATGCTACCTGCGCGCGTAACCTCTCTTTTGCTCTACAGCTGGTCACGTTGAGTCCTATTGCTGCCCAACATATGCATGGGGCAGCAGCATCCAAGCTCTGCATTGCATCACGCGCGCCCCCGCCCGGCAAGGGCGCGCATCGCTCGTGCCTGTATAAATGAGTGGACGGATCGAGACTTGTTCTTCCTTTGACACATCTCTGTTCGGCGCACTCAGCCATTCAACACTAGCATTTAGCAACAACTGTTGGCTTTTCTTGGCACTCCAGTTGCCACCATTCTCAAAATCTCCGCTTGTCTGGGAATTTTGGATGGGGTTGGAAAGATGCTGCGATGATGGTATGTATGGCCGCAGCAATCTGCGTGTCTGATGGAATTCATCGTTTGCACCCAACGGTTAAAGCCAACAAGTTGGTGAGATGATTGGTGAATACGCAAGTGATAGTGATGCAACCGTGAGGACCACCATCGTCTCGGAAGAACACCTCTTGGGTCGGTCCCAGCGATGACAAAGTACAGCCTTTCCAAGCGCCTGTAGTAAAGAGTCCGAGCTGATCGCCTGGGATGGCGCAGTCATCTCACTGCTGTTTAGTCCTGTACCGAGTGTGGCGAGTGTGGGGAACGCTTTACTTCCCTCGCTTTTGAAGGGAGACGCATGGGCGAGCCTACCAATGGTCTTGTGTTCAAGCTTGCGTGATGAGGAGATTGATCAGCCGGAAAGGCAGACGTGAGCTACAAGTGCTCCGCCGTCCCTTACGACTATTGCTGTTCTCGTGTTGTGCCTTCCTGCTACCTCTCACACAATTCCCCCCCCCAAAAAAAAAGAACAGCTGTGGAAAAGAATACAATTACTTGTGGACAGGCAAGAGTCGTCATATACTTACCCTTTCTGCGTTGAGTAATCGGAACATCCGACTGTGCAAACCGTGCAGAATGTTACAGAGAATGGACATCAGCGTTTGTTGGCGATGATTCCAATCATCAATGAACGTGGGCGCGGCAGGTATGCAAGATACTCACGAGCTGATGTACATCTTGCATGGAGCTCTGTAGCATTGCTGGGGTAAGATTGGATCACTATGGAAGCATATATCTGGAAGAACAGAAGAGGGGAGAAACAATGCGCAAGTTTGCGGCCTCGTAGCTACCACAGCACTTGGAAATGGCCAGAGACTGTGCGACCAACACATCCGCTGCATAAAAGTTTGGATTTATTCGATGGCCTACGTAGGTCGTTTCTCAACACGCGTTACTGAATGCTCATGATGGAGATACGGGTTCAATGATGCGCGGAGTCGATGTACCTTTACTCATCTCGCTGCAGTGGCATTTACCAGTCGTTGTTCACTGAAGGTACAAAGCCACATTTCCCGATTAAGAGTAAGAACATCAGCCTTGATCGCGTGTATACATACATTCATCAAGTCGAGCCTCATATACACCCCTTCCCGCCATTCCTGGTATCTTTTCCGTTTCCAAACCATTAACCCGCTTTCGACAGAAAGCAAAAGAAAAAAGGGCAGAAAAACTGAGGAGACTCCACCAAAATGCCCAGATATCCTGTCCCAAAAAAAGAAACCCCCATGAAACCAAACAGTGTGTACGCCATCTCAAAATGCTCAGCGTAGGCCATCCCGGCCTCGTAACAATAGGCAAATAAAAAACAGGTCAATGAAGTATATCAGCTCACACACACACTCATATCATCCTCACAACAGATTCCTCCCCGCCCCACCATGCCCAGGCCCATGCCTCCTCGCCCCGCCGTCCCGCTCGTCCTCCTCGCCGTCCGTGCTCGGCGTCACGGCGCCGTTCCGCACGCTCAAGACGCGCCGCGGCGCCTGCAGGAAGCCCTGCCCCTCGTCGCCCGGATCCGAGTCGTCCTCCTCGTCCAGCGCGTTCATCTGGCGCATGATGGACTGCAGGCTCTGCTTGCGCGGGCGTTGCTGTTGCGGGCGTCGTTGCTGTAGCGACGGGTGGTGGTCGTCCACTTCCTCCGGGATCGTCGTGTACACGCCTCCGACGGCGGTGTGGATGCTGCCGCTGCTGCCGCGGCGCGGGGCGCCGTTGTTGATGATTATCGGGGGCGCGGAAGCGGCGCCGTACGGGCCGTTGCTGCCGTTGAGGGACGAGTAGTTGTCGATGGTGGCGCGGTGCGGCGGGACGTACGACGTGTTCTGGTGGAAGAACGGGCGGGCGCGGGCGTTGGCGGCGGCGTTGCCGTTGGTGTAGGCGTAGTTCGTGGGCGGGGCCTGCGGCCAGTTGTTGGACGGCGACGGGTAGTTGGGGCCTGGACGGTGGAAGGCAGGGTAGGCGGTGACGGTTGGGGATGTCGCTGCGGCGGCGGCGGTGGCGCGGGCGTGCTGGGCTTGCTGCAGGCGGTTGGCCTCGATGTGTTGCGAGGTCAGGATGGGGCCGGAGCGCGGGTAGGTCGGGGAGATGGGCGGGTAGATGGGGTTGTAGTCTTGGTTGTTGGCGTGGGTGGCAGCCGGGGGAGGGAACGGGGCGGTGCCCGCTCGTGTGGGAGAGGTGGGAGATGTTTGGGGGAATTGCTGCCACCACTGCTGCTGCTTTCCGGACTGGGTGCGCTGGAGCTTCGGGTTCGAAGGTCTGCGCTGCTGGCCCCGTGAAGCAAGGGCTGCTGCACCGGCAGCCGCGCCGGCTGTTGCTGCCATGCCAGCACTTGTATCAGGTCCGCGGTTGAGCAGCTCCTGACGCTCCTTGGCCTGCAGAAGGAAGGCGCGCGCCCGCTCTCGTCGCTGCCGAGCTTCCTCGATCTGCTGTTCGTGCTGCCGCGCCCCCAGCTCCCGCTCCCGCTCCGTCTCGTCCCCATCCCACAGCGCGCCCTCGTCTCGCTGATGCTCCGTGTTGCTCACTTCTCTTTCCGCACTTATATCCCTCGACGACGCTCCAGACGACCCTCCTGCTGCCACCGCCCCTGCCGCGGTCAAAAACGGCCGCGCCTCCTCCCCGTTCGCGTTGCTCTCATGGTCCGCTCTCGACGGCGGTGGCGCAAGAGTGTTGTTGTCGCCCGGAACATCCCGCCTGTTCCTCCCGGCCGAAGCAGCCAGCAGGGCCGCATTCGACGAGCCAGAACTCGATCCGTTCAACCCACCAGCGGCGGCGGCGGCAGCCGCGCCCATTAGGGGCGGCCTCCCCGCCGGTCCAAGATAGGACACGACGGAGCCGACGCTGCTGCTGCGACTGCCGGCCGAGCGGCCCTCGGGCGAACTGGAACGTCGATATTGGTCGTCGTCGTCGTCGCCGCTACTGCCGCCGCCGCCGCGCAGCGTTGCGCCTAGCGTCCCGCCCGTCGCACCATCGCCAACACCATCGCTACTGCTGCCCCTTGGCCCGCCCACGACGAACGGTCCGACGGGATTGTGCCCGCTGCCGCCAGGATGGTGCGGGGGAGGCGTGCCGCCGGTCAGTGCGCCGCGCGATCCGCCGCCCGAGGAGCCTGGCACGGGCGGGTCGTAGAGATAGGCTAGCTCCGGGTAGACTTGCTGCGACGCACGTTGCGCAGCTTGCGTCTTGCGGCGGCGGAAGAGGAAGAATCCGGCCACGAGGAAGACGACGACGGCGACTGAAGTCGAGGCAATGGCTGCGATTTGGTTGGTTGAGAGGCCATCGCCATTGTCGTCGTGGCTGGTGGAAGCGGCGGTCGAGGATGATGATGCGGACGCGGAAGACGTTGACGATGCGGCCGACGAAGTAGAGGATGTCGACGAGGACTTGGCTGATGTGCTGGAGGAAGAGGTGGAGGGTCTGGTAGAGGTGGAGAGAGTTGAAGATGTCCTCGACGAGGTACGTGACGAAGTTCGACTGCTGCTTGATACTGCGGATAGGAGCGGAGTCGGCACGTTGCTTGGCCATTGCGTGGCTGGTACCGCTATTGTGTGTGACGGCGTCATTCCGTCGAGAAGCTTGCCGTTGACGATGGGCTGAAGCCCATTCTCCACGCAGCCATAGAGCCCAGGATCGTAGCAAGAACCCCCACATGACTCGAGACGACCACCACCCTGTACAGGGCAGAGTGTCGAGTCATCGTAGCATGTGTATTCTGAAGGCCTGAATGCGCGATCGCCGCACACGAATATACTGCCGCTGTCTGGAGAAAAAGTAGGAGAGCTTATCGAAGTAGGCGGTATGGTATTATCGGGCATTGAATGGGAAAGAGTCGGGACGGAAGGGAATAATGAATCGGTATGAGACGCGCCGGACGGCGGCAAGGCAGAAGTAACAGACGGCGAAGCCGCCGAAATTGTATGGAACGAAAGAGCCATGCTTGGCGATATTAAGAAAGCCGTTGCGGCAGCGAGCGTGATATTAGAAAGTCTGGAAGGTGTGGAGAAAGTGGCTAAGGGCGTCGATACCCCATAGCCCGGGGTGTTGGTGGACAGTGCTGATGCATGTGGAGAAGATAAGTTGAAGGAGCCTGGAGCCGTCAGGCGTGAAGAAGGTTCGGCTCCATCCGTAGCCGTGGCCACAGCAGCGCTCTTTACCAAGTTCGCGGAGGCGAAGGACGGGAGTGTGGCGGTGCTGCCTATAGACGGGGGCCCTGGCGTTGAGGGTGGCGATCGATCTGCACTGGAAGCGAGTGGGAAAGCCGTTGGAACTGACGACAACGTGGAGGGGATCGAGAAGTTTACAGATGGAAACGTAAAGGCGGGCAGGGAGCCGTTGACATTAGGGCCTCCAGGGGCGACAGGAGACAGGCTCGGGGCTGAAATCCGGGCGGATGGACTGGGTGGGGGCTGTATCGGGTGCGAATATTGTAGTGTTTCCACAGAAGAATCCGGGCTTGCTCCCGCGTCAGGAGTTATAGAGGGATCTGCAGGTATTATGCTTAACGCAGGAGACGCAGAAGCCGCAGCAGCGCCGTCCACTTGCGCGGCCGTTTCTGTTAATATCTCGCGGCTCCCATTCGTCGAGGATGACAGCGTGGCTGAGTAAGACTGGGGGGCTGGTGGCGAAGCACTCGCTATTGGCTGATATGTCGCGGGAAGCGGGCATGGTTCGGTGTCGCCACGGCCAGAGCAGGCCGCCGTCACGTTCTGCGCTGCATGGCCCACTCCGATCAAGGAATTTGTTTGTGCATCGCTCGGCGAAAGCCACCGGCTTGTCGAGACTCGTGTCAATGGGTGCGCGCTCGTATATACACCCACTTCACTCGTCAACGAGATCACGGAACCTCGACTTCCCGATGCAGTCTCCTCATGTGAGAAAAAGGGTCCCGTTCCAATTGACGAGTTTGCGAATGGCGCTCCTGGCTATCATCAGCGATCTGCAGCATCTTGACCAGAAAGTAGGGCATACTCACTCCGCCACGGTGAGGCTTCCGTAAGAGGTTTCAGGAACAACGATGCCGAGAGCACGCCCAACCAAAACCTGGTCCACATTTCATCTCTATGTCGTCGTGACTGTACAGCAGGCGAAATGTTTGAAACAAGTGGGAAAGGCCGGGGAAATCTATGAGAACTCGAGATGAAACGACAGAACGACGGGCCTGCGGCTGAGATACACTTCTGATTGAGGCATTGCGGCTTCGTGCAACATATACCAACAGTAAAATGGACAAACTGAACCGTAGTCAATGCCACTGTTGGTTGCGTACCTTATTTGGGCGGGGCGGAGCTGACGTCGCTAGGCCATGGCCCCCATCGTCACACCCGCTGCGGCACAGCGGCCGCTTGGATCGCCTCGGTTAAGGCCGGGCCCAAGAATAGATTCGACAAGTTTGCCTAATGCACACAAAGGCTGGCCCTCTGCTAAAAAAGCCCCAGGCCCCGCCAGAGCAGTGCCCGCCATTCGTGCGATTCCAGCGGCCACCGTCGGGACGCCTCGTTACACGACAGATTCGCCCAGCCACGTGCAAGGGGAATGCACCTGCCTTCGGTCTTGTCTTTGACGCCTGGTGTCTGCCTGCTGCTGCGGCAGAGTCCTTCCGCAGCGGATTGCGACAGTCCTCTTTTAGCCGAGGGATTACTTGATTGTTATTGCACGCAGCCTTGATCTCTGGCCATTCAGTGTTGCAGCGGTAGGAGCAGATACTGAGAGGCAGTTGAGGTGTTAATGTTGTAACGAAATGTGGTGGAGTAATAATCCAAACCGTGCGGACAAGGCCTCAGTTTCCCCCGACGGGCTTGTTGCAATACGAGGGAAACCAACCTTATACCCTGACGTACGCACCGCACCCACTTTGCTAGATATTTAGAGCTTCGACTATCCCCATCTGGAAGTCAATGATTGAATGGATGCAGACTTAAAGCGCCTGGAGCCGATACCCGTACCTCTTTGCAGAACCGAGATGGGCGACTTCGAGGGATTATTTCCCAAGCGTCTCTTCTTTTTGCAGCCTGACACACCCTCTGTATAAGCTTAACCTCACTTGCCCATATCCGAGTTGACCTCGCTTCTAGCAACAGAGTCCCTCAAGAGTTCTTGCAGCCAGGTAGGCAGACCGCGAACCAATGGAATGAGGAAGCTGGTGCTTTCCGGAATGAAGACCTGTCCGCTTTTCCCACTCAAGATTTGCTTGACCATAACCGCCGCGACGTCTTGGGGCTCAAGCAGTGGCGTTGACTTCTTCCTCTTCGTCAGATGTTCCTCAAAGTCGGCGATCAACTTTGTGCGGGTGAAGTGGGGGTGAACGATGGCGGTTTTGATCTCTGAGCAACGGTAGCGGTGCTTCAACTCTTGATTGAGAGTTTCATGCAGCGCCAACACGGCAGCCTTCGAGCAGGAGTATGAGGACATGGCAGCTCCAGACCAGAAAGAAGCAATGCTAGCAACGGACATGATGTAGCCCTTCTTCTGTTCGAGCATGTCGGGCAGAAACTCTTGAAGCGTATTGAAATGGCTCAACACGTTGACGTTGTAAACCTCTCGGGGTCGGCCGGGAGGAAGGTCCAGGATCGTGTAAGGTCTTCCAATTCCGGCGTTGTTGATGAGGATTGAAGGCTTGCCAAGAGCTATGCGGATCTTTTCGGCAGCATCCCATACCAGGGGTTGACTACTGACATCGCATTCGAAGTAATGAATGTTGGGCACTGCAAAAGGTGAGTGACGGAGTCCAAAATGGGCCCAGACTCCACTCACAGTCCCTGATACGTTCGGTTGGTGGCTGGACATCCAGAATTGCGACCCTCACGCCATGCGACGCTAGACCCTCAGCAACATGGGATCCAATGCCATCTGAACCGCCGGTAATGACTGCAATTTCCTCCGGCCAGTTCCACTTCTCCGCCTCTGTCTGGAATCGCATGAAAGGGTCCGACTTGGGGTCCCACAGCCATTTGTTATGCGCCAAATCGGACAGCTTCTGATTCAAACGAGATATGCAGCTGAGAACGGCACATAGCCCAAACCCCCACGACAGAGTCGAATGAATGAGCTGAGAGGCGGGCACGTGAGCAAAGGTTTCAGTAAGATAGCTGTTCGACAGACGAGTGAGTGCAAAGGCGAGCAGGCAGAGCAGGGGTGAGCGCACGAGGCTCGCGAGCCCAGGCGCCATTTTGGTGATGGGCGCTGTGGTTTTGTGATGGGTGAGCAGGTGAGATGGGCGGTTAAGCTTAGAGGGTAAGCAGCAGCGGAGTCAGTAGTGATTTGTTTCAATCCACAAGCCGGGGCGTGGGTCAGCCATGTCAGCCGTGCATGAGAGATGCGCGAAAGCGAGGCTCAGCGCGCGACCACGCGTCAGCCAGTTGGTGGTTGATGAGTCGCGGGGACCGACCGGAAACACAACACAACCAGGGTTAGAGGCGTGGGGCCCGGCCGAGACCGCGGCGTCGCTGCCTGAGGCCTGCAAAGAAACACCGCCCGGCCCGAGCGCTGGACATTTTGGCTGCGCCTGATTGCCAATGCTGCCTTTCGCTGCTCACATCCAAGCCCGCTTCCTCGACCTACGATCCCTGTTCGAGCTTCCGCTCCGCCAGCTGCATGCCGCCAGCTCGGATTCAGCATGTCGCAACGACATTGATGCCGTTTCTCTACCCATCCGTCCCCGAAGCCTTCTTTCGCTCAGCGCGTCCGGTCTTATTCCGCCTGAGTCGGACGCGTCGCCCGCGATGCTACAGCAGCCTCCACAATGAGACCAACACCGAGTCTCAGTCCGAAACCGAGGAGCGCTCGCTCAATCCTTCGCCCGATTCCTACTCGATTACTCCGTTTGCCGACAAAGCGACTTTGATGCTCCACGCCGGTCCCGGCGGCCACGGCTGTATTTCCTTCCTCAGAGAGAAGTACATTGAAGAAGGACCTCCGAACGGCGGCGACGGCGGAACGGGCGGCAACGTCTTCATACAGGCCGTCCGAGGCGAGACATCTCTCCACAAGCTGGCGCGCCGTCGCGAGATTCGCGCTGGCCGAGGCAAAAACGGCCAAGGCAAGCTGAGAGGCGGAGAACGAGGCGAGGACGTCCTCTTGACGGTACCCGTTGGCACTGTGGTGCGAGAGATTTGGCGCCACGACCCCGTCGATGAGGAGCTGGACCGGTTAAGACAGGAGCGGGCGTTGCGACGGGTGCAGAAGGCTGCTGGGGAAGAGGTGCCACAGCAGGTGCGCACGGAGAAGTGGCTACTATACCCTGGCGCCTCTCCTTCGCTCTTGACGCGTACAGACATGCCCAAGCTGCCCGGACCGCAGCGCTCTTCTATCGCGCACTCAGCTCCCCAGGGCCCCATTAGGCTGGACTTGGACAAGCCGATGGAACGTCCTCTGCTGCTTGTTCCGGGTGCGGTTGGCGGTCTGGGAAACCCACATTTCATCGGCAAGACCCTACTGCGGCCTCATTTCGCTACACGAGGACTGGATCCCATGAAGTTGGCTGTGCAGCTAGAGCTCAAGCTGCTCGCAGATGTGGGCTTGGTTGGCTTGCCCAATGCTGGCAAGAGTACCCTCATCCGCGCGCTTAGCAACAGCCGCGCCCGCGTCGGCAGTTGGGCTTTCACCACCCTTCAGCCCAACATTGGCACTGTCGTGCTAGATAACCACAAGGGCCGTCCGCGCCTCGGCCAGCGCCGGGGCATCGCATCGCGCGATAACTTCACCATTGCTGATATCCCTGGCTTGATCGAAGACGCGCACCTGGACAAGGGTCTGGGCCTAGGCTTCCTACGACATATCGAGCGTGCCGCCATCCTGGCATTTGTGGTCGACCTTACCGCAGGAGACCCCGTCGCCATGCTGAAGAGCCTCTGGCGCGAGGTCGGCGAGTACGAGACGCTGCGCGGTCACGAGCTCAACGCCGAGACGCAGCGATCGATGGCTGAGAAGCCTGCCGCAAAGCTTCCCAACTCGGGCGTTTTCGAGCCGTCGGCGGCGTTGGACCTTGAACCGCTGGCGTTGCCGCCCATGTCTGCGAAGCCGTGGTTTGTGGTGGCGACCAAAGCGGATTTGGAAGGGACGAAGGAGAATTTTGCAGAGTTGCAGGCGTATTTGATGAGTGTGAGAGAGGGCGCCGCGGAGCATCCCAGTGGAAAGAAGAACGCGTGGAAAAAGAGGGTGGAGGTGCTACCTGTGAGTGCGATCAATGGCGCAGACGGTGGGACAGAGAGAGTCAAGGATTTGGTTGTGGGGCTGTTGGAGGAGGAAGGGCTGTAGGATAAAGAAGACGGATGAAGTTTTGCAATATCTTCGCTCAAGTTACGATACCCTCGCCTAATACGGATTTGGAACTCCTGTTTGGAGGTGATCCTGTCATTGTTGGGATCGTCGCAGCTCAAGTGGACTTCAAGAAGGATTAAGCTGCTGCATTTGCTCCATAGCAAACCAAAGTTGCCCCAAACACCACGTAGTAGCCGGCCGCCATGGCAACGATTCTTTCTTTTGTTCCTGTTTATTTGCGTGACATCTTGCAATCGTGCGGTGCACGCCCGCATTCAATACGACCACACTCTATATTCGCAGTCGTGCACGGCATATTTCGAAAGCGGATGCTCCCCGCCTGGAAATCAAGAAATCGCGGCTTGTGCCTGGTAAGGCTCCCAAATCCTGACGCGCGGGTCGGGGCTTCGACGCGCACCTTCCTCCACGGGATGGGCAATCACACCTGCAGGCAAACATTTAGCAGACACTCCCCCGCAACTTTTGCTCCATTCCTCTCCAACTACTTTCCCACGCTCCAACCTCACCTCCCACTCTTGCATGCGCGCACCGCATCGTCCACCCTTCGAGCCTTTGGCTTGACCTCACTCTGCTGTACGCGCTTCGCCACCGTCCGCTGCATGACGGACTCACCAAAAGGTACCGAGCTTTCATGTCTTGGTTCATACTTCACTCTTACTGACACGGATCGCTCTTAGCTATGGCTGAGAACACTCAGCTCGCCGCCGGGCGCCGCCGGTCCTCGCGTCTACACGAACGCAAGGCAACGCATCAGCCGAAATCCGAAGCAACTCTCCTTGGACTGCCTACAGAGATCCGCCTCTACATCTACGCTTACCTCTTGCCCGACAAGAAAGGCTGTCAGGCGAACTGCGCCTGCCATAAACCCGAGAAAGATGACTGTGAGCTGAGCGTAACCCAGCAAGGCAAGGAACCCCGTGGATATCTGGCCCTCTTGTTATCCTGTCGCACGGTCTTCGAGGAAGCAGTGGACATGCTCTACAAGCCCATCATGGGCTCGGGAGGCAAAGACGGAAAAGTGCCACACCTCTTCGTTTCCGCGTACACCATCACCCTGCCGGAGTACCCCAAGATGTTCTGTCGTACCCACCTTGCGTATCGAAGTGGTACAGCCGGTGTCTTCCAGAGGATTAAGAACCTTCGCATTCTTATTATCTCGGACTTGCAGAGCGAACACCACTCTGAGGCCTGTGGTTGCTGTGAGCCATTCGGTTTTGACGACAGGAGCCAGGCCATGGATAATGTTCGCTGGCTGGCAGAGCAACTCAGCCTGTCTGGTGGCTTCGATCACCTCGGCATCTCGGTGGAATGGGATCGCGACTGTGACGGAGATGCTGACCCGCCGGAACTCGAGGATTCCCAGTCGTTGATGAAGCCGTTCAAGGCGCTTCGGAACGTAAAGGAATTGAAGATTGAAAGCCTCGGTACATTCATCGAAATGATGATGGACTGCGACGATCTAGACGATGATATGCTCGAAGAATGGGTGGAGGTCATCACGTACAAGAAGGAGATGAGGGTTATTCTGGGAAGCAACGCTCCGGTGAACGAGAATCCCATACCGCTCTCGACCTGGTTGAGCTTCAAGCAGCTCGTCAGACGGCTCATGGTCTTTGCGCCATTGGTTGACGCGCAGAAGTTTCTCAGACAGGCCGCCATCGCGGTTGGTGATCAAGACAAGAAGGCCTTCCAGAAAGCTTCGAACAACCTGTTCGGTCGATGGAAGGAGGAACAAAAGCAGAGGAAAAGGATTGCCGCTCAGTTCAGCGAGATTCGCCAAGCGAATTTCCTGGATATTCCAGATGGCAAACGCAAGGAGGATGACCCAGAAGGCGTAGATATCTGGGGCTTCTCGTGGAGCGATCCCAGCATCGACAAGGAGGACAGGGCTGCGTACATCAGAACCCTTGAGAGCATCAACCGATGAGAAGGACGAATTCACCGAGGGTCCCCGCCAAGTCGAGACTTTTAGTTGCATCACAGCCGGTTTGCTAGGAAGGGGGATCGCTGGAAACAAAGGCATGGAAATGTCATTTCGGGTGCGGTCATCACTGCAAGGTTGCAATGGGGCATCAGAGCTAAGGGTGTTGTGGTTATTTGGTGTGGCGGTTGCAGATGCTGCACTTGCTTTTAGGTTGCTTTGAATTTGTTACCAAAGGTAGACTGATATCCAAATTAGTCTGTACGTAACCATTCTGGAAGTCTTTGTGGGAGGAGGATCCAGAAGTAGTCACCGATTCAGGGCCTTTCACGCATCAGGGCAATTGAAGCTCACCATGGTGTAATTGTGTACAAGTAAGGCACGCCTGAAGTGATTGATATGTTCTGACAAGGTTTTCCCTTTAGAATGAATAAGCTCAAAAGAGTGAACAGAGAGCCAAACGCCGAAAGACGTGAGAGAGGATAGAGAATCAGAAAACAGTGGGCGAAGCAAACCGCAACTGTATTGGCGAGCTGATGCAGACTGTGCGAGCCTCTAAAGTTTGCCTGGTGTGGTTGGCTCGATGGGGTTGGCTCGATGCGACGACCGGACAGTGACGCGCCTTCCTCGACTGTTTCTATGACGCGCCGCGTCACTGCGCTTTGGAGAACACCCGACAATGTCTTCTGCTCTACCTTCTGCGTCTTCACATTACTCCGCCGTTCGTCAAGTTGTCGCCGTCCTCAGCTGCGCGCGGATCCTGGCTTCGGTCATGACCTGAATCCTTGCTACCCTTCTTCCACGGCCCAAGGCAAGATGGATACGGATTCCATTTCAGACAGGGAAGAGCACCAGACAGGCTCAGCCTTGGTAGCCACACATCGCGGACCGCGCGATCGCGTACAAACCACCAACAATGGCCCGAATGATTTTCGTTCCCATTCCAAGAGAGAGATGTGGAGGGAGCAAGGAGACACCGATGACACATGCGATGAGACTTTCGGCTTCATTCTTAACAACGAGGAAATCATTTCAGCTTCCGACTTGGCGGCGACGTATCAGATATTCCCAATCACGACTTACTTCCCAATAATTTCGCCGACTCGAATTCGACCCTTGCGAGACACGAACATCACACGCTACTTCCACCGTCTTCCGCATTCGTCCAGGTCAATATTTGATCTCCCTCCCGAGATCCGCATATGGATCTATGAGCATGCCCTGCCGCCAAAGCTCCCTGCCTGGTGCAAAGAGGCACAAGTCGAGGGCACTCCGAGGGTCTGCGCCTGTACGGCGAATGAGGCCTGTATTCTCGAGAGTGAAAGCGGCCAACGCTCAGCGGTATCGGCCCGCGGATATGCAGCCTTGCTTCTTACATGCAATGCCATCTACCGGGAAGCTGTAGATGTTCTCTACAATCCTGTTCGACATAATGTTTCTCCGCGTCCTGCAGAGATGGAATTGTGCGTCTCAACCGGTCAGGTCAGTCTTCGACGATATCACATGTTCTGTGACCTGCACCGCAAGTTCCGGGAAGGAACCGACTTTATGTTTTCCAAGATACGCTGTGCAAAAGTTCATATCGTTGTGCAAGAGGATGAATGGCTCACAATTACCGCGTTCGAGGAGATTGACCGACGCATGATGTTTCATGATTGGAGCCACATGAGAGAGAACATTCAGTGGGTCGCCCATCAGCTCCGGAAAGCTGTCCATCTGAGGAAACTCATTTTCCGCGTTGATTGGATTTCAGTCAACTGGGTCTATATCCCTCCTGTGATGCAACTCGAAGAGATCCTGAACCACTTCAACACTCTACGAAACGTTCCCGACGTGAGGTTCCGCAATCTGAAGCATGAAGACGGAATTTGCTATGAAGATGAAGAGGTCGACTTCAACAACTACAAGCACGAGTTTCGAGAACTGCTGGCAGGAAGTGAGCCCTTTAGCGAACCGGCTATCTCAGTCAATGCTTGGAACCCGATCAGGCGTCTCCTCATGCGTATGATCATCATCTCTCGGAGTCAGGAAGTACTGAACTTGTTGCTGGATGCAAATATCGCTTATCAACTAGAACAAGTGCATGCACTCCAAAGACTGGTGGTTGAAGCTTACTCAACCTGCCGAAGGGACAAACTGATGTGGGGAGAACTTGGCAGCGACTTCATGAAAGTAGTCTATATGAGGCTACTATTTCACACAGAAGAAAGCAACCATCGCTGAGTCTGAGGATGAGGCACCGGAAGCTGTTTCGATTTTGAGCGGAATCAGATAGCTATTCTGTGGTTGTGTTGGAAGAATTCTTTTCATTCCAGTCTAATGACTGTCGAACTAATTGATATCGTCACTGCTACTGTTGTCTTCGGTGCTGCTTTCTCCAGAGGGAGGACTTCCCTTATCTTTCTTCCTACTCTTGTCATTCTGTTCCCCGTGCTCAGAATTGGTTGTGCTGCTTCCAGTCTTCCTCTTGTGCTTTCTCTCCTTGATACCATGCTTCCCCTTGTCAGAGGAGTCTCCTTCCTTTGTATTCTTTCTTCTTTCCTTCTCTTTGTTGAACTCCCGTGTGCCATCAGGCCTTGCAGAGGGTGGCATGTATGAAGTATGCTTTGCGATACCCGAGCTATTGGGAAATCCTGAGCCGAAAACTGGCTGTGGCACGGCTTGGTGCGGGGAATGAAGCGGAGCTCTCTCTTGCATTGTACCCGCCAGCTCATCATACGCCTGGTTCCCATGCGTCTCCTTGACGTAGTCGTAGTAGTCCCTGGTGATGGCCGCCACCTGCTCGAAATGCCTCCGCTTCAGCTCCGCCTTCTTCAACTTCCGGTGAGCCGCAATCTCGCCTTCGTTCAGTCCGGCCTTGCGGATCTTTTCGATGCGGTCGTAGTGCGCGAGAGCGAGGGCGGTCTGGAAGGCATTGCGGATCTGGCGCCCGTTCCAGGCGCTGCTGATCTCGCCGCTGCCCTTGGGCGGCGTGTTCGCGCGGAAGTGCTGCACCGCGTAATCCAGGAGCGTGTCCTTGTCGAATTTGATGGGGACGCTGGCTTCCTTGTTGTTGCGCTTGATCTTCCGCAGGTGCTCGAGAGTCTCAGAAATCTGCTACCTCTCTCGATCAAGCGCCCAATGATGGCTTCATAGTCCTGGTGGAATCTCGCCGGATAGAACTCCAACTGCCGGATATTCTTCTCCCCAGAGTAAGGCTTGATGTTGGACAGTCCTCGATCCAGCTGCTGTGGGCCTATGGTGTTTCCATCAAACTCAACATAATGGAGACCAAGCTCCAATGGCCAGCGGTTTGACATCGTTTTTAATCCTTTAGATTTGAGTTTGTTGGCCATGAAATCTTCATCTTGCCACATGCACATAGACGGCTCCACTTCCCCAGTGACTTCTCCTACGTGCAAGCTGCAGCGCCCATTGGTGACGCTGTGCACGCGGAAAGCGCGTTCGTACGAGAGGGTCATGCTCTGCTTTGTCTTGCTCTCAGCCGGGAAGACTAAGTCGCCAAGTCTGAAAAGGTGCCACAAATCGTCGAATTTGATTCTGTTGAGGGACCCATCTTCTGCTTCCTTGCGTAGCTGCATGATATCCCTTAAATCTTCATCAATGAAGGTCAGCAAGCACCTGAGATGCTCTGCAGTTGTTTGTTGGCGCGAATGTTCTTCCGCAAGATTCGAGATATTACCGTCCGGGCCGGTTTGCCCGTTGCAAGCTCTTTCGTTGATTCTCAGCTTTTGCTCAATCCCATGTCTCCGAGCTACCAGTACCTTGAAAGGGGGTACCATGACGGCCGGAGTCCGTGGTATTAGGGTCCCGGTGATAGACTCCAGTTCGTTTAGAAACAGTCGGGAGTTGATTTGAACACGCTGGATGAGCTTTTTGGAATATCGATATGTTGGAACATCCGGGTCCTCAAGATCATGTGATGTAACTTTTGATGTCTCATTCGTTTCCTGAGGATGCATTTCGGTAATGATTTCTTTGCGTGGTTCTTCGTCATCGGCGTGCGAGATTGGGTTGTAATAAGCCACAAGGACGTTGCAGCGAATCTCGGGACGCTCGAATCCCTTCGCTGGCTGCCACTCCTCCATTGGAAGAAACTTGATAGCTGTGCTGAGCTCATTTGACGCCTTCACAGTAGCTGCGGGCTTTGAACTGTGCCTACGAACCGGATCGTCAATGGATACTCGACAAACACGCGCTACTTTAGACTTACCTTTCAATCGAGGCCACGAGGGGTTCAGACGAGAGCCGATCAAATCTTGAGGTGAGGTCGTCCAACCGATACTTGAGTTCTGATATTTGTGAGGCGGGTGCTGCTCTCTCAGGCGTCCGCGAGTCTACGGTTTCTTTCGCTGCCTCATCCCCCTTCTGCATGCCATCTCCCCGCTCACTTTCCTCTGGATTTTTCCCCATTTGATCAATGAAAGGCTCAAGCCTGGATGGTAAGGTACACAGGCGTAAAGTTGAACGGAGAATCACGACGAGAAGAGGAGACGGACGCAAGAGGTGGTGAAGACCTACTTGACATTGACAACGTAGCACCCAATGACGTCGGTGAAGATTGGCGATCCAGATAGCAGAAGAATGTGCAGTTCAAGTACTACAACTGTACCACCGTACCATGAATGCGACAAATGATTCACTTCGTGCTGACGAGGTAATATTTTGTGAGCGCCCCCCAACGGTTTGCAAAAGGATTGAATCTCCCAGGCCGGTCTCACAAAGACATTGCCGAGGGTAACTTAATCCTATACCTGAATGCATTGGTACAATGTTAACCCCGCATATCCACACGGATACTTGCTTCACATCCATACGAAGAGTGTAACTCCATTCGGGAAGTACAGAACGATCGAGACTTTGAAAATGCCGCACCCACTTACTCCCGCGACGAAAGTTTGCTACTTGCGCAACGTGTCAATCTTGCGCGATTTAAATCACATGGTAGCTACATGGCAGGAGATTAGCCAATGATGAGATCAATCAATATCACATGTGATACTAGACGTCGGGAATGGACTATGGCGAGATGAGCGGGGGCGGGGGCGGGGGCGGGGGCGGGGGCGGGGGCAAAAAGGTGAAATATCCAATGTGGGCGTAAGCTAATATAGGAAAAGCAAACAATAGACTCGCCGATCGGACTTTACACAGCCATTCTGAGGCCGTTCTACTGTAGGCTTAGGAACCTTTACGGTCAAGCTCCGCCAAAGCCTCCCCCAGCTTACTAAAATTCGACTCTCTCCGTAAGTGGTTTCAGAAAGGCCGCAACTATTCACCCATCAAATGACCTCCCTGTAGCAGACCTGAAAAATGGCAAGCCAGAGCACTTTTGAAAGCAACACAGCTCAGGTGTCTTCTCATCGTGATGCCATTCTCAATTTCATGCAGCAGCACCTCGACGGGACAGTTCATCCCGCTTTTGACACGAGGCGAGAGTTGACAGCGAAATACGACTCAGTTCCAGGAGAGCTAAGCGTCATCAAGCAAGAATGTAGCACTGCTGGGTAGGCCCTTCAAGTAATACTTCCAATACGTAAGCTTGCTGACTTCTCAGTCTCGAGATATCGAACATCCGACAATCTCCGCTGTGAGCCACCCTGCACCTTTGCTAATTTCAAGCCTGACAATGGCTACTTCAGAACCAAGCACGAGCTCAAGGAAATATACTCCAGCGTTGAAACTGCACAGACACAGCTCAACAGAGTAATGCAGGATTTCGAGACGTCAGCCAACAGGAGAGCGGGCACAGCATTTGACTTTGATGGAAACCATACCATCCAAGATCTCCAGAAGATACTCGAAGACGCGTCTGAGGTTGCAGTAGAAGCCGAGAATGAGTATGAGAAGACCAAAGGAGCCTGAGGTTGTATCAGACAGGGGTTACGCAACCTTGTAAAGCACGCAGACAACGCCAACTTCTTCATTGCTCTGATGCCCTCGGAAGGGAACTACCTTTCTTCTCTCTCTGGAGGGATCAAACTCATATGCGCCGTAAGTGGCAAGCGTATTGATGTGCAGAGACGTTGCTCACATTTCCCAGGCGGCAAGTAGACTTGGGTCAGTGCGGCTTGCCATTGCGAAAGCGCTCCAAGAGATTCCCGTTTTGCTGTGTGAGAATGGGCAGCTGTTGGGGCTCATGGATCCCTACGGTGTCCCCGAGATTCTCCATCGAAAGAATGCCGCTCTCGCCGCCGCAGTACTCGAAGCTATCTCTGCGATGATCAAATGGTTTCAAGCCAAATGGACCAAATCCATGCGTAAGTTAAGTTATCCCAATGGATTTGAGCAACGAAGTCCAACTGAAAGTTGAACAGAAAAGTTCGGCAAAGCCCTACTGAACCCGACGGGAGCATTTGAGAAAGAGATAATGGAACTTCTCGCGACCATCAACGAACGGGCAAGCTATTTCAAGAACCAAGCTGACATTTCATTCAAAAAGATCAGCCTGCAAAACTCAGAGCAAACCCGCGGGCTGCTGATCAGAATGGTTGAGGAGCACAAGTACAGGCACAGCATGGGTAGTAATCCTTGCAACAGTTGGCGAGGGAGTCAAGTTGAGAAATAGTAGCTGACGATAGATTGCAGTGTATAACAGACTCGACTCCGGATCACGAGCGATACAGCAAACCCTCGACAAGATCCAACAAAGCCAGTTGAAGATTGAAGAGAGACAGCACGCTCAGGCAAAGGCCATCAGTGGCATCTACGACATGTTTATCAGCGAACCAGAGAGGGGACTGTCAATCTGTAAGCTGTGCTTGAGCCTCACAGCACAAGCTTCGGCCATGGCTCAATGTATGCATAGTTCCGAGACGCGTCGAGCCGGACATTCGCCAGGAAGACGTTCTGAAGGCTTTCGGATACGACCGATACCTCCTCGGGAAAGATTGCGAGAGGCTTCTTAGTATCAGGCATACTCTGGATACAGATGAACAGGATCGCGCGGTAGGGCTGATGCGAGACGACACCTTGCGCTCATGGCTCAACAGACAGGACTCATCCGCCCTGCTCGTGCACGGCCGCGGAACTGACACCACCAGGTCTGCCGTCAGCTTTGCGTGTGCGAAGTTGGTGGAAAGCCTCTTTGTCAAAGAGCGTGCCCCGGGACCTCCGATCCTGCCGCTGGCGTTCTTCTGCGGCGAGCACACCAATCAAAAGAGAGACGCATACGCAAGCCCTTGCAGGATGATGCTGTACCTCATCCTCCAGCTTTTGGATCAGCAGGGAAATCACGGACATAACACGGACCAGCACCTCCTGCAATACGTAAGCACGGATCTTGACATCGAAAGTATCCACAGTCTTTGCGGAGTATTCGAGAAGCTCCTGCTGCAGATTCCAGAGGAAGGAATTGTCTTCATCATCACTGACAGCATCAGCAGCTTTGAAGACGGAAAACGGAGGGCGGAGATGATGGAGGCGATCAAGTGCTTTGTCAATGTGGTGGAGAACGGCCAAGGGCCTACGGTCAAGTTCCTGGCCACAAGCCCGGTATCAACGATATCCGCTTGGGGAGTTTTTGAGAGCGTCAAGAGCAAGTCGGGAAGAACGGCGGTTCTCACCATGATGCGCAACTATGCGGGTCGCGTTGGTTTCAAGGCCTTGGGTTGGTACCTGGAGCTGGGCCGAAGTGGAAAGGGCTTGCAAATTGAAAGGTGAAGGAAGTCAGAAAACTGGGGTAGATATGTATCTGAAATGCATCAACGTCCACGTTCACATATACTCTCATGCACCACCGGGTGATGAGCTCCGGAGCCAGCTTTGGGAAGCCCCGCTGACATCTGCAAGTAAGCAATCGCAACTCACCTGATGCTTAGAGACAAGCCCCTCATCCTCCGCGTTCTCCGCGGTCTCCGCCGCTGGAACGAGAAGCTGGACCTGCACTGCATGCGTGCAACTCCCTCACCACAGCTCACCCCGTCCGGGATCCGTTACTTCCGCGTTCTCCGTCATCTCCGCCATCTCCGAAAGGGCCGAGACAGCCCACCCTACTGTAGAATCTGCTTCTACCCTTTCCGGTATCGGGACCGTAAGGCTGAAAACATATAGCTGGGGAGTTTCCCTCGATTTAGACATGCATGGCCTGTCGCCGGAGTCGACGAAGATTGGTAGTAGAGCGAGTGGACGGAGCGTTTGTATCTGAGACTGGGGAAATTTTCTGTTTAGACCATGCATTTAATTACTTCTGCAAAGAGTACTCTCTCCAGGTCCACTATTTGGACCGGTTTTCCTCATATCTGATTCATTTTTAACATTCCTCCTTCTATGCCACCGCGACAAAGTCCCTGCCCAAGCCCATGTAATTCCAGCAGACTGCAACGGTCATCAGGATATATTCCTCACACGAGAATTGAAAGGATGTTTCCACTCACTCTGATGCCCCAGATCCTGGCCAAAGTAGCTTTTGAGCAGGTGCTCGCCGTCGCTGGTGCCCTCGTCCGGGTCGTAGACGACGGCCTTCTTGGCGACGGCGAGACCAATCATGGGCGGGATGACACCGAGTTCCTTCCAGGTGGGCTCGACGCCGGCGACGTCCTTGAGCATCCGGGCGTGGATGTTCTGCGCCGCGTACTGGCCCATGTGCATGGCGCCGCCGCAGCGCTTGATGCCCGACCACCGCACGATGTCGCCGGCCGCGTAGTGGTACTCAGCGTTGGGCACGGTGTCCGGGAAGCGGAGACTGAGGAGCGAATTGGTTAGCGAAATATTTTTTTCTCTCCCTTTGGAACCGAAAGGGGTGCGTACGATGCTTGGACTTTGACGTAGCCTTGATCGTCCAGGATGGCCTTGGGCAGGAAGGATGACGTCGGCACGCTCTTGGAGATGGCGTTGACGACCTGGCCCGTGGTCAAGGTCGAGCCGTCGGACAGGGACAGCTTAAAATGCTTCGAAGCGCCATCGTCGGTGGGTACGGGGGTGGTGTCGAGCACCCTGCGGCCGAGGATGGTCTCGACGCCGGCCTCGCGCAGCACGGCGAGGGCACGGTCCTTGAAGTCGTCGGGCAGCGGCTCCGACGAGAGGAGCTTGTCCCGGGAGTGGATAAGCGTGACCTTTTGCGTGGGGTGCACCAGCTTCAGCTCCGCCGCCATTTCGATTCCCACGGCGCCTATGACTCGATGCGTAAGTTTCAGGTAAAAAAAAAAGGAATTCAAGGGATTGTCCCGCACGTACCCCCGCCGATGACGACGATGCCCTCGTGGGCGTCCTTTAGGCGCTGGATGTGGCCGCCGACCTCGGCCAGGTACGAGGCCTTGTCCAGCGACTGCGGCACGACGGGCCAGGCGCGCCGGAGGCCGGAGCCCACGATGAGGAAGTCGTACGGCTCTTCAACCTGCTCTTCAGAAGAGGCCTTGGCGACGACGGCCGACTTCTTGGCGCAGTCGACGGACACGACGCGGCCGTGCAGGTGCCGCACGCCGGGTGCCCGGAGTGCGGCCACGTCGTCGAACTTGGCCCACGCCTTGGGCGCGAACTCGGTGGATGCGTGGGCGAGGGGGGTCGAAATCAGGTGTACTGTTTTCGGTGTTAATTGGCAGTTGCGTTGAAGAGGGGCAATTGGATTGCTAAGGGGTTACATACGAAATCCATCGCGCTCGTCGACGACGGTGATCTCAACGGGAATCTTCTCGGTCGGGGCCGGGGTGTCGGGGAGGAAACGGGGGGGTTTGCCATGGCACAGGTCGAGCAGGTTGAGCGAGGCGGAGAGGCCGGCGTAGGAGCCGCCGACGACCAGGACCCTGTAAGGCTTGCGAGTGCCGTTCGTGATGGTGCTGGATGCCATGGTTTTTTTTGTCAGTGAAGTGAAGTAAAGGAGCAAGGAGGTTAATTCCCAGATGAAATCGTACGTACCGACGACCGCTAGATATGGACCAAGAGGCGGCTCCTAACAGGGATGCGGTCGTGTTGCGCAGCAGCGGCGCGGAGTGGAGGGAACGAGTGTGTACCGATATCGGGTTTTGGCGGGAGAGTTGCACGGGGGCCGCGCAGCGCCACGGGATGGTTATGGTTGGGTGCTCGGCTGGAGTGCCAATAAAGTTATCAGATGGCGCTATTGCGGGTAATAATCTGATGGAAACCAGAGACGGAAGGAGCGATGGAGGTGGGGCCACTCACCGCGCATCGGATTCGCTTTGCGCCGAACCTGCCAAAACCTGCCCACCCCTCCTTGGCAGCGCGAGAAGGTGAAGCACCGATGTGGGGGCATTCCGGTCGAGGTTCCTGTCTGACGTGCCAGATACGAGGACGGATGGGATGCGCTCGAGCAAGAGCCGATTGTCCCATTTATGGTCAGACTCATGTCCCGTTTCACGCCGCTGTCGGAGTCTATCCCCCGCCGGAGTTCGCCATCGTTTTAGGTAATCCACAGCAGTTGCCAAGCATCTGTTCTTCCATATGCCGACCGATCCAGCTGCCTGTTCATCCGAACCATCTCCGAAAATATATCGCACTCCTTGACCAACAAATCCCTGAGTTCTTGCTTTCAGCTACGCCTGCTCCTGTATGGTTTTCCTGTCATGGGCCGGACACGAAGTTGAAATAAGCTATCTCACCCACTCCTGGGGGATCAACATCCAGGATCTACCGCAGAAGCCTCCGTCCCTTGTTCGTCTCTCCCCAACCTGGACGCATTTCTCCATAAAAGTGGGCCTGAATCATGATCATGCAATGCATCGAAGCTTAGGAACAAATTGCCAACCATGTCCGCTATCTAAGAGCTATTCCAAGAAAGTATATCAAGCCTCGCCTCCCTGTCCCAAACCCTGACGCCGTCCGATCTCCGCCTGAAGTAGAGGATCCGGTGCTGCGGAATGAACTCCTCGTCCGTCTGCTCCACCTTCCACCGGTCCAGCGCGATCTCCCGCGTCCCCAGGAACCGATCCACGTAGCCCACCACGTAGTCGGCGCTGTGGAGATTCGGATCCCACCGCAGCCGGTTGAGGATGTCGGTCGCCGGCCGGAGCTTCTTGCCGACCCTGGACGCGACCGTCTCGGCCTGAGGCCCGGCTGCCGATGGTGTCGGCTCGGTCGGTTCCTCCAGCCCGGCCATCTCGTCGTCGACCTCATCCTCCTCGTCCTCCTCGTCCTCGAACTCCCAGCTTTCTTCCAGATCGTTGCCCCAATCGTTGCCGTCCACGACCAGATCCTCGAGCTTCGACCGTCCGACGTGCTTGACGTCGACCCACGCCGAGGCCGGGTCGAAGAAGCTTTCGTTGCCGCGGATCTGCTCCGAGAACCGCTCCAGAACGCTGTCGAGCTTGTTCAGGGCCAGCTTGCGATCGGCGTCGTCTTTACCGCTTGGCTCCGCATCTTGCCGCTTTGCAAGCCCAATCAAGTAGCAACCGTAATGGTCCCCTTCCTCGTTGCCCGATTCTCTCGTGAATCGCATCGGCCACATGCGGGCGTGGATCTCGGGGACCCTCCGGTTAAGATCTGCGGACCGCCTCATCAGCACCCGCGTAAGAATGGGGAAAGGGAGAGTGAGAAACACTTACCAACAAGCATCAAAGGACACCGGCTCTCAACCCAACCCACCAACTGCCTCCCCCTCACCGAGCTCTTCCCCCAGTATTGGACGTCAATGCGGACGTAGCTCTTGTAAGCGGCCAGAAACTCAGCCGCGCTATCCCCCGCATCGCCCGCAATGCTTTCCCAAGCTCGAACGCCATCACCACCGCCCTGCCGCTCCGCACACGCCCTCGCCGCCCCGTCCGCGCGTCGAAGCTCGTCCGCGATAACCGCGACGGCGGGCACCGTCGCGGCCCTCGCGACGTTCGCGCGGGGCACGTGGTACCCGAGCACGACCATGGGCTCGCCGGCGTGCCGCTGATACGGCCTGCCCATGCCGGCCACCGAGCGCGTGAGGGGGTCCTCGACGACATGCTTCGCCCAGTCGAAGCCGGCGTAGTACCGGAAGAACGTGCAGACCAGGTGCGCGGCTGTGACACCGTCGTCGTTGTGGCCGCCGCCGCCGTGGTGGAGCAGCTTCGCGACGCGGTCGAGCATCAGCGAGATGTGCGTGCCGCTGAGGAAGCCGAAGCGCGCGGCGTAGATGCCGCGGCTGGACGCCCAGGCGACGAGGAAGCGGTAGGCGGCCCGGAAGGCGGGGAGGTCGGGCGTGGTTTGCAGGAGGTGCGCGAGGTCTCTGATCGCCTTGAGCTTGGAGAGCGTTTGCAGCGGCAGCGAGAAGAGGGGGTCTGTCGGAGGGAGGGAGAGTGGAGTGGGCCAGCTGAGTTGCATCTTGTCAGTAAAAATACCACGGGTCGCTTGGAATAAGACTCACCAGTTGGCAATGTTCGCGGAAGCACAGTACTGGAGATCGAGCTTGATGCCTTGGATGTCAAGCTCGAGCATCGTTCCGGAGTGGGCTTCGACCTTGCGGAGGATGCGGACACCTTGCGCAGTGGCTTTCCGGAGGTTCTTCACAGCCAGGGTGAAGAATGTCTTCGAGCTGACGGAGCTGATACAAAGACAGTCGATATCCGACCCGGCATTCCAGGCACCCAGGCCGTAAGAGCCAACAGGCACAACAATCAGAGGAATTCTGCTGCCGGCCGTGGAGATTTGCTGAAGCGTAGCCTCCAACAGAGTAAAGACTTCTCGTCGTTTGAGCGTGTCAGCCGCTGTCGGAAACGCCGAGTGACGGGTGACGAAGCTCTGGAGGGATGCAGAGTCAAGTCCGGCAGGAGGGACGACGGCAGAGATGCTCTCAATCTCCACATTCGCTAAAGCAGGCGATTTTGTGACTTTCATGGTCGCTCGGACCCCCCAATGATCACTTCCGCAGCTCTGTTCTTCTGGATCTGGATACCCAAACATGTTGAAGTTAGCGACCTCCAAGGCGTCCTCCCCCTTGAGCAGGATTCTGTCGTATCGCTGCGGTCGGTGAGTCAGGCCATGGCCGACAATTTCAGCAGCCAGTGGATTTTTCCCTGGATCGAACGTTGCGCCTTGCTCTCCCTCGGCAATGTCATCATCATCGACACCTGCGCCCCCATGACCATGATGAGACTGAGAAACCGCCCAGGCATCCACGAGGCCTGACTCTGAGAGAAGCTGTTCCAGCCCGGCCAGCGTCCGGACTGTCTGAGCGGATATAGACTGAGTCTTGATGGCATCTTCAACTGTACGCATCGAGGTCGTTACGTTGAAGTCTCCAGCGACAATCCACGGGCAATCCGCGTAGTTTCCGGAGAGATGGTTCATGAGAGAACGGAGTTGACTCTTCTTAGCGGCCACAGAGCCATCGGTAAGGCCGCAAGTCAGGTGTATGCCAGAAATGACCAAGGGCTGGAAAGTGCCAGATTGGGACACCTTGCCAACGCTCTTCATCTTGACAACGACTGCGCCTTTGTGGCGCCTTTCGAAGGTCACCATCTCCCAGTCGAAACTCCAGCGTGACAGCACAAGTACGTTGCGCAGGCTAAGCAAAGGTCCGACGTCTCCCTGATCGGGCGGGGCGTGGGACACGTATGGCCACAGGCCACGGACTTCGTCATCTTTCAGGAGGCGGCATAGGAAATCATCGGAGACCTCTTGCAGGACGAGTACGTCGGCGCGGGCGGATTCGGAAAGAAGAGTGCGGACCAAGATTCCAAATCGCTCCCAGGCAGGTGGATAGATGGAGTCTACCAGAACGTTGTAGCTGGATATCCTGAAAGAAGGAGGCATCAGCTGCGGGGCTTCCACCGTCGTACACGGGATCCAAGAAGCAGCGGACGAATCAAAGTGGTACGTTGTCTCGTTTGAGACATTGGAAGCTTGGTTCGGTGAGGCTGAAGGGCGCAATGGACAGAGGTCGTGTGCAGAAAGCTGAGCGGTGGAGATGGGGATGGTTGCCGACACTCTCATCACATTGTCGTTTCCCCGAACAAGGATGGCCAATTCGGCCAAAGGCCATTCGATGGCGGGTAATAAGCGTGCCTTGGCCCGCAAAGAATCGCGCAACTCATCGTTGCCCGCTTGTCCGACGGTCAGATGCGGATTGTACTGGGGAGGGGTATTGTGAGAAAACAGGGTGAACAATCCGTCGTGGAGTGTGCGGAGGCCGTCGTCCTCTTTGGGACAGAGGTAGATGGTGGTGGTGTGCTTGTGGGTGAAGTAGCCCGTTTCGTCTAGTTTTAATGTTGCTCCGCTTAGATCGAGTCTGTCCAAGGCTGTGCGCAAAAGGGATGTAGCGTTTTGCAAGGAATCCGGATGAACAAAAGGATAGAGAAGGTTGATGTGAGCGGGCCATTTGTGAGCGGCCTTGTCGTAAGCGGCGCGCAAAGTGTTGGCATGATCGACGAGATGGGCAGGTGGGAGGATAGCCAAAGCGGTTTGGTGAGAAGTAATCTCCGGGGTGGTGTGGGATGAAACGCCCGCCATGATTGATCGAGACCGAAAGACAAGAAAAGGGTTCGTTGGGTAGTTGCGACGGTCAAGTTGATGCGACGATGGGCAGAAACATATAGTTGCCAGGCTGGCATGGCCTCACGAGTCGAGCGCATGGCGCAGCCGTGGCTTTGACCGCACGATGGGCCATCCTCAGGTGTGGAGTAGGTGTGGAGGTGAGTCAAGGAGGAGAACACGAGGGAGGATGGGTGAGTCAGGACGGATTGCCGAAACGGGAATAGCGGCTGCCGACACCGCCGACACCGTATTACCGCAAACGGCATCTTAGCCTATAAACTCCTTAGCACTGCCTCCCATTGGCTGGTCGACACCGAAGGCTCAACAAGAAGCAACAACAAGTGATGCAAATCCCCTAAACACCCACGCCCTCGAATATTGGGCCTTAGGCTCCAATCCCCTGCCCGCTCCGTCACGCTGTAGTCTTTGGGAGCAACTCCTGCAGTTGCCACCCGCCCCAACACCATCTGCAGCCAGAGAGTTGACTGGGGCGATGGCAAAAATTACGGAGCCCCGCAGAGCTCGCACGAACGTGAACAATCGGCTGAATGCGCCATTTTCTTCTCCTCAGGCGTCCTACATCGACAGCTGAACCCATGTTTCTGCACGACATGGCCCCGTGAACAATAAGTAAGAAGAAATAACCAGCCGTCTCGGACACAGCAGATCTCGGATCCCCAACGCCATTGTCAGGTAGACTACTGTTTCATCACCATTCCCCAGAACCGGGGGCCAAGTCGCGAACTTCGGGTGATGCGCCTTGCAGATCTGCTCGAAACATTGACGCAACCCGCGTGCAGAAACTGACCGGGAGGCTGTGCATCGCAGCTGGTGTTTCAACCTACAGCTGACTGACGTTAGTGAGCCGGCTGCGGTCTGTTGACACAGCTGCTGGGAGGACCATCACTTCCCATCTTGTCCATCTTATAGTCAACTCCGTAGTTTTGCATGTACACACCATTTGGAATAGAGAGTCTTGCAGTCGTTGTAGACGTGATTGAAGCTTAAATGTCCTGGGTGTACCGTGGTAGACCCCGCATCAGTTCGGTAATTACGACGCTTGGGAGCACAGCATGTGCATGCTCACACAAACCTCAATAGATGTGCAACCTTTGAGCGTGCGTGTCGGCGGATCTGGACGCCGACGGGAATGTGGTGCAGCGAGTCTTGCAGTGTTGGTCTGACTAGAGTGTAGTGGCTGACCGGCTTACCGGGCGAAGCTGCTTATATGTACCCCACTTACACATGCCCCGCGAAATCTCGCCCAATCTGACGCCGGTTCGGGGAAAGGTACCTCCAAGCATCTCAGCTAAGCAGCCCTACAAAGCTTGCGTGACCATCGCCATTGAGGCTCCGTCGCTCGCGTCATGGGGCTGACGAACAACTTGGTTCCCACTGGTCCCATCTTGGATTCGACATGTTCGAGACCCCAAAAATAGCCTGGAGATCGCCGTGGGCTGGTCTCATTCGCCCTACGCTGCATCCCTGCCGGAGTTTGGTCTGAATGCATCTCGGTCTGCCCAGTCTGCAATATAAATCCAACCCACGCCCATTGAACAACAGAAGCATCAACAGCAGCAACTCTTCCATCCACCAAGCCGAGCCAAGCCGTTCGTCGCTTCTTTGCCTAACTTCCATCCTCCAATAATCTCCAAAAATGCACTCCAAAGCATCAGCTGCTGCCCTCCTGGGATTCGCAGCATCACTTGTTGCTGCCGCTCCTGCCAACACTACTCCGGTTGGAACTCCAGTCAACACCCCCAACTCCCAATACTACTCGACACCAGCAGCCGATGGTGGCAACTATGGCAACTACGGCAGTGGCAGTGGTAGTGGCAGCAACTACTATGGCTCTGATCCCACGACTGGAAAGGTCATCACCGTCAGCTACGATGTCTCGCCCATCCCCACCGAAGTCCACCCCGACGGCGACAAGTTCCGATTCCCGCTCTCCAACGACTTCCCCAACCCCGACCAGAAGGAGATCGACGACATCCAGGAGATCGCCGGTGGCACTCTTCCCAACGGCGGTGGCGGCAACCCTCCGAGCGGTGACGCTCTCACGTCTCTTCGGCTCATTGCCTTCAACGAGCTCTTCGAAGTTGCTTTCTTCACCGACCTGCTCAAGAACATCACCGAAAACGTCCCTGGATACTGCGTCGAGGATGCCACCAAGCTCAACATCGACCTTGATGACCTGATCATCATCATCGCCACCGTGCAGGCCCAGGAGGAACTTCACGAGCTCAATGCCAACGGAGCGCTAGAGAAGTTCAATGCGGGCCCGATCCAGCCTTGCGAGTACGTCTTCGGCGTGGACAACCTGAAGGATGCGATCGCCACTGCCGCAACCTTCACCGACGTCGTGCTCGGCACTCTTCAGGATGTCGAGAACGACTTCGGGCTGAGCGGAGACGTCGGCCTGATCCGTGGTGTTGCCTCGGTCATCGGACAGGAGGGCGAGCAGAACGGCTTCTACCGCCTCTTCCAGGGCAAGCGCCCCTCGGCCGAGCCCTTCCTGACGGCCAGCACCCGGGAGTTCGCCTTCTCGGCGCTGAACCAGAACTTCGTGGTCGAGGGCACCTGCCCGAACATCGACACCATCGACCTCCCCATCTTCGAGCCGCTCAAGCTGATTGGGTCGGCGCAGCCCAAGGACAGCATCGTCACGTTCCAGATCGAGGCCAACAGCACCATCGACGAGCACGACCTGTCCCTGGTCCTGATCAACGGCCAGAACCTGCCCATCATCGAGAAGCTGCAGAACGTCAAGAAGATGGAACACGGCGTCATCCAGTTCGACGCCGCCTTCCCATTCGACACCAACCTCCTGTTCGGCCTGACCATTGCCGTCGTCACCAACACGGACAAGGGTCTTACCGATGTCGACAAGGTTGCGGATGCAACCGTCTTTGGGCCTGCTCTGATCGAAGTGAACTAATAATACATTTGGCATGGCGGACACCAACACGGTAGCTCGGATTGGTTAGGGGGGACGTTAGCGCATTGGTCACGTTCCTTCTTGTCTTGGAGAGAGCGCCAACAGCAATAATTCTGGCGTTTTCAGAGATGAGTTTACGACGCATGGTACTCTCCTTTTGGGTTTGCTTCCCACAGTTCTTGATTTAGAGTTTGTTTGTTTCCTCGTCTAAAGATAGCTCAGCATATGCAGTTGCATCAATGGTTTATTCTACGAAAAACTCCCTTGGCCACCTGTGTTCCAAAACAAACCATGGTACAAGTTACCTTGCTTGCGGTATTAATAGCCAGGGAATTGCGGTCACTGGATACGCTGTAGCCGGGAACCAGAGGAGATTTTGTTCCAAACAGGCCTGGATTATTTTTGAACAACAGTGGTCTTCTAAGCGCTGACGCGTTCTTAGGGTGCCGTGCGGTGATGTGTAGGTGCATTGGTAGAGCGGCCACGTCTTTGGGTCGCCGGGTCGGGTCCCCGCGCACCAACCACCGACCCCACCTCCACCTCTGTGCCTCAGCCCCTCCATCAGCCATCCAATCCATCATGGGGAGCATTATTTCCACCGTTCGTGAGACCTACAAGATCATTTCAGCCGCCATAAACGCCCTTCTTGCCCTCAATGCCGACTACAGAGAACTGCTTGCCAGGGCCTCCAAGCCGCCCGGACTGCCAGCCTCTGCCCCCACCCAGTCTTACTGGCTGGCCGACCCGCCGTTCCCTGAACTGGTCGACGCGCGGTCCGAGAAGCTGCCGGAATTCGTTGATGTCGCCATAATTGGCAGCGGCATAACGGCCGCCGCTGTTGCCCGCACCCTACTGCTTGAGGCTCAGCGCAAGAATGCCCCGTTGGAGAGCGTCGTCGTTCTGGAAGCGCGCCAGTTGACCAGCGGCGCCACGGGCAGAAACGGCGGCCACATCAAGCCTGCATCATACGCAGACTTCGCGTTGTTGAAAAAGAAATTCGGAGCTGACCGCGCCGCTGCCATTGTCCGTTTCCAGCGTCAGCATCTCACCCGCATCCCCGACCTTTGTCGCGCCGAGCACTTTGATGTCGCCGAATGCCGCGACGTCGAGACGGTCGATCTCTTCTTGGACAGCGCCTCGTTTGAAAAGTGCTCCAACCAAGTCGACGAGCTCAAGCATGCCGTGCCCGAAGCCGTCCACACCATCAGCGACAGCAAAGAGACCCAAAATGTACCTCCCCACCTCAAAAAAAACCCCCCGATACAATCATCTAACCACCACCTCACCAGAAATACCACGCCGGCCCCCAAGTCGCCGGCTCCATTGCCTACCCCGCCGGCGCCCTCTGGCCCTACCGCTTCGTCGCCGCCGTCTGGCACTCCCTCCTCGCGCAATTCCCCACCACCCTCTCCGTCGAGACCTCCACGCCCGTCGAGTCGGTCGCGTGCGCGCGGTCGGACCCGTACCCGTTCCTGCTGCGCACCCCGCGCGGCGTCGTGCGCGCCCGCCACGTCGTCCACGCCACCAACGCCTTCGCCGCCCACCTGCTCCCCGGCCTGCGCCAAAAGATGACCGGCCTGCGCGCCCACATGTCCGCCCAGCGCCCCGGCGCCGCCTTCCCGTCCGACCCCGCCGGCGCCCGCTCGTGGGGCGTCGTGTACGGCGGCGGCTTCGACTACATGACGCAGCGGCCCGCAGGTGGGGGAGGAGCAGGAGGAGCGGGAGACCTCATGCTCGGCGGCGGCTTCCTCCGCTCTCTCAAGCAGGGCCTCGACCAGATGGGCGTGTGGGACGACAGCGCCATCGACGCCCTCACGGCCGCCCACCTCAACGGCGTCCTGCCGGCCGTCTTCGCCCCGCAGCACTGGGGCGCCGACGCGCCTGGTGGCCGCCTCGTGCAGATGTGGTCCGGCACCATCTGCTTCACCGCCGACAGCGTGCCCTTCGTCGGTAGGGTCGATCCGCGCTTGACCGGCCGCGAAGTGAAGCCGTCGTCGTCGTCGTCGAAGGAACAGCAGCAGCAGCCGGAACCGGGGGAGTGGATCGCCGCCGGCTACCACGGCGACGGCATGATCTACGCGTGGCTCTGCGGGAGCGCCGTCGGTTTGATGCTCGCCGGTTCCGAGGATGATGAGGGTGTGCCAGAGAGACCGGGGTTGCCGGGGGGTAGAGTGGACGACTGGCTGCCGAAGGAGCTGCGGATCAGCTACGAGCGGGTTAAGAGATTGAGTCTTGCCGATCTGGCCGATGAGATGGAGTAGCTCGTCTGCGAAGACAGCAATCCCCCCCTCCCCACCCAATTATCTTCTTCATCCTTTGCGATGGAGGACATCATATTTCCCCCCCCCCCCCTCACTGGCTTTCCAAAGCACCACCCATCCGCCGCAAACCCGACCCCACGCACGTTCGACGCCCGCACACGCGATCCAGGATCCCAACCACCATCAACCCGCAAAACACACTCCCCGGGAGGATATTACGCAGAATGTCCTCGAGCGCCATGCCAAAGAATAGAGACACACAGACACCCAGTAACACCATCACCGCAACCGTCCGCTTCCCGTATCTCCACCTATGCTGGCGATACCACCACACCGCCGCAGCCGCGTACGCCGCGCACGCCGCCAGCAACGCTGCCGAGGACGGCCGCCAGTAGCACTTTTCCTCGTCCTCGCCGATGAGGAGCCAGTGGCGCGCGCAGAACGGGAGCGGCCTGGCGCGCCAGAAGGTGCCGACCACGGAAGAAGCGATCGCCATGACCGATGCGGCGAGCGCGTGCGCCGCCAGTGAACAGGCGGCGCGTGGCCGCGCTCGTTGCCGTCCAGGCGGGCGGGGAGGCGATTTGGCCTCCTCCAAAAGGGATGTACCGGTGGCGGAGCGGTGGTGGTGGTGGTGGTGGTGGTGGTGGTGGTGATGATGTGCAGCAGACGTCCTGGTGTGGGGGATGTGAGAAAAGAACGTTACTGGCGGTTCCGTAAAAATAGCTCGCATCCTCAAGCAATCAGAATGATGGACATGGGGGCTTACATCTCGATGTCCTCGTTGATCGTCTCCAGGTTCCCTTGCGGCGGCGGCTCTCGCGGCGGAGCGTGACGATCGCCGCCGCGGTAGGAGTGGTGGCTCCGCCGCGGGACGTTGGTGGTGGTGGTGGTGGTGGCTGCAACCGGATGCGTCGAGCGCGTCATATCTGGCAGTACCTAGCGCTTTGGCCTCAAAGGGCTGCTGCTGTGGGGTCTTTGGTCGTGAACGTCGCTCCCCGCGTAGAATCGGAACCTTGTCGGGTTGACCAAGGCCTTGGAT
This sequence comes from Diplodia mutila, assembly GCA_022560015.1. Taxonomy (NCBI): domain Eukaryota; kingdom Fungi; phylum Ascomycota; class Dothideomycetes; order Botryosphaeriales; family Botryosphaeriaceae; genus Diplodia; species Diplodia mutila. The sequence continues at coordinate 7,692 of JAFISB010000058.1, read as the reverse complement.
GGCCAAAATCAGCTAAGAAGAGGGTCCTATCGCGTACCAGCAGTAGGGAAAAAAAAAACAACAACAACAGAACGCTGAGTCATGACCAGCTCATTTGCCACGGAGCTCTGGGTCGAATTGCGACGAGCCCTTCTGAGAGCACATGCGAACGAGTTGCAGAGTCGGGGGTGGGGGGGATGATGTGAGGAGAAGAGGGTGCACGCCTTGGTGGGCGGGTGTGTGGTGTGGGTGGGGAGGGAAAGTCTAGGCTGCAATGTGCGCAAGACATCTGAGGTCAGACAGAAAATCTCGGCTGTCGTTGTGGTTGGCTGCCGAAACCCGCAGAAGGGAGCACGTAAGCAAAGCCGAATGTCGACATTGATGTTCGTTCGCTATTATGCAGCGAGCAGTAATAATACCATGCCGTTTTTTCCCGGACAGGGTCCCCACTGCCGGTAGGTGGCTACATCCAACCAACCAAACCCTCGACCGGGGGTCCCCTTTGGCGAATCCGGTTGATTTTCCAAGCGGACCAATGAGGTTGTGCATGCGTTGAAAATACTTGGGTCCGCTGGACGTTACTCAAATATTCGCAGAGCATTTTGAATCCGCTAGGAGCTGGCACTGCGGGGGTGCAACGGATTCGCACCCTAATTAAGTAGGTAGTAGAATCATGTGTCTGGACGTATCTGCAACCGACAAAGCTATTCGGGTCGTTCAATATATACCCAGGGTGTGAAAGGAGAACCTTCATCGATTCGTAAAAAGGAGCTAGGGGCCACGGCCAATCTGGCCATCATGCTTTTTTCCCTCCAAAGCCTGTCTATGAATGGATATCAAAAAAGCAAAAAAGCTGGGGTATAGGGGAATTCTAAGAACATAAGGGCACAAGGGGCAAGATGATATCTATATATTACGGGCTGGAGGGGAAAGGAAAGAAAAAAGGAACAGTGAGAGAAATGAATCAAAAAAGAGGCAGGATCTACTCCATCCACGCTGCCAAAAGGACCAAACCGCTGATGCAAATCGCGAGCCTGACCACCAAAACAATCAAGCATTCGCCAAGCAACATCTCTACTACCAACCAGTCTCAAAATACTCGTCTTCGTCTTCGTCGTCATCGTCATCACCAAAGCCCCACGCTGACTCCATCGCCGTCTTGGCATTGCTGACCCTCGGTTGTTCTTCCGCCGCCGCCGCCGCCGCCGCCATCGCGCCCGGAACCTGGCTCCATACGAAGTAGGAAGGTCCCGCCGCCGCCGGCGCAGCAGCAACAGCGCTGGGAGGGGCACGTTGCTGCTGGATTGCGGGCGGGAGAGGATCATGCATTTGCTGGTGGAAGTTCTGACCGATGTGGTGCAGGTGGTTGTGGTTTTGGCTGTGGTTTTGGTTGTGGAACAGCGGCTGTTGCTGCTTCACATGTCCGTAGGTCGGCTGCGACTGCGAGGAATACTGGCCATGATACGTGTAAGGGTTCTGATGCTGCGCATAGTGCGCGTGAGGCACGTGTTGAGCCCTATTCTGCGTGTTGAGGGACGCATGGTCGTAGACGTGACCGTACGTCGCCTGTTGCTGCTGCGGCGGGGCGCCGTACGAAAACGGCGGCGGCGGGAAGGACTGACCGTACGGTCCGGGAACGTGCTGAGTCTGCTGCTGCTGTTGCTGGTGGACGCGGTGCATCTGATCATGACCTCCGTATGCTCCCTGAGCTCTGAGGACTTCCTGCTGTCGCAACTGCTGTTGTATCTGCATCTGATGCTCCTGCTGCCGCCGTTGTTGCTCCAACTGCTGTCGCTGCAGCTGCTTCAGCTGCTTGAGCTTCTGGCTTTCACCGACACAAAGCGAGTTCTGCAGAACGCGGACGCCCGCTCCGGGGCTCATCCGGCCCCTCTCGCACTCTCGTTGGATCGCCAGCGATCTGACTTCCTCCATGTACTCGAGCGGCTGAAAGTGCTCCTCCCTCTTTCTCAGCTGGTCGTCATCTTCAGCCATCTGCTGTCTGTACCAGTTCAGCTTCTTCAAGCCCTCGTACTCGTCATGGCGCCGTTCGGCCAATGCCTTGTAGTGCTCAACCATGACATTTCCATCGCGCAGGGAGCGGTCGTCGTTCAAAACCTGCACTTCCTTCGGCCAGTAGGTGAAGGCTTCCTCGGCGATGCGCTCGCCGTTGATCTCGTTCCGTTCCCTGCGCTCGTCGTAGTCCATCGAACGCTCGGTCCAGCCTTCCCAAGCGGGGCTCCGGTTCTTGTCCAGAGCGTCCAGCATCTCAATCTGCCATCCGCGCAGGAGCGGACCGGTGCGGCTTGAAGTAGCTCCAAACTCCCTGCCGAAAGCCTGTGTTTTGGCGGTGGGAGTCTTGGTGGTATCGTCGGCGTCGGAATATACCTTTATTGTCTCGGCTGAACTGTCACGATTATGGTCGCGATGCTGAGGACGCACGGTAGAGCTGCCGTTAGGGATTGAGGTGACACGACTGTGTTGAGGATGGATTGACGGCTTGCTCCGCGAAGGCAGTTGATGCAAGGACTGGTGGAACTTCGTGTTTTGTGCGTCAGGGAGGGACTGGTACACCCTCTGAGTGCCGCGCTGTGGGTGGCCATTCTGAGTGTTGTATGGCGTATTTTGCCTCTGAAGAAGTGGCGTCGATTCTGGCTGGTTGGCATGGTTGTGCTCCATGGCGCTCCTCATCAGCTCCGGAACGGGGGTGTCTGAAGTACGACCGCCAGTACGGAGTGCGCCTCGAGACGAAGTGTTGCTTGCTCCGGTGCCTCTACGAAGCTGGTGCTCTTCGTGCGAAAGGACAACGGGTTCGCCGTCGGCCGGGCTGAATACCTCGAGCTGAACCTCGCCTTTGCAAAAGTACTCGCAGAAAGTGTTCCAGTAGTTCAAGTCGACACCCTTACCCGTCAGGAGCGGGTACGTGCCGCCGCGTTGGAAGCGCAAGCATGTAAGACGTTCCATCTCGTGGACGAGGACGGAATTCTTATCACCCTCATCGCCGATGCTAAGACCAGACATGGCGGCGGACATTTGTTCTACCCGGCCTTTGACGGCGTCGACGACCTTGAAGCAGAAAGGGCGTTGGAGCGGGAAAAGAAAATTCTCTCGGTCCTCGACGACGTGCAAGACCCCGTCACTGGCAGAATGGTTCCTCCCCACGCGCGCCCGCGCTGTTGCCTTGTACTCGGTGTACGCCCGAGCATCTTTCAGGTGCACCCGCCCTGTACCCTGATTTTGACGTACCTGGACAATTTTCGGCGCCAACGGGGCGCGGCCTGCAGTGGTTGATTTGCCCTGAGCCTTGTTGTCCACCTCTGCTTCATCCGACGACACGTGTTCGCGAACAGGCCCGAGGACCTCCAAGACCCTCGATGCATGCGCCGAAGGCCAGGCAACCATCTGCCATGAGTGCTGAACAGAGTTCTCTCCCAACATGGGCGCCTCAACGTCCGGATTCTGACCTCCACGCCTGATCTTTTTCGCCACGTGGACCCCGGTTCCAGTTTTCTCTTCCTGCGGTCCGCCTGGACCCTTCGAACCATAGCCCAGAAAGCGCTTTTCATTCTCTCGCACGAACAAGATGGTCCAAATGTTGGGATTCGCGGTAGAAGTCTCGTGGTAGGGGCCGCGATCGTTAAGGTTGAACAGCGCCCTCCGCGCATTCTCAGACTCCAGAACGACTTCCATCTCGAACATTTTCACCTCGGCGGCATCGCGCTTAGCTGCGATGGTGAACAGCTTGACCGGCTTTTCCCTGAGCGCCTCGGGCACATGCGGTTCGAAGCACGGAACCGTCCTCGCGGTGACGGACTCGATCGGAATTTCGCGCGGCTGCAACAGGCACAGCCCTTTCCAGTTCGTGCGACCGAAGCGGAGCCACTGGTCGAAGACATCTTCGAGATTCGGAACAACATTGCACTGCGTAGCCGACTGTCTGGGAGGTTGCGGTGTAGGATGACACTGCGGTAAGCTTTGCGGCGTGTTATCGTGCCTACCAGCGGCTTTGTGCTTCAAGGACGTGTCCGACAGAACATTGTTTTGTACATTGTTTTGTACACTTTGACAGTCCCCACAAGATTCGCCCTCGGCGTCGACATCCTCTTTGTCTTCGTAGATGTTGAACTCACTGCTCGCGATGCTCTGTGGGCTGAATGGTGACGCGGGCGTAAAAGCGTTGCCAAGTACATGCGAGTCCTCCCCAGCCGCCGACATGGAGTCGCCGATCTTGGAACCCGTCTTGACTTCCGGGGCCGGTGCAGCGGGAAAACTGAATCCCAAAAGGTCCGGGTGATAGTTGCGCCTCGCTGGCTCGGCGGGTGCCTGGTGGCCTGGGCGCTTCCTCGAAACTGACTGGACATTTGAGTGCGCCTCGAACTTAGTAGACGGGTGAGGTAAGAAGTCTTTTCCCATCAGCCCGGTCATGGGCGTGGTTGCTTCGGGGCGCCGCGATGTAGACTCGTCCTTCCGGTTGCGCTGACCAACAACATCGTCGGCAGTTGGTGCCCATTCCGTCGAAGCGGTGGTCGATGAAAGCGACTGCGGGCCCTTCTGAAAGGCAGTGGCTAATGAAACAATGGGTGATGAAACAGTGTCAGCGCTCGGTAGGGGTGGCGGCGCAAGGAATGGCTCGTTGACTTTGCCGTAGCCCAAGGCGTGCTGCAAAACCGCGGAGCGGTCGGTTACAATGGCCCTGCGCTGTTCGATATTCCTGTCGTCGACGGCGTTCCGCCGCTTCCGATGTTGCTCATCGTACATCGCGCGACAGCTGCAGTGGAAGAAGTGTACGTGTTGCGGCGCTTCAAAAGAGCGAAAGCGGTGGACGTGCTGGGTAGATGTCAGGTTTGCGGAAAAAGGAGGAAGAAGAGCGGCGGAACAAAGGGTTGGCGCAAAGCAGGAAAGGAAGTAGAGGAAGGGTCTGCCAAAAGTATGCGGCTGAAGCGAGAGCGTGAACCCGCCGGCCTTACCCCATATGCAGGGTCCTTCGCCCGCAGGAAAGGCAGGCACGGGACAGCGGCAAGTGCACGAGTTACAGTATCGCAGTGCAATGACTAAATAGGTGGAAGCGAATCAGTGACGAGATTACTCGTTGTGATCGAGTCCCATCTGTCCATGTGGTCGTCAGGCCCTGCCTGTTTGGGTAAGTGTTTAGGGACACGCGGAATAAGCGATACTTATAGACACGAGTGTGTTATTGGCCCAAACTAATTCTCCTGTGGGTCTCGGCGCCCCGAGACGTGCGTGATATTGCATTTGGTAGGTGGCTGCTTCCGTGGTAACACCACTTCCACGCAGCTACAAGTTCGACCACCACCACGGTGATCATCATCGGGTCAGATTAACTTTGATAAGGGGAAAGTCACGTGTCACCGAGCAGCGTGAGGTATTCCGTGAGGTCATGACGTTGAACGTCAGCATTACTATTCATCGCAGAGTATTTACTAGTCACTCTGATCGGCCGTACCCTCCGATAATATTTCCATGCAGATTCATTACCAACCCTCTCTACAACTCCGACTTCTCGCAGTCTCCGCTGCTGGTGTCGACGGAGAACTTGTAGATAGCCTCCAACACGTAGGGCGGATCCTCTGGGCCGAAGATCTGCTTGCTGTCGCGCTGCCACTCGGGTTGGTTGATACCGTCAATCCAGTCCTCCACCTCCATGACAACGCACCCGTACTGCTCGACAACGCGCGGGCGATCCGGATCATCGAACATGCCTTGGGTGTTCTTGAGTGTCAGGGTCCCTGCGTGCAAATCAGTATCAGGTATGGACTCTACATTGGTATAGGATGCTTACCGTTCTGGCCGCCGCACGAGTAAACCTGGAAAGCATCTTGGTCGGTGAAAACATCCACTTTGATACCCGAAAAATCACTCGACAGACTGGCCACGGGGCCCTTGGTCCGCCAGTCATAGGGGCCATCCTGTGCACGGTTGACAATGTAGCAGGTGTCATAACCGGTGCAGTCGGTGCCGCAATTGCCGACAATCTCAGGGTCGTCAAAGCTCGCGCCGATTTGCTTGGGAGCACTCCAGAAGTCGTTGACGGAACCCTTCTGGTTGGGCAGGATGGTGCCGTTGGGGATCAACATGCCATCAGTGCCAACACGCTGGCCGGAATAAGGGAGCGACAGGGTGTGGTTGAGGGCGGTTGCCGTGTCGTTGTTTTGGAAGCCATCCAAATTCCAGTACGTCTGAAACCATGTCAGACAAAATCTCGCATCGCCGGACGTCAGGAAACTCACATGAGAACTCAGCATAATGGGGGTCTTCTTGGTCAGTGCCGTGGCGTACATCTTCAGGTGCCAAGCATAGGGGGTCAGGGTGTAGGTGATGTAGCTCTTGACGTCTCCGGGAAAGCCTTGTTCTCCATCGGGATCGAGAAGAGAGAAGGTGATGGAGTTGTCGGTGTGTGCCTCGACGGTAAAATTGCGCTAGGCACCATTAGCACGGCTGCATCTTAAAAGATGCAAGCGGGCAGGGAAACAAAGAAAACGAACGCACCCAGTCCCAGCCATTGGATCCGCCGTGCAACGTGTCCAGGCCGCCATTCTCGTTGGCGTCAACCTCGTACTTTACGCCATCGATCTCGAAAGTGCTGTTCTTGATGCGGTTTGCGTAGCGCCCTTGGTGTTGGTCAGCCACACCCGCGATGCGCTTCCTCCCGAGGAGCTTGAAACATACCAGGAACGCCACCAAGATGAGGGTGCATCTTGTCGATGCCGTAGTAACTCGCATTGTCAAACCCCAGCACAATGTCGCGCTCGATGCCATTGGTGTCGTTGATGAAGAGGTTGGAGATGGAGGCGCCGTAGGCAATGAAATTGGCGCGAATGCCCTCGGCGGAGATTTCGTACTTGCCGTCGGCGTCCTGTGCGCGCACTGTGGAGAGCAGCAATGATGTAGCCGCGGCGAGCAAAGCGCTGGAAGCTACCATGTTGACGATGCGCTCGGAGTTGACGGGTTCCAATGGCACGAACGACCAATCTGGCAGGCAAGGTCAGGAAGGAGGCGGGAGGAAGTACATTTGGGCGGAGTGGGAAGCTGGGCCTTATAGTAGGCAGAAGCTACCCTAGACCGACGCACGCGCATGACCGGCGAGCTGGTAAGACTCGAGCGCAATTCTGGGCCATTTCCGGGGACAGGGAGGCGTGCTGCGGGGGGGACTGAATGAAGGCAGGAAGGATCATCAGGCACGCGGCGACAAAGCGGCCAACGCGCTGGGATCAAGCTTTGGTGCAACCCTGTCCGGTAGGCGTGTCGGTGAGGCCAAAGACCGGTGGGCGCATGCGGCGCGAAGGATCCGGCGGGCGGAGGCCGTGGTCCTTGCGGAGAAGGGCGCGGCGCGAGATGAGGAGACGCGGCACAGGCCAAGCCGTCGATGTCATTTGTTTGCTGCACAGGCAGGAAGGAGGAAGCTTGACCGACGCATTGGGGGCCATTGCGGGGGAAGCGGCGGGGGATGCGCCGCCAATTTCCGTCGCGCCCAGATACGCCGCCAGTTAACAACGCAACCCCGGGTCCCTTGATAGAATGATCTCGCATGCAGAAGGCCGATACGAGTCCAGAAGGAATTGCAGTTATTTCCCCCCCCCCCCCCCCCCCCCCCCCCCCCCCCCCCCCCCCCCCCCCCCCCCCCCCCCCCCCCCCCCCCCCCCGGCTCCCCCCCCCCCCCCCCCCCCCCCCCCCCCTAATTATTTCCCTGGGCCCCCC
>JAFISB010000057.1:11800-196811 GCA_022560015.1 Diplodia mutila | reverse complement strand
ACTATAATTTTTTAAGATTAAGTTATTTTTAATATACTTATTTATAATAGTTTAAAACTAAATATAGATACTAAATAAATTAATATTTTTTAAAAATATTTTTTAATATTAATCTTATTATATTATACTTTATTCTTCTTAGCTACCTATCTCTAAGGTTAAGTGTAAGGATTACGTCATACTCCACGTCCCCCACTAAGGACATGTGTACAAAGTTACGCTTACGATTTTATTGCACCCTTCTGCGGTAACTGAACCCACCTACTCTCTACGCCGTCAATTGGTTTTCATTGTTGCTCTTTCTAAATGGCTGCTCAAACGTACCCTCGCCCCGACTTCGAGCGCGCCCGCGTCCATTGGAAATCGCTCAATGGCCCGTGGGACTTCCTCTTCGATGATGATGATGCCGGGCTGTCCGAGGGCTGGCAGCTCAAAGGACTCCCAGAGAAGGCTGTTGCCACTGGAGCTGGATCGTCCAGGCCCGCGCACGAGTCTGAGAGCCAGAGCATTACGCAGAAGATAGCTGCAGGCACCCAGAACCTGCTGAGAGACAACCTGGTTTTCCGGGGCCTGACCGCCACAACCCATCAGAAGCGCCAGATCCAAGTGCCCTTCGTGTTCCAGTCGCCCGCTTCCGGCATCAACGAGCGCGGTGATCACGAGGTGCTTTGGTACGAGCGGTTCGTCGAGGACATCCGCACCGCGGAGGAGAAGGAGCGAGGGGACAGAGCGCTGCTCCGGTTCGGTGCCGTCGACTATGAAGCCAAGGTCTGGCTGAACGGCCAGCTCGTGGGAGGTCATCGCGGCGGACACGTGCCCTTTGAGATGGATGTCACGGATGCGCTGGGCTCGGTGCCCTCTGGCCCACTGAGGCTCACCGTCCGGGCGTACGACTCGGCGTACGACCTCACACAGCCGCGAGGCAAGCAGTACTGGGGCGCCAAGCCGGAAAGCATCTTCTACACGCCGTCGGGCGGAATTTGGCAGTCGGTCTGGCTCGAGGCGGTGCCGTCAGCCAGGATCGCCGACAGCAGCTTCGGAACGGTGCTGCGGGCCAACGACATCGAGTCCGGAGAGCTTCAGGCCCAGATCGCCGTGCTGGGCCGCAAGGCTGGCCACGAGTACAGCGTCGAGCTCGAGGCCAGCTTCGCGGGCATCCCGGTCGCCACGTCGGCCAAGAAGGAGCTGCCCAAGGAGAAGGACCATGTGACGCTGGCCCTGGGGTTGCGCCTCTCGCAGCAGCAGCTCTCAAGCCTGCCGGCAGCACTGCAGCAAGACGCGCCTCTGGAGAGCGAGCGTTGCTGGAGACAGGGGCTGGCTCTCTGGTCGCCCGAGCACCCGCTGCTGTACGATCTGACCCTGCGGCTCTTCGACTCGACGGAGAAGCTGGTGGACGAGGTGAAGACGTCGACCGGCATGCGCTCGCTGGACTGGACCAAGGGCGACGGCGCGCTTCATCTGAACGGGCGCCCGCTGTTCCAGGCCCTGACGCTCGACCAGGGATACTGGCCCGACACGTTCATGACGCCGCCGTCTCCCGACAGCCTGAAGGCCGACATCGAGCTGTGCAAGAAGATGGGATTCAACGGCTGCCGCAAGCACCAGAAGGTCGAGGACCCCGTGTTCCTGTACTGGGCCGACCGCCTCGGGTACATTGTGTGGGGCGAGATGGCCAATGCCTACCAGTTCAGCCAGCAGTATGTCGACCGCTTCAACCAGGAATGGACCGAGGCCGTCAAGCGGGACATCAACCACCCCTCCATCATCACGTGGACCCCTGTCAATGAAAGCTGGGCATACACCTCGCTCAAGGACAGCGTCGAGCAGCGCAACCACATCCGCGCTCTGTACTACATGACCAAGTGAGTCGACCCCCGCACTCTTCGCCCTCCCCTCCCCGGGCACTGACCGTTCTGCAGGACCCTCGACCCCACGAGGCCCATCAACGACAACTGTGGATGGGAGCACGTGTGCACCGATCTCACGACCTTCCACGACTACAGCGATGCCCCTGCCCTGACGGAGACGTGCGCGACCTTGGATGGCATCCTCGCTCCCAAGGCCGGCCGACCCATGTTCGTTGCACCCATTCCCGGCTTGGACCCGGGTGCTGAGCACCGTCCTGGCGCCGTCACCCTGAACACCGAGTTCGGAGGCGTCAACATTGCCGCTGCCGCAGGCGACGCCGCCGACGAGTGGGGCTACACCACTGCCAGCGATCCAGACGATCTGCTGCAAAGGATTGAGCGTCTCATGATGGGCGTCGTCCAGCCCGGCCACTCCAGCGGCTTTGTGTGGACGCAGTTGTGAGTACCAATGCATCCGATGGCACGTGAAGGTTTCGCTAACGTATGCCGCAGGGCTGATATTGAACAAGAGACCAATGGCCTCTACTCGTTCGATCGCAAGGAGAAACTCAGCGCGGAGAAGGTGAAGGCTGTTTTGGAGAAAGTGCTCCGTGTTTTCTACAGTAGCCGCGGTCTATAACGCCGTTACAGACGCCAGACCGTATGCTTCCTAGTCTAAAATCTCAAGATGCATGGCAGGATTATCAAATCGTGTATGGAATTGATTCAAAGGCCAATCCGTCTTTTCTCTTTGTGGATCCAAGACGGCCTCTATATTACCAGCCATTGTTTGGTAAGGTTTCTAGCTCCCTGGAAATCCTCCGTCAAAGCCAGGATCATCTGGATCGCGAATGCTGCGTCTTTTGAAAAGTCCTCCACTCTAAGCGACCCATCTGGTCCCCCCTTGGCGTGCTCGGCACTTATTCGCCGCTCCAGAGCCAGCACGCGCTCATATGCTGGCAGCGCCAAATGGTACAGACCGAGCATGTGCCAGACGCGCGCTACGTTGAACTCCGCTTCCTGAAGTTGCAAGGCAACACCCGACTTGCTCCGCAACTCGTAGTAGCGGTGCAGGAAGGCCAGTCCCTGCTGGATCTGATATTGCCGATTCTCCGACTGTCGCTTCATCGCATGCTGCATGTATGCTATCGCAATGGAGAAATTGAGCACCGCATCGTTTGGTTCCACGCTGTACGCTCTGAAGAAGTAGTTCAGCGCGTTGAGATACGCCCCGCCGCTCGCGAGTACGTGTCCATACATGGAAAGGAGAGCAACATTGACATCCATGATCCCTTCCGGGTTACCGTCGTTCTGGCCACCTTTGGTGTATCCAGAGCGCTCTTGATCGCCAAACTTGTACATGAGACGAGCTTCCTTGTCGAGCAGGGCAAAATCCATTGCCTTGATGAGGCGGAGAACGAACTTCTGAGATGGCCCTCCATTGTACCAGGATCGATGGCCGGAATAAAGGCGGTTGATTAGACCGAAGAGTCGATAGGCATCGTTGGAATACGCGTGCTGCTTGATGAGGTAGCGACAGGCGTTGCAGAGGTGTTCCTCATCTCGCAGAACCAGAGCGCACGCTGTCACAGGTCAGTCCTCGGCACCGGCTCAGGTTGGAGAAGAGCATACCTAGCCAGCAAACGTAGATGTGATGTTCCCGTTGACTGTTGTGGTGGAAAATGTTGGCGTTGGCAGCAGCTTGAATGACAGTCCAACATCGGTTGTTCTTGCCGTATTTCGCAACCAGTAGAGCGTAGCGGCAGAAGATGTCGAGCCACTCGTCGAACGGAATGTCGTGAAATTCTTCGGGCGCCTGTTCTCCGACGTTGAGATGTGTGCTGGGATCTCCTGCTGCATGTCAGCGCGAGGACTTCAGTCAACCGTCATTGTACCCACCTTCTGAAGCACCTTCGCGGTTAGAAACCGTTGCCAGATACGCAAGTGCAGACTCTTTCATCCGGAAATGACTGCCCTTTCGGCCAATGTATCCCACAAACTTGACGTGCTTGTCTCTTCTTGGATAAAAGGCCTCCATCCTACGAAACTCATCAACCATTTGACCGGCAAACTCCATGTATATCTCTGTCGATTCTTCATCGCCCTCATCCACAAGATCCTCGATGGCTTTGAGTTCTTGGTACATATCCCGAATTGCTCTGTCACGTTGTTGAGCCCCTTCAAGCTTCTCCTTCTCCGAATCGAGAAGTCCACGGAGCCGGCGTCTTGACTTATGCTCCTTGACCTCCTTTGCCTCTTTTGGCCTAGCCGGAGATCTTTTGGGTTCGAGGGATTGAAGAGTCGTCGGCTTCGGCGCAAGCTCGCGCAGCACGGTTGGTCTATGGGGCCTTGAAGCTTTGACTGGAGCTGGCCTCTTCACATGTTCTTTCGCTTGTGTGGGCCTCTGTGTGGGTAGCTGCACATTTAGCTTGGCCTTCCTGACGAGGTCAATGCCACCTTTTGCAATCACATCCTGAGCAACGTCATTGCATCTTTGCATCATGCCCCACTCCTGGAAGAAGCGTGCGACCTGGACGCAGCCCGAGAGATCTGTTCCGGCTGCATCGAGGGCTGCATCGATGGATCGTTCGGCTTCCACGTTGTCCTTGAGGGCCCAGTGACACGCCGCAATTGAGATGTACAGCGCTGTTTGTGGAACATCCGGCACCCTCCGCAAAGCGTTGTAGTAGCGTAGTGCTTGCACATGATTCCCTGACATGGTTAGCGCGTCTGCAACTTCTCTGAATAAATCATCGAAGTCAAAGACAGCAGCCATCTCCGAACCGTCTTCTGGCTCAAGGTGTTCGAAATGCGCCTGCAACACACCATAAGCTAACGAATTCTGGACAGCTTCAGGGATAAATACTTACAATAGCCTCACCGAGACACGTCGGACCGATATGTAGGCGGAACATGCCCAGCTTGACTCTAATCTCAAGTGGCAGACCAGCACCATAGGCAGACTTATCATGTTTGCCAGGCACAAACGCTTGGACTTGGACCCTTCGGGGTTCGTCGTCCAGATCCCACTCACGATCATCCGCTTGGCCATCCCAGAAACTTTCATGCTGCCGACCGAGGATCCATCTTGCCCCCGAACGCAGTCGAGGTATGGCGTTATCGTACCTCTTCAGCGTTTGCATCAATTCCAGGTAGCTGTTGAGAATCTGCCAGTCAAGCTGGCTGTAGTCGTCCTTTTGGAACTCCATATGATACTCGATGGCTTTCTCGAAAGGCTCTACGGCTCGCTCGGGCTCTTGGGTGACGGCGCACAATTCAGCCAGTTGCTGAATGCGGTCCAGCTCATACTCGTGACCCTCGATCTTCAGCATCATCTCCAGCTCCGACTTGGCCTGGCCCTTGTGATCGAATCTGAGCTGGAAGTCCAGCCTTCGACAGCGAGCCTCCCAGTCGTTGGGGTCGATGCGAATGGCCTGACTGTAGCATCGATGAGCCCACTCCAAGCGAGCCCTCTCATCACCCTCGAGATCAAGAACCCTGGTGGCGATTCTGTGCCACAAGCTGACATCGCGCTGGAGGACCGCACCCATGGATAGCACGTGTACGGATTCTTCGTATTGTCCCTTGGCATACAGGATCTCAGAAAGAAGGTTGTAAGAGGCAAAGACCTCTGGGTTTATTTTTATGGCATCACCGGCATGCTTCATGGCGGCTTCAAGGTCCTCTCTGAGCCAGGCTTGGGTTGCTTTTGCAAGCGTGTCCTTGAATTCCGGACCTGGATCCTTCGCCTCGCGAGGCCTTCTTCTGGCTCTTGGAGCGCCACGCGGTCTTCCGTCGCCGTCATCAGCACCAGATCGACCCCGGCCTCGACCCCGGCCTCGACCACGGCCGCGACCGCGGGATCCTCTTGCAGCACGACCTCTGCCACGGCCTCGGCCTCGTCCACGACCACGGCTCCTTGGAGGGTCGTCGAGATCGAAATCAGAGTCCAAGTCCTCATCAGAGACGCCGGCGTGGTTGACACTTTCGTCAGAACCAGAGAAATCGGGATCAAGGGTTGGGTCGTGGAGGCCGGGGATGTCGCCGTTGAGAACGAGTTCTTCATTCATCATCATGTCGTCATCCGTATCCAGCATGTCATCCTCCTGGTGAGCAGTCCACGGTGTGGAGTAGCTGGAGTTGACCTGCTCGTCTTGGTACTGGACGTCTTCCATGGCCGGGATGAAGCCTTCGTGGACGATGGGGCCCTGGCCATAGTAGCCATGCTCGGGGCCATACTGGGCGTCGGAAGCGTGCGGAGGGTAGGCGTAGTCTGGAGGCAGCATGGCGGCAAAAGGATTGTGCTGGTCCTGGGGAGCATAATGCTCGGGCGGGGCAGCGTAGAAATCCTGATTGTAGTCATCCATGGCGGACAGGTCGCGGTCAGCCTACCGCACAGAGTCTAGAAAGTGTCCTTTTTTTGCGGCGGAGGCTCATGGATTAGGCACGCGCAGGTGTGGCGCTGGCGGATGAGGAGCAGAGGAAGATGGGTGAGGGCGGCAGAGCCAAAAGAAGAAGCAGCCGGTCGGTGCGCGAGTCAGACGGGCCTTTACTCGCGAGTCATGCTCCACTACCTGTCTGTCACGCCCGATGCCTCAGGCGACAAGGTATCAGGCATCTGTGAAATTTGTATTCAGCTAGGCTTCAGCTAGATTTGCGAGGTGCAGTAGGACCTCACTTGCATTCCATTGACCTAACACGATGCCTTCGTGGGCACATCGGCAGCTGTCCCTGAGCGCTTCAACGTGTCCCACATAGGCTTCTATCTTTGGCTTGTCTCGCAGTCTTGATGAAAGCTTCGCATGGATACGATGGACTCCTGGATCTGGAGGTAGAGGAAGTATCTCCATAATGGTAGACTCCTTTTCACTTGCTCTCGCTACAAGGCAGCCAAACGTTGTGGCCGAATGTCTTTCAAATGCGCGTCTACTGGGACCAGGTTCCTGGTATCTCTATCACTAAAACGCCGCCCAAATGCTCAAAAACGAAGTAGTCCTACACGCTCTCATCCGCTTCTTTGATGGGTACCATTTCATACTGCCCTCTCCCGCGGCCCCGGCCGCGTCCGTAGCTTGCGCCCTCGCCCTCCTGCGAGTCTTCGACGGGAGCATCGACACGTTTCGACGGACGACTGGGACCGCCGCCTCCACCGAAGTTGATGGGCTGCAGTTCCCTCCACTGACAGCTCCATATCCCCAGAAACGTCATCAGGGCGGCGCTTGCCAGCTGGACGGCCCACCACAACCAGTGCGATGGTATCGAGTGTGAATACAGCGAGGTGACGATGAGGTGGAGGAAGTGGACGGTGAGGGCGAAGTCGGGTATCAGTTTCGAACGCGCCACCAAGAGGAGAAGGTATATGACGCTGGGGAGCGGAGCCACGTTAGCGTGAAGCGGGCGGCAGAGAGGTGCGTCAGGGGAGCATACCAAATCAAGCTGTTGAGCATCCACACGAGCCCCAGCATCCAGCCAACGGTCACGTCACCGCGCAGGCTGCGCCAGCTGAGCAGCAGGTCGAGGCTGACGTCGCGGCCGGCGACCAGGGCGGTGAAGACGATCAGGACGGCGGCGGATAGATAGTAGGCGAGCTGGAGGAGGACGATCTGGGTCAAGATGCGCAACGGGGCGACATCCGCGAGCGCGCCGGGCCTTGGGGGTCGACGGCGGCGAGCCATGCGTGCGCTGCTGCTACCCGGGGCTCATCTGCCGGAGACTGGGCGAGGAGAGAGGAGCGTGAGGCGGCCGCTGACTTGCGACAATGAAGCGGCGGCCACGCAGCACCTCCGAGCGCGCGCTGCCTGCTGACTTAGCGGCCAGCGCGAGACCACGGCCGGCCACGTCTTGGCGCGCTCCGTCATACTACCGCTGCCGCTGCTGCTATCGCCCGCCCACCTCCCCCTCTAGCAAACCCGCGCTCCACTACTCGCCATCTACTCAACGCACGCCATGGGCTGGTTTTCTTCGTCGACACCCGCCGGCCCCAAGCCGTCGTCGGACGGTGCTTTCGAAGCACCCGACCGGTCTAGCCGCGCGCAATGCTGGGAGGCGCGCGACGCCTTCTTCCAGTGTCTCGACCAGCACAACATCATCGACAGCGTCACCAACAAGGACGAGGCCGCTGCCCGCTGCGGCCGCGAGGACAAGGCATTTGCACAGAACTGCGCCAGCAGCTGGGTGAGCGTTACCCGGCAGATGCGTTGCAGGCGGCGGATGCTGACGGCGCGCAGGTGCAATACTTCAAGAAGCGACGAGTCGTCGAGCACAAGAAGGAGCAGACGCTGAAACAGCTCCAGGCCGAGGGTGCAAGGCCGCTGTCGCAAAGCCAAGTGTGAGGGTGGTGGGGCGCATTGTACGAGTACAGAGTGCAGCAAGCAATCAGTAAGGAATTTCCCCTCCGCGGGTCTGGCTGGGCAGAGTCGGTGTGGGATTGTAGCATCTTTATTATGTGGCAAAGGGTGACTGCGTAGATGCGGGAAGCTGCTTGTCGAGTCTGATGTCTGAAACTCATGTACGCTGCGGCTGCGGCGGACGTGGCGCCAGTGACTTGTCACTCCTCGGCGCAGACCCGCCGCTGGGCTGCATGTCTTTTGTGCTTGCAACCCCCAACGGCGGCGTGTTGGCTGGATCGATCCACGGCTTGACGCAGTATCACGGTCCGGCGCATGCACAGCCTCCGGTATAGCGGAGTCGTATCCGCGGATGTGCAGCCTGCGTGAGTTGGGCTAACGTACACATGGCTGAAGGAAGCCACCCGAGATCCTGCATCTGCTGCCCCAGCTGTCGGGCTCTCACACACCTGGCCCCCTCGTCTGCGGTCGACACGCCTTCGCAGGCTCCCTCCTCTGCCGCGGACCTTTGCTCACCGGACCGTTGTGTTCACCTGGGAAACGCCTTCCCGGACGATGGCCACAGGGGTGTCGAACCTTATCTGAGGGGCGCGACAGCGTCAAGAGCGGGGCTGCTGGGATCGTTCTCGGGGAATAGGCTTGCGATCCGCCTGCCGGTAGGACAAGATCATCTGCGTCCCTCGTCTGCCGTGCCGACGCCACTACTTCAGACTCGACGTCTTCCCTTGCTTCGCGCTAAACCCTCTCCGCCGCCGAGCAGACGCTGCATGACGTGAAGTCAAAAGCTTGGATTTCCATTTCACTACCAAATGCCTGGCCTCCCTCCCTCTAGAACCACACTGACTGCAGGATCCGGACCACGACCGAAGACGTAGCGCCAGCGCCTGAACGTCGAGGCCTTGGCATGACACTAGCTATGACCCATCCCACATGCATGACCCTCAATGGTGGAAAACCCCCGGCCCTGTGCCTTGCCTACCGATACGTCGTTCTGAAGATATTCGAGGGGTCGAACTCCCGTCTGAAAATCTCGTGTTCCGAAGCGCCGCCCTTTGCGTTTCCTGGCTGGTTCGTCTCTATGGCAAAGACGACGTTGACGAAAGCACCCTGAAACTCCTTCTCGTGGAACAGGAGGCTTTTCCACATTCTTGCCACCTCTGCAGCAGGATTGCGGAAAATGGGGCCCACGCCAAACGCACCCAAGCATATGTCTTTATGGCCCCATGCAGCAGCGATGCGCAAGACGGCCCGCATCTTGTCCAGCATGAGCTCGCGCTCCTGTTCAAACGAATACTGCGTGCCCGTCTCGTCAAGCTTCGGGCGCCGCACAGGAGCGACAGAGATGACGGGCAAAGCTCTGAACTCTCTCCAGAGCTGATATGACTCTGGCCCGTCGCGGTAGACCACTGCGAAGGCGTTAGTCGGAAACTTCCGTGACGCGGACGTACATCTCTTACCAACTGAAGGCGAGTATACACCACCTCTTTGTGGTATCGGATAATGTCCGTGTGCCGCCGTCGTATACCCTGACCAAGGGGTCACGAGCGAGTGGACGAGATTACTTCTCCGAGCAAAGCACTCCTCGGGGGCAAGCAAGCCGGACTCCCAGTCGCCGCCTGCACGCTTCTCGTTGGCCATGTTGACGACAGGCACTCGTTGAGCTGACGAAGTAATGGTCCCATTCTGGCGGCCGTACTGGTACCAGTCGAGAGCTACGTCTACAGGATCGCCATCGATGATGGCAACGCGGAGTCTCTGCTTCGACTTGCAATCCGGTCTGATGGGGATCTCGGCGCTGTCAGAAATGAGGATGGAGCGCGCGGGATGTTCGGGCATGCGTTTCTCAATGTAGGGGATGTAGGTTTTCTTGGCCTCCGCGGCAATCTCTGAGGGCTTGGGCTTTGCTTGAGGCATGCTGGAGCTGAGTTTACAAGAGCAGGGGCAGACGGCAGAAGATGGGGAGCGGTGGGAAGGACGGGGTGGGAGCAAAGAGCATCAGCATCTCGGGAGGCAGCTATATGTCTTGGTGGATGGTGTCGCAGGAAGCCAAAGGCAAGGAGCAGGCGTGGGATCATGGTAGGCCAACTCCAGCAAGGTGGTATAGCAGGAGAGAGCAGCGAATGGGAAGTCAACGCGCACTGCCCGACTCACGATGGATGGGTGCGTCGGATGCTTGTGCGGCTGACAACACAGGACCGCGCATCTGGGCCTGATACTGTGCCTGTGTCCCAGTGGCTGCACAACAGCCATCAGCGAAGCTTGCCGGCGCGGAAGCCGTGGCTGGGCGCAGGCAGAAGCCGGTTCGTAGGGGCGTGGCGAGGCGGGAGCGTCACCGGAGGCCGTCGTCAACGTGTGTCAATGAAGTTGCGGCGTGCAGACCAGGGCCCGAGAGGGACAAGACGATCCTGGGATCCCGGTCAGCCATCATAGATCTGAACCAGGCGGTGGTACTGGCCGCACGGGAACGCGGGCGGGGGCTAATGAGCAGGAGATACACGAGGACTTTTGCAGGACCGATCATGCAGGCCGCAGCGACACGTCCACGCCGTGCAAGGCGTGGCCACAGCAGGAGCCGGCGCCACAGCAGCCCTGCCGTCGGCCCTGTCGCTCGGCCCGGAGCGCTGGCTGGGCGGGCGCTGCCACTGCGGCAAGGCGCCAGGGCGGCCAAGCGGGCAGCGCCGCCTGGCTCTGTAGCTGTGCGACGCAGCGAAACGCGAAACACGGCGACAGCAGAGCGGCGACGTCGTACGCAGGAACGAACACGTTGTTTGGGCGGGCGCGGTGCTGCTGGCATCCGGACCCCTGCTGCCGTGGCCGCGTTTCGGGCTCGCTCGGCGTTCCTGCAGCCGGGCGACTTGAGAATCCACCCGCCGTCTCTGCCAGCATCAGCAATCTCCCCCCCAGCCCTCGCTGCCCAGATGGTGCCCCCGCTGGCGCCTGCCCGCCTGTTGCGCGCGCGGTGCCCGACATCTCGCGCTCCCGTACGACTCGCCTCGTCCATCTCGCGGCTGCTCGCCCGCCCGCACCAGGGCGAGCGCGTTTGCGTCAACGGCTGGGTGCGTTCCGTCCGCAAGCAGAAGCGAATTGCTTTTGCGGCGCTGGGCGACGGCTCGTCACTGGCTCCTCTGCAGGTTGTTTTCGATGACCCGGAGCAAGCCAGAGCGTGAGCTCCGCCAGACGCTCCGTTTGCCGCTGCCAGCTGACCCGCTGTCCAGCCTCTCCACCGGCACCGCCGTCTCGATCGAAGGCGTATGGCACGAATGCCCCCCCGGCAAGCAGCAGTCGCACGAGCTGCATGCCCACGGCGTCCGCGTTCTGGGCCAGAACGACTCGATTGTGAGTAACGGAGATGCCGCTGTGCCTGTCCGCCTGCTGATCGCTGCGTCACTGCAGGCCTATCCTTTGCAGAAGAAGTATCACAGCGCGGACTTCCTGAGGACTCTGCCGCATCTGCGCACGCGGACCCCCTTCAATTCCTTGCTGCTGCGTCTCCGCTCGCAGTTGATCGCCCACGTCACCAGCTTCTTTGCCAAGCATGACTTTGTCCAGACGCACCCGCCCATCATCACGTCGTCGGACTGCGAGGGCGCCGGCGAGGTCTTTGCCGTTTCCCCCCAGTCTGACCTGCCCCAAGCTGACCCCGCACTCAACCGCTCTACCCCCGCCGAGCTCTTCTTCCGCTCGCCCAAGTATCTCACTGTATCGTCTCAGCTGCACCTGGAGGCCCTGGCGCAGTCTGTTGGAAAGGTATGGACGCTGTCGCCCACCTTCAGGGCTGAAAAGAGCGATACGACGCGTCATCTGAGCGAGTTCTACATGCTCGAGGCTGAAGTCTGCTTTGTCGAAAAGCTGGACGACGTCATGGACGTGCTTGAGAGCCTGCTGCGCGAGATTGCCACGAATTTGACAAATTCAACCGTCGGCAGAGAGCTCCTACTGGCTAGGTCAGCCGAAAGTATGAAGGACGAGGAGGCCTCGAACATCACGTCGCAGGCGTTGTTGCAAAGGTGGGAGGGCCTGTGTAAGGGGCCATGGCCCCGAATAACTTACGCAAAGGCTATATCAGTCCTTCAGGATGCCGAGTCTCGAGGCGCTGTGAGCTTCGAGTTCAAACCCTCATTCGAAGATGGGCTGCAGGCTGAGCACGAAAGGTTCCTGGCCGAAGACATCGGGCAGGGCGGTCCGGTGTTCGTAACGGATTATCCCCGCGCCGTGAAACCGTTTTACATGGCACCCTCTACCCAGGCGCCCGGAAATGATACGGTTTCCTGTTTCGATCTCTTGGTGCCGGAGGTGTGCGAACTGGTAGGCGGGTCAATGCGTGAGCACCGTCTACCCGAGCTGCTGGCTGCCATGGATGCTCATGGTCTGCAACGGCCAGACCAGCACAACCCCGCACCGAGCTCTGAAGACTGCAACAAAGCAAATGTCAAGCTTGATCCAGCAGCCGCGAAGGACCCCACCAATCTGCAGTGGTATACAGATCTACGCAGGTTCGGTAGTGTTCCTCATGGCGGATTTGGCATTGGGTTCGACCGGCTACTGTTATACTTATCTGGTGTCTCCAACATCCGAGACGTCGTCGGATTCCCCAGATGGTACCAGCGTTGCGATTGTTGAGGCAACCTCACTTGTGCTGAGGGACGCAGCATGAATTAAGTTGTGCCAGCCTCGAAGGGCCTCACTCCGGGTCGCGTTACAGCCTCCCCCTCCCCCTCTAGCATTGCAATGGTTGGCCTAAGGACGAACCGGCCATTTCCACGTAACGCAGAATTCTTGATTTCCCTCTGCTCGCACAAAAAGGCGGCCGTGGCTCGGTTGTGCTGCATCAAACATTTTCACAATTCCCACTGAAGTCGGATAGCCCCAAGAATGGTGTTCTTCAAATGCCCGGTTCAGTTGGAACGATGAATTTGCTGTCTTACCAAGCGAAGTTGGCACAAGAAATACATTAATAGAAAAGGAGAGTTCTCCACCTAGATAGAACCCCTGTCTTTTGGATTCGTGCGGCGCAACCACGGAGTCGTCTTTTAAGCATCAAGTCCTTTCAAGAGCAGCATCCATACGGCAGCCGATGGGGTTAAATCTTCTCGGACAGGCAAGCTACTAACGAGCTCGAAGGAAGGATGAAGGACATCGTCAGCACTTCTTTCCGCATGGGCAATCCGATTGGATTTCGTCCCTTGCGTGAGGTCCCCAATCTCCATTGACTTGCCATTCTGACACCGATGGCATGATGGAAGCAGTGTTTCTATGGCTTGCACGCAAGGTTTCGGGCGCCAAAAATTGGCAAATGGATGGGTTCCGCTGTGCTACTTCTTTCGTGGCTGACTGAGGTTTTGCAGTGCTTGCGAGATTGAGCGGACTGCGCAACCAGACGAACAGCCGGAGCATTTACCCATGGTTTGGGTTGCATGTGCCGATGATCTAAACCTTGTGACGGAAGAGCGCGCGTCGCGGAGGCATCTCAGACGTGCTCGGCCTCGCATGATGCACTCGCTCGGCGAACGGTTCGGTCGCTGTTCGTATGTCCGCGGGCGGCGGAGCCTCATGGCCGCTCGCCGACGCCTGCAGCTCGCTTCACCGGCGCGTTACGGTGAGTAGAGCAGTTGCGGGCGGTGATTTGTGAGGCCGGGGGGTCTGGAATCTAGCATGTCATTAAACGAGGCTAGCGCCGATGGTAGCTTTCGCTTTCCCTCCGGCAGCGCCAGCTTAAACAAAAGTACCCTACCCGGTGACTGACGCTGCCAACACCAATCCCGCTCAACCCTTCCGCCCAGACAGCTTCGGCGCTGTCCCTCCGTCCGTTCGCTCCTCGATCGTCGTCGCCCGTCACGCTCCGTTCAACCCGCCGTCCTCCGCAACCACCGCAACCACCGCAACCATAGCTACCGAACGGACGCCGGGCGTGGTGGCTTATATGGCCGCTCACGACAGAGTACCCGCTCCCGTAGAAGAAGCTGAATACGAGTGTGTTCCCTTGGCCCTGCGCTCTCCAGCGACGGTCCCGCTGATACTGTCCAGCTATGAATCGTTGCCGCCCAATTACTCACTCTCGGCGAACATGCTTGCGGGCGCGTTCGCCGGCATCGCCGTACGCCGCCGCGCCCACGCAGCCACGATAGTGCGCGCAAATGCTGAATTGACTTAGGAGCATTCGGTGATGTATCCCATCGACCTGCTGAAGGTGCGTAGAGGCCCCCTGCGCAGCTCTCGGTCAGCTGCTAACCAATGCGTCGATTAGACTCGCATGCAAGTCGCCAACCCTTCGCCGACGGCGATGTACACGGGAATCTCCAATGCCATGATCACAATAACGAGGCTGGAGGGCTTCAGGACGCTATGGCGTGGCGTTTCAAGTGTGGTTATGGGGGCTGGTGGGTTGCAGCTCGCCCGGATGCGTCGGCGGCGGACGGCTCACAATTTGCAGGACCCGCACACGCCGTGTACTTTGCGACATACGAGGCCGTCAAGCACGCGGCTGGTGGAAACGAGGGTGGGAAGCACGAGCATCATCCTTTTGCTGCTGGTATGCCGACATCGCAGTTTTGGAACGCGCCAAGCGTGCTGACCGACTTCCCCAGCTCTCAGCGGCGCATGTGCGACAATTGCTAGCGATGCGTTGATGAACCCGTTTGACGGTAAGGATACCGGGGAACAACGCTGCAGACATCCAGAGGGACGAGCAATGCTGACTGTCGCAGTCATCAAGCAGCGGATGCAGCTCCAGGGCTCGACGTACAAGTCGCTATCGCACTGTGCGAAATCATTGCTGCGGCATGAAGGCATGGGGGCTTTCTATGTCTCCTACCCGACCACGCTGTGCATGACAGTGCCCTTTACGGCGCTGCAGTTTGTCGCTTACGAGTCACTGTCCAAGACGATGAACCCGACGGCCCAATGGGACCCGTACACACACTGCACGGCCGGCGGCCTGGCAGGCGGCCTGGCGGCTGGTGTCACGACGCCGCTCGACGTGATCAAGACGCTGTTGCAGACCCGCGGCTCGGCAACCGACCCCGAACTTCGGAACGTCAGGGGGCTGTTGCACGCGGCAACCGTCATCAAGCGGCGCGAGGGCCTGCGTGGCTTCTTCAAGGGCCTGAAGCCCAGAATAGTGACTACGATGCCGAGCACGGCCATCTGCTGGTAAGTCGCTGCGGCCAACGCCCGACGGCGCAAAGTGCTGACGCTTGCCTAGGACCGCATACGAGATGGCAAAGGCCTTCTTCATCGCGCAGAGCACGGAGTAGACGGCGGCTTGGGACGGAGGTAAGGCATCAGGACTTGGTGGTTTCTCTCGGCAAGATGGGGCGGGAGTTCTGTTTGTATACTTTACTTTGCTCAAGGGGCTGCCAGAGAGGCAGGCGGCCTTTTTTCCTTGCTCTTGGTGGGCAATAGAGCGGGCCAGGCCAGGCCGGGTGTTCATCGGGGCGTTCTTGAGCTCTTCTCCGCAGCACGGGGGCACCAAAATCTGTAGCATATGTACGATTTGAAAAGACTGCTGGATAGCTGGGGCGGGGCGGGGCCGGCCTCGGCGGACACGAAGGTGCAGCGTTTGACTGCGGCGTAGCGAGCGATTTGCGGCAGGGGTGCGAGTAATGCGACAGACGGCGATACGCCAGGCGCTCCGGCCACTGGCCGTCAAAGCGGGCTCAGAAGCAGCATCGACCGTGTCAACGCCGGCGGTGGGCGAGCCCGCGATTGGCGGCAAGCATGCGGCACCCGAGACAGGCTGTGACGCTCTGCAGCCAGCGAGGCGGCGCGTGAGGCTCGTTGCTGCTTGGTACTGGGGCTGCGTGCGATGACTGCGCAGCCGCTGGCGCCCCAAGCTAGTAGGACCGCCGCGCCTGCTGCCGCCCTCCAGCCACAGCCCTACGTCAGACGCCAACCCGCAGCGCAGCGCCTCCACCCCGACACCTTCGTCCCCATCCTCCGCAGGGCCGCCGCCCTTGCCCGTTAGCCCCCCATGATCCGCCAGAAGCCTTCTGCGGCCATGCAGAAGACGTACGATGACTGCTACCTGGTCTGCTCGACTGCAATCTACTTCGAATCCCAGGTACGGCTCGCCTGACCAGCCCCGCTGCTCAACGCTGCTCTGGCTGACCAGCCTCCGCATTCAGGGCAACGAGGCCGAGGCACTGAGGTCGTGGCGCAATGCCTTGGACCAGATCTACTACTTCAATGCCTACCGCCGCCCTGCCAACTGGGCCCCCAAGACTGAGACCGAAAAGGCCCTGCAGGGCTCGTTGCGAGAGCTGGAGTTGCAGTGCAAGGAGCGCGTTGACCTTCTCGAGGCCCTGAAGGAGAGCCGCAAGGACGCAAAGAAAGAAAAAGACCCCGCCTCTGCTGGCGACCTGCAAGCCCCAGGCGCTGCCACTGCGCGACCCGAAGCCGTCCTCGACGGAGGTGGCTGGCTTGGCAAGGGTGCCATCCCTCCTGTCAACTATCCTGACCTTGCAAGACCACCGCCGTTACCTAAACGCCCTTCGTTCCCCAAAGCCAGAAGCAGCGATAGTGCACGGGCGCAGAGTCTACCAGCCCAGCCTTTCCTGATACCGTCTTTCAAGAAGACCACGCGAAATATGAGCCCGGAGAAGAAGGGGGGGATGTTGAAGACGTTGAGACCAACGCCGAAGGACGGGAGAAAGGCGTCATCGTCTCGTCCGCCCGCCTCGAAAGGGAAGCCTCCGGCAGCGGCAAAGGCGGCAACACAGGCGTGGGGCTCCATTTCTGGCCCGAGTAAAGTCCCAGCACTGACAGCTGAGGACAGCAGCAAAGAGGCCCTCTCCACTTCGAGGGAAGCCAGTGCCCGGCCATCCTTTGACGCGGCCCAACACTCGAACGGGAGCGGTGCGGAACGGTCTGCAAGCCCATTCTATTTCAAATACGCAGCCGTGGAGGATCAGCGTGATGATGACCAAGGTGACCGTAGGGCTTTTCATTTTACCGTACCTGGGAGTGACAGCTCCGCTGCGGCCGCCAAAGTCTTGTTACAGGCGGCAGAGAGTCAAGAACAAAAAAAGCCACCTACTCCTCCTCCCCATAAATATTTGCATAAGCCGCTGCCAACAAGACAGAAGACGTCTGAACCCTTGACAAAAGCGACGTCCGGCTTCCCTTCTTACAGGAGCGAGTACCCTCCAGCTCCAGTCAACCCAAAGAAGCTCATGTCCGTGGCTGTTCCCAAGCTCCGCGAACCCAAAGCAGCTCGGGGCGACAAGCTTCCCAACAAGCCAAAGCTGCCATCCCGCGAAGGACCACCTAGCGCTATTAGTCGCAAGGCCCTCATAAGCGACGCTTCTCAGGAATCGGCCGGGTACACAGCCTCACCAACAAGCGGTGATGACAGTATGAGCAGTGAGCTGGAAGGGGGAAAACGGCCTCGACAGCGGCAAATGAAAGGGAAAGCACGATCTGCCTCTGCAGACTTCCAACCAATGCCGACATCAGACTCTACATCCGAAGACTTGGATGACACGGCGTCAGAGACATCCCCAGAGGACAAAGCGTGGAAAGAGCGGATGGAACGCTGTTTGAAACGACTGCCCAAGGGGGTAGACGAGGCTGCTGCGAAGCAGATATTCAATGAGATCGTCATCCACGGGGATGAGGTACGCTGGGATGACGTTGCCGGGCTTGAAGTCGCTAAATCAGCGCTCAAGGAGACTGTAGTATATCCCTTCCTCCGGCCGGATCTTTTCATGGGGCTCCGTGAACCAGCGAGGGGAATGCTTTTGTTCGGACCGCCTGGCACCGGCAAGACGATGTTAGCGCGCGCTGTGGCAACAGAATCAAAATCGACATTTTTCGCCATCTCCGCAAGCAGCTTGACCAGCAAGTACCTTGGCGAATCGGAAAAACTTGTTCGTGCCTTGTTCCAATTGGCAAAGGCTCTAGCACCGTCTATCATCTTCGTTGACGAGATCGACTCACTTCTTTCTTCTCGTTCCGGCTCCACCGAGCACGAGGCAACCCGGAGGATTAAGACGGAATTTCTAATCCAGTGGTCTGATCTGGCGAAGGCAGCCGCAGGGCGAGAGCAAAGCGAGAAGGAAAGGGAAAAGGGTGACGCTAGTAGAGTCCTTGTGCTTGCGGCCACGAACTTGCCGTGGGCCATTGATGAAGCAGCAAGGAGGCGGTTTGTTAGACGACAGTACATCCCCCTTCCGGAAGATCATGTCAGAAAGTTGCAGCTACAAACACTTTTGAGTCATCAAAAGCACAACATCACCGATGAGGACCTGGATATATTGGTGGAGTTGACCGAAGGTAAGGATGAACGCAGAGCTCACGAATGTGCTCGAAGGATCTTGTGGGCTAATAAAAGGGTTTAGGGTTCTCTGGATCCGACATTACAGCTCTTGCCAAAGACGCGGCTATGGGGCCTTTGCGAAGTCTTGGCGAGAAGCTCCTCCACATGACAATGGAAGAGATCCGACCAATGCAGGTCGTCGATTTCCAAGCAAGCTTGGCGAACATTAGACCAAGCGTAAGCAAACAGGGTCTCAAGGAATACGAAGATTGGGCGAAAGAGTTTGGGGAGCGGGGAGGTTGATTAGGCTGTCGATATGCATGTAGTTTGTCTGGTTGACTTGAACCAAAAGTCGCCAATTCTGAATTGGGAACGGTCAGATGTGCCTGAAGGTGTCGCGCATATGCGCGTTGCTACATGTCACATGCTCCAAGAATATATCAAGCACTTTTAGGATGAGTGAGCTGTGCGCTTTCTTTTCTGTACGTGGACAATGAAATTTCAATCGTGATGCTATGGCTTTCCTACCTCTCGACACTCCTGGAGGGAACGAGTCAAGCCATACAGAGAAGATATACAAGAAAGACAAATAGAGCATCCAATTTAACCTTGGGCTGATATGCCCGCTGAGTCCACCAAGGGACCGCAAATCGGCATGTAAGGCAAAACGGAGAAGTTCAAGATAGTGGGAGAAGGATCCCGATGGATCACAGAAGCGAAATTCGATCACCAACCGCCCCGTATTCTTTCCGCTTTCCTTGTTCCTCGGCCTTCCTTCTTGCTGCCATTCGGCATTCTTGACCTGACAGCCCAGGCTCTCGCCAATGCCTGGAACCCGGTGACGTCGTCCACGAGTCTTCTGATGCGCGCGTCCAGGACGTTCCTCCACGCTCTCTGGAGCACAACAGCTGCGCCGACAACACGCTCGCGCGTCTGCACAACAGTAGCGCAGCGGGAAGCTAGGCGCATACGAGTGACGCGCTTGGACACTTCACGACGTAACAAGCGCTTGCGGAACCAGCGCTGTAGAGTACTGGCGGCGTGATGAGCCCGGCCGGCAGGAAGGAGGCGCGAGGCCAGAAAGGCGAGAGTTGTGAGGGTGAAATCTTTGGAAGGGATTGGGCGATTGGACTGCTCTGAGGCAGATGTGAAAAGAGATACGAATGCAGTGCTGCAACCGACCAACTGCAATTTTGCTGGAAGATTATTGGTGGAAGGTGTGGTAACCACGGGGGAGGTGGGGAAATAGGCTATATATTCGTCTACAATTGCTTCAAGGATGTGGCCATCAGCAAAGGAGGTGGTGAGATTGGCCGCACGCAAGTCCCGGCAGCGCGCAATGCTGTGCGCCCAGCCACGAAGAAGAGCCGTGTATCTGTCCAGACTATGGATCCCAGCCAGCTCAGATTCGTCCTCGGTATCGGGATCTCGGTCATCGTTGGATTGGTTGTCGTAATAGCGGGATCGATATCGCTGCGTTTCCTTTCCAAGCTCAGGCCAGTCGACTAGCACTTCCAGTCCCCATATCCCGACTAAGCTCCAGAGCAGTCCGAGAGTTTTCTCACGGTGACCGTCGACGATGTCTTCCGCGGAGACCTCCTTGAAAGCCTGTCCAGCGACTCCTCTTGTGCCTTCAAGTGCGCTCAGCGCAATCTGGACATTGAATAGTCTCTGAGCACGGCTTACGCATGGGAATTTCAAGTGCTGAGACAAAACCCACGACTCCTTATCACCAACCTTGGCGCAGCTTGTCAAGATGTCTCCGGTGGGCATGGTGACCGTAACGTCCTGGTGAAGAGTCATAAAGGTCGGAGGATAGAGAAGAAGCTCGACCAATCTGGTGAGGAGCACACCATCACGTAAGTCGGTGGCCAAGTTTCCGACGTGGTAGTTGTACTCCTGCAACGGGTACTGAAAGCAGTGCAAGTGATAGTCCAAATGTCCTAATGGACGTGAGAGGTCACCAAGGGATGGTAAGAGCATGCTTGCAAGCTCTTGGAGCACGGCGTGAGAGGATTTGAAAGATGATGATACTTGGAAAAGTGGATGATTGATGACGTCTTTAGTTTTGGCCATATCGAGCAGAAGAATGAGCATGAGACTACGCAGGGTCGTGCGGCGCCACGACCAATCCTGAGAGCCAAAGTCTTCAACCTTGTCGCGGCCTCGTGCGATACTGGCAATGCTTCCAAAGCCAGTCTTGACCCGGACCGCATCTTCATTGCGGATAAAAAAGGTGTCCAGGAAGCCCTCGATGGCCTTCTTCTCGGCACGCTGCTGACGGTGATCGCCTTCAGGACCGTTGACACCGGAAGAGGCCCTTATTGGCACTCGACATTCACGACCAACAACAACCTCAGCGGCGGCTCTTAGGAGAGATGGTTCGTATGTGTTGACAAACAGGTTGAGGTACTTCCGGCGAAGACCAACGTCGTCCTTAAGACGAAGCGTCTTGACAAGGAGCTGTTTGGGGATAGCGAGGGCGCCATACAAAAGGGAAGCTTGCAGGCGCTTGTGCAGGAGCGGAATCGCAGGATCTTGGTAGACGGCTAGCAGGCTCCTTCGCAAGGCTCCGACCTCCCGCTCTGAAGGCAGATGTACGCAGTCGAACAATTTATTGACCAGCTGGGTTATGGAGACTTCCTGGTAGCTGAGCCAATTGTCCTCGTACAGCTCGGGCTTGTCGAGGTCCTCATAGAGCACGGGATACTGGTCTTGACTCTGCAGGCCCCGAGGCAACCTTGGCGCACCGAGCTTGGAGGGAGGTTTCGCGATACGGTGGCGGCGCAAGGCCTGTGGGGGTGACCTCGAGGCGTAAAAGGGGGCTGGCGGATTGGATGCTGAGGACCTCGTTTGGCGCTTGTTGATTGGCTCCTGGAGAGGCGGCCTGGGACAGGCAGCGGTCCTTGTTGTCCTGAGCGCCTTGGACGGAGAACCAACGCTATCGGAACTGGTTCGTTTGCGGGTCACAGCTGTCCTTGCGGCCGAGACGTTTGCGGGAGCGGTTGTACCAAGCCTAGTCTTGCGAATAGGGTCTGGCTTGACGCTTTGGGACTCCCCAGTGGCGGGACGCGGCTGCTTGGCGGTCTTCAGCGACATACCCGGCGGGATATTCTCCTTGCCCAGGCTCTTGCCCACAACGTTCTCGGCAAACGATACTGCTTGCAGGGGCCGCGATGATTTCTGAAGGGGCCTGCGTTTTGGAGCAGCGGCTAGACTCTTCCTTGGAGGGTGCGTCTGCTTGATGGCTGGCGACAGGGTCTGGGGCTCCTCTTCGGATAAGGTGACCAGATCGAAGCCAATGTCAGGCGAAGAGGGCCTGCGAGGGTATCCTGGATGGATGGTCATCATGGTGGTGTCATCGGATGGGACGTATATGGTCCTCCGGCGGGGGTCCCTGGCGGCATCCGGCTGGAGGCTCTGCTTGTCGGCGGAAGCTAGGCGTTTCTCGGCGAGCAAGGCGGACACGCGCCGCCTCCGAGGGCGCAGCGCATCGTCGGCGGGTGGCGGCATGGGCATCTTTTCGGCGGGCTGGGCCGGCATGGCGTGTGTCCGGGGCGGCTTGGGTCTGGCGGCGGGTGGCATCGGGGCGGGGCGCGATTCGGCGTCGTCGTCGAGCCAAATGTCAACGGACGGGTGCTTGGCGGGGCGCCTGCGCGGGTTGCAGAGGTGGAGGAGTTGGGCGAGGTTGGTGTTGGTGTTGGTGGTGGAGTCGCGGTGGAGATCGCCCGAACACCGTCTGGGTCTGGGCTTGGGCAAGCCCTCTGTGGTCGCTGGAGGCTGTCGCATCATCGCAGCTGCTCGCGCCGAAGAGCAGACGACACGACTGGGCTATATCTGCATTCCCCACGCTGCTTCGGCATGGCCGCCGCGTGTTTGTTTTGCGGCGGGGTTGGCCGGGCAACGGCCATGTCACATCACTTCAATCAACGGCACAGGCGGAGGCACAGGCTAGCGAATCTATTGCTCATGATGTTCCGGCACGCGGGCGATGCGCAGGATCTGCAGCTTCTCCCAGCCGGCCTGCCTGCCGCTGCTGCCCACCAGCTCGGCGGACCAGGCAGGTCCCCAGGCGCGCACGCGCTCCTGCACCTGGCGCGGCTTGTTCTGGGCGCACAGCAGGATGTAGGCGACGCCGCGGGCGGGATGCAGCAGGTCGGGCAGCTGGAGCAGCAGGCGGTCCGTCGTCTCCATGCCGTCGCGCCCGCCGGCGTAGGCCAGCTCCAGCAGGTACGAGTCCTGCTCGAACGAGGGGTGGGCGGACAGGCGGTTGTAGGCGTCGTGCTTCTGGCGGTCGGGCAGGGCGGGGGTGGGCACGTACGGCGGGTTGAAGATGAGCATGTCGACGGAGCCGGGGCGCAGCGCGAGGCCGAGGTCTGCGTTGACGGCGTCGAGGAAGACGGCGGCGTCCGGGGCGCGCGCGGCGTGCAGCGTGTCGCAGGTGGCCCGGCAGGCGAACTGGCTGATGTCGACAGCCAGCGCCAGCGCGTCCGCCCGGCCCAGGATGGCGGCGGCGTGGCGGACGACGAAGGCGAGCACCACGCCCGACCCGCTGCCCACCTCGACCACGGCCGGCGCCGCGCTGGCTTGGAAGCGCTGCGTGAGGAACTGCGTCTCACCCGGCGCCGACAGCGTGTCCAGCAGCAGGAACGAGTCCTCGGCCGGCTCGTAAACGCGGTCGAAGGGGACGTGCGACGTCGACGGCGTGGGCAGCATCGCGTGGCGGAGGCGGAGGCGGAGGCGGAGGCGGAGGTTTTGCGGTGGTGTTGAGGTAAGTAAGTAACTAAGTACCGACGAACTCCGCCCTGCCCTCGCTCTCCAACACCATCACTCCCCCGTCCGCCACCATGAGGCTCACCCGCGCCCTGTCCATGGCCGAGGCCACTGCCGCCGGAGCCGCCAAGCCGCTGCGTCCTGCCCCGCTGGCTCTGCTGCCGCCCATTCCGCTGTACCGCCGCGTCCTCCGCGCCCATCGCCACAAGCTCCCTGATCCGCACATGCGCCTGCTGGGCGACGAGTATGTCAAGGCCGAGTTTCGCGCCCACAAGGACGTCGAAAATCCCATCCACATCGTGCGTCTTCCCCGCAGCTTCCGTCGCCCGCCCTGCTGACCCGTCCAGATTGGCTTCTTGACCGAGTGGCAGATGTACGCCCAGCAGCTGGAGGGCGATGCCTGGAGGGACTCCAAAATGGACAAGGCCAAGGTGGACAAGATGAGCGGTGCGTCTGTCACTTCCCCTTTCCTGCCGCGCTGATGCTGACCCTC
The DNA here is from genome assembly GCA_022560015.1 of Diplodia mutila. Lineage (NCBI taxonomy): Eukaryota > Fungi > Ascomycota > Dothideomycetes > Botryosphaeriales > Botryosphaeriaceae > Diplodia > Diplodia mutila. The sequence continues at coordinate 173,096 of JAFISB010000057.1, read as the reverse complement.
CCGCCAGACGAGCAAATCGCCCAACTGTATGAGCTCATGCAGGCCATCCGCAGCCAAGATGCCGATGGCAACGGCTCCAAAGAAAACCAGTGAATCTCTCATGTGCACCTTGCAACCACTGCTGTCAACCGTCGCTGTCGTGCTCACAAGCAAACGCCCCGTGCCGATTGTCTGCCTTGGTCGCGTGCTGCTCCAACGGGGCCCAACTTCGTGCCAGCATATAATGTCGGTTTCCCTGCCACTTCCCCTGAACCACACCGGCCCTGTCTTCAATCGACCGCCGCCAATGTGTCACACCCACCTTTACCAGTCTTCCCTCTGCGGCCATTGTTGGCTGCAACTTGTCAGCCGTTGCCACGCCGACCGCGACCTCACCAACTGCTGCCAGTACCAGCCCAACGCGGTCAACTGGGTCAATCGTATACCTCCCCATCGCCGGAAGCTCGTCGCTGTCCTATGTCCCAAATGCATGCTTGGAAACCACTACGATCGTCAGCTTTCCTTGATGGTCTATGGCATCCACCACGGCATCAAGTTCGGCGCCGGCCCTTCTCGCTTGGATCCCGGTTGCGACTGCTTTTGCGCCGTCATGTGAGGATTCAAGCCGCTATCTCTGCAAAACAACGTTGCACTGGACGCAAAACCAAGTGCCCACGGACATCGGGGGAATCCCGTGCCTCCGTCAAAGAAGGAATGAGAATGGAGGCGGCCAACTTTCTCAGTCTTTGACCAATCAAGTCAAGTAGTCGTCGTCTTACCTGGTTCTTCCAGAGATCGGGACAATCACGACGTGCGGGTGGTCAAGATATACTAGACCAGTCGGCATGAATATGGGATGTATGTACATACATTGGGTGATTTCGTCACATTTGCTTGCAGTGGTGGGCAATTGGCCTTGCGTTCAGCCCAGAGAGGCATGTCCGATTCGTAAATTGGTCTAAGAAATTGGAATTCAGTCCTTCTTTGGGTTGCTTTGACAACTTCTGTCCTTTTATACCGGCTCAGCTACCAATTGACCGTGGCGAGCGATGATCCTGTAGCAACCTGACTCAGGGCCGACAAGGAAGTGCCACTGCTGACCATCCACTTCGCATCTCTCCACGTGCCATCTCAATCACATGCAATTCCAACAACCGCAACGCCGCACTGCACAAGGCGACACCCTGCGCACCTGGGACTATTTATCCTCCGTTTGCCTGATCAAGATTTCCAGCGCCGGATACGCCATTCATTCCCCATATCAAGCTTTCGCAGAATGGCGAACGCCTTCCGTTCTGCGCGCCTCCTTTATCGGGCGGTAGAAGACCAGGATGAGGATTTCATCCTCTCGGTCGAGTCGGACCCAAACATCAGCGGCAATGCCAACGCCGACCTTCTGAGGCCAGCGAGCAAACGAAGCATAAAGGGCCTCGTCCACTTCATGCAAGAAATTGCACTGCTCGGCGTCATCATCTGCCTGCAGCCATGCCCGGACCGAACCGAATCCTCCTCCCCGGACCTTGACACAGTCGGCTTCGTTGCGTTCAAGAGCAATGGCCGCTCTTCCGCCAACTCGCGAAATGCAACGCCAATCGGCTACATCAGCCTGTCGCACGAACTCGGTCCCTCCAACCCCCACCATCGGAGCGCAGCCATCGGCGTCAGCATCGCCGCCGCTTTCCAGAGCCAGGGCTACGGCAGCGAGGCAATCAACTGGACCCTGGACTGGGCCTTCGACGTTGCTGGCTTGCATCGCGTGTCCATCACGAGCTTTGCGTACAACGAAGGCGCTGGCCGCCTGTACCAACGGCTGGGCTTTTCGCTCGAAGGGCGCAGACGCGAGGCTCTTTGGTTCCGTGGCGCTTTCCACGACATGCTGCTCTTCTCCATGCTGAGGCACGAGTGGGAAAAGAGAGGCAACGGCGTTTGAGCGGGGCAACAGAGTTGGGTGTGTGGTATCCTGCGGTACGAACACCAACATCTTGGAATACAAACGGATGGCATTGGTGCATGTGGGCTATCGGATCCGCCTTCTACCCAATCACAAACGGAAACATCGAGCCAAGAACGAGAAGTCATCCGATGCGAACCAATAGCAACGTGAACATGCTACTGCGTTAACGGAAGGCAGCTCGGTGTATAATTCTGTCGGCTGCCGCCTGGTTTGCAGCAACGGCGCGATTACCTGACCGGGCAAATCGACATGTAATTCCGAGAGATTGTAGGGAAGATTAGTAAGAGCGGTGCCTTGTCACCGCTACAAGAAAGATGAGGTGGATTTTGCTCCGGGACTTACTTTGATGACCGCCCATATTTTACAGTTTGGCACCGACTCACGTGCGCCGCCAACATGGTTTCTGCCACTTTAAACATGATGCATTCGAATTCAATTCTGGTATCCACGATTTTAAACTGGAAAGGAAAGAAACCCTGGGCGAGGGGGTATACATGAACAAGTAGAGCCCGTGTCTGTATACTTTATGTTCAACTTCCTCGACCCATTCAAACTCGTCTACTCGGCATCGTCAGGGGCTCTGGGAGCGGTGTCGTTGACCTGAATGCCACCACGCTTCTTGTGATCCGAGTCATGGAAGGGCAGGCGCCAGCCACCCTCACTCTCGGGAGTGCTGAGCCAAAGGCGCAGCAAATGGCGGCGGGGCGCAGGTGGAGGGTAGTCCTTGTAGGCAGTGCGGGCGTGCAGAACGTGCTCATTGGACAGGAACTGGATGTCGCCGATCTCGAGAATCATATGCAGCGACAAGCGTAGGCACGTGTCTTCGAGCACCTTAATGGCCTCCTGCTGCGCCTCGGAAAGCGGGGGAATGATGCCCTTATCCGAGAAGCGGGTGAGCGAGCGGACGTAGTAAGGGTCCCACCTGTTGTTGGCTACGTTAGCGACGGCCTTTCCGAAGAAATTGGAAGAGACGTACTTGGAGTATACTCTGGGGTTCTCGCCGGTTTCCAAGTAGAAGATGCTTGTCTTGATCCATTCCTCCTCACCATCACTTGTCTCACCCTTGCGGTCAAAGTACCAGATAGGCTCGGTAAGGGTCCTCGCCACGTCGGGGCGCTCTTTTTGGAGCGTGTTCCAGACGTGATGCGAGGAAACAAGGTCAGACTCGCCGCCCTCCAGAGCACGGGCAATGCACAGCAAGCCGACAATGTCCGAGTCGTCGGCATGGAAGAATTGGCTAACGCTCCGTCAGCTTCATCCAATCCCAGCAATCAGCATGAAGGGCAGTGGACACGTACCGAGCATTTGTCCTGTAGATACGGACGGAATCGATCTGGGTCGGGTCGTCACCAACGTCCTTGACGTGGCCCAGAACGTGACCGCGGCCGTTCTGTGAGACAAAGTATCCGAGATAGGTACCAAGGCCCATGTACGCGACGGCCGACTTGTGAACACCCCAGCGCTGGACGGGGAAGCCTTTGAAGAGAATGAAGCCCTTGCCATTGAGCAGCTCGGCGCGAAGAGCAGTCATTCGCTTGGAGAGCTCGGGGAGAGGGAAAAGATCCTACGCAGGGGTCAGTGACTGAGGTGGCCCTATTCTCTTGATTGATGTACTTGGGACATGGCAGTGAGGGGGTGGCCGGCAGCAAGGAAGGCATCAGCGGCCCTGTCAAGCTCGGCAACCTCCTCGTCGCTGAAAGGATGAGTCCATCGCTCAGGGTTGTTCTTGTAATCGTCGGCCTTCCATACAGTCGGACCCTGGATCTCCTTGGGAAAGTGCTCGTAAGGATGAAGGAGGTCGTAGAGGGGAGGGTGTTGGCCAGAGGTCTTGAGGCCGTCGTGGAAGACGTTGATGTCGACAGGCGCCTGCTGGGCCTTGGAGGGGTGCAGGTGCGGGGCCTGAGGGGCAGAGTCTGCGACGGGACCGGGGGCCATTATGGAAGAGTGGGAGGGCGCAATTGAATGGCAAGTGAAGCGAGAGACGGGCAGAAGGCTGGAGTATTTAAGCGGCACGAAAACAGACGGCAGCGAGCGAAGATCGGATTGTTAGTGGTACAATTGTAGCATGACGACGGCGGGATTGCGTGAGACAAGCCGCGACAGCGGGCATTGCGGCCTTATCCCTCATTGCAGGGCCCGTCTTGCGTGATAGCAGCCGTCGAGCACGATATCGCCGTTGGCCAGTTGCAGCCGGACCCCGCAGTTCGCCCGCCTGCACATGCGCCAAGGCCTCCGCTCCGCTGCGCTCCTCGAATCAGCTTCGCCTGGCGCCGGAGCCTTGCTGTGCCCGTGCGCCCACGAGGCTGCCCGCTCTTCTCTTCACGCACGGATTGCCCGTTCTGGTAATTCTGCCGACAACGTCGCAGCTGGCAGCTTCGCCCATTCGAATCTCGCCGTCCAAGCGCAAACGACCCGGCAATCCCGGGCCTGATTCCGCTTGCGCATCCAGCAGCGCTGCCTGCGGTCGTTCTGGTTAATTCAGCCAAGGTCAATGGGGATGGGCAAGAGGGCGAACAGCGGAACGGACTTGTATGATGGACCAAGAATAACAAATTTCGTGTTCGAGTGACTGGTTCCGGGGAGCTCCTCACTCGGTTGCTAAACACGCCAATAGTGCCTCCCGTAACTCTTGCTCCGGATTCGTTACCTCCTTCCGAATTGCAACGCCCTTGACCATCCCGTCCGCAAATAATGTGCAACGTTTGCTCTTACTACGAGACCCTCTGATGTGGGACGTGCCAATAGCCAAGTGAACGCCCCTTCAGTCGCTGAATTAAGATGATTCTCTTCGTCCTTTTGGCCTTTCCCCAGCTCATGCATGTTTCACTCTGCTGCCATTGGTTCAGCCCAACCCGGGCGAGAGAGAGGCTTAGAAGCCACGGCCACCGCCGCGACCACGGCCACGGCCCCTTCCACCACGTCCTCCACGACCGCGGCCACGGCCGCCGCGGTCGGCCTGCTCCTTCCTTGCTTTGTTCTTGGGCTTTGGCGCATCGTCGATGAGGAGCGTGTCCAGCGGCAGACTGTCCGGGAGGATGTAGTAGCGAATGTTGGAGCCGCGAATGTTTATCGTGTCGAGAGTCATGGTCTCGCGGTTCTTGGGTGTCATCTTGACCGTGCGAAGCGCCGTATTCATCGTCGGGGAAACGGAAGCAATGGTACCATTAACGACGGTGCCTGTTCTCATCAGCATAAGCACATAGGACATGGCGATCGCGGCCAGTGATTGGAGCCCACCGAACCTGCGGGCTGCTGTCAAAGCGAGGCCGCAGCGAGCGACGCACAGCGGCAGGCAACAGCAGGAATCGGGGGAAGCGACATACCGTTCTTGAGTTCGATGGTGACCGTCTCATTTTGGCACTTCATCAAGAACCTGCAGGGCAGTTGTCAGCCAGGTCCGCATTCGGCGCGCCTTGAATCGCGAGAAGCTCAGCTTTGCTCCACTTCGCAAACTGAGAGACGAGGCTTACCTGACGAGCTTCATTATGGCGACGAGAGGGTGAGCGGGTGACTGTGCCGGAGGCTGAGAGTGCGTGGGCGGATCGAGGACACGCGGAGCTTGGAGTGGTTGCGGAGGGCGATTGGCGTTGGAGCGGCGAAAGCTGTGGCCGGAGGTGATGTCGACTTTGTCGGCGCGAAACGCAGCTTGGCGAGCTCGGGTAACCCGCGCGCGTTTCGGGACTAGCCTCGCTTACTCATTGATACCGCCGTTACCTGACGTGCTCGAGCCCTCTGCCCGACTTAGTCGTTGCCGGCTGGCTCTAGCAGTGCGGGCTATGTCTACCATACAGTCCGCAGGCTGCAGGTTATGTCCGTCGGCTGTACCTGAAGCCACCGAAGGGAAGGCGGTTGCTGTTCTTCAACTCGAGAAAGCTTCGCCGTCTCCAACAAGGACAAGTGATGATCCCAACGGAAGTACATGAGTGCGTATCTACGGATGTTCAAGTCTATCAAGCTTGCAGCAGAAGTTCAAAGTGGGTTGAGTTCACATGCCAGTCACCACGGAGTAATCGCACGTGAAGCCAATGTCGTTGAAGCAGTAGAACGCCATGTCTGGCTGTACAAGACCGGACGCCGTGCCCTAAGCATACCCAAAGGCAAGTTCCCCAACACCACGGCTATCTCTCCTGCTCGATCTTCTCCCACTCGCTGTCCGTGCTGCTCTCCGTCCCCTCTCCGACGCTCCGCCTCTTCTTCAGCGTGTCGTCCGCCGTCGGCGCAAGGGTCGCCTGCGCGCCCGTCGCCGAGCTGGCCACAGGTCTAGCATCGGGCTCGGATGGGGTTACGGCGGCGGGTGCCCTTTTCGCGCTCTTCTTCATGTCGACTTCGGTCTCGGTCTCAGTCTCGGTGTCGTCCCCAGTGTCCATGCCCTCGCCCTCGCCGCCCTCCCTGCCAACGGCGGGCTCGCGCGCGCTGGCCAGGTCGTCGGCTTCTCTGCTCTTCTCGCGGTCGCGGTCGCGTCGCTCCCGGATCTTCCTCGCAGCCTCCTCCTTCTCCTGCGCCTGGCGCAGCTCGCTTGCGAACCAGTTGATGGCCCACCACAGACCGCCGCAGAGGAAGGACAGGACGACAAAGTGTATACTGTAGGTGGCCAGCAGGAGGGCGAATAGGACGAGCTGCAGGGCGGCGAAGCTGGCGTTGGTGGCAACGAGCAGCGTGGGAGTGGGGCCCGGGGTGAAGATGGAACCCCAGAGGTTCTCGAAAAACTGCGACATGGCGGCGGTCTGGAAGCGGGGTGTGGGTGGTGGTCCTCTGTGAGTCTGCGCAGGCAGTCGGAGGGGTTGCGGCGTTGGTGGGAGGGGCTGGACGATTGGAGCCGTGCTTGACCTGGCCCGGCAACCCTCGTCACGGCGCTGCAGGTGGTATTTGTGGTTAGTGCTGCCTGCGCGACGCCAGTTGGCAGGGCGGCGATGTCACACGCCCGCGAATGACTCGGCCCTTTGGCCTTGTTCGCGGGGCTGCCGCGCCCCTCCAGATACTTCTCTGTCCACACACCCACACACACACACGCACACACTCCCCCCACGACTTCACGTGCCTTGGCTTTTGCCCGTGGAACCGCGTCGGCGCGCTCCGAGCTCACTCGCCATTCGGCAGCTCTGCACTGCACCTTGCACGATCCTTCTCCATGGCTGCGTTCCGGTCGCAGGTACGCTGCTGCTGGGCGGGGGAGTGGGATCCTTTGTCTGGACGCACATGTGGCCCATAGCACGTAGGCCCGTTGCGACGACTGCACACGGCATTACGCGTTGTTCTGGGCGTTGATGATATTATTTCCCGAATCCAGACTATCACAATGGTATAGAGCCTTTGGAGTACGATCCTGTTGTCATGGCCATCATCATTATCTCATGACCCTGCTTCTTCCCAGGTTCCTCTTATGCGTAAATTATTCACAATCATGTCGTCCCAACACTTACTCCCGTCAACGCGTACGTCTAGACTTATGCCTTGACAGCATCCGCCGACTCAACGTCCGAGCCAACTTGATTCCGCCCCATGATCTCCGTCTCGATGCGTGTTCTCCTGGCCTCTTCGCCTTCGCTGCTCTTGTCCTTAAAAACATGGTCCATCTGTTCGAGTGACCTGCCGTTGGTCTCTGGCACAAAGAAGAATGTCCAGACAAATGCTAAAATGCAGAAGACAGCGAAGAAGGTATAGGCACCGAAACCTGTATTTTGGACGAGCGGAGGCGTAATGAGGCCGATAATGAAGTTGTTAAGCCACTGGAATTGGTTAGCGCATGGACTAAAATGGGCGGATATCATTCCTCGATGGACTCACATTCGAACAGGTCGACAACGCAACACCTTTAGCACGCAGAGACGAAGGGAATATTTCTGCAGGTAAAGACCTTTTAATTGCATTAGTAAAGGTGCAATGGTCCTGTCATGGCGGCGTTGTTGTTGTTGTTGTCGGTGTGTTGGGGTTGACGAAGGGGCATTCAGAATTTACTTACCAAGGTACGGGGCCCCAGGATGCACCGAAAGCTACAGAAAGTCAGCATGAAGAAGGAAAAGAAAAGCTTTTATCAAAGACTTACCGAGCATGTACACGAAGAGGAAGGCAACACTGGTCCATCCCTGGGGCTTGTGGGCTGGCCAGTCCTTGTCGAACTTGCCGACGAGAACAGCAATAATGATGTGCGCAATGCCCATAACCGCTGCGCCAGTGAGCAGAAGAGGGCGCCGGCCGAAGCGATCCATGGACCAAAGGGACGACGAGACACCGACGAGCTGAGCAACGTTCAGGACACCTGCCAGCACGAGCTGCATGTCGTAATCTTGGCCCATTGTCTCGAACAAGGTCGGGGCATAATAAATAAGAGCGTTGATGCCGACAAACTGCTGGAAGAACATGAGGCCCATGCCGACGTGGGTGCGGCGCCAGCAACCCTTCTTGAAGCAGTCGGTCCATGAAACAAGTTCAAGCTTGGCGAGATCAATGGCCTTCCGACTGCCAAAAATCTTGGGGTGCCTCTCCTGAGCAATCTCCTTTTGGAAGGCAGCCTCGGTGCGGATGTCGTACCACTCCTGGACGACGCGAGTATCAGACTTGGGCAGTTGACGGAGCTTGGCAAGGCTTTCAAGAGCTTCCTGGTCGCGACCCTTGGAGGCGAGCCAGCGAGGGGAGAAGGGCAGGAAGACGATGCCGACTCCGAGGACGAGGCCTGGGATGATCTGAAGGAGGAAGGGAAGGCGCCATGACCATTCGGTCGGGATGTACTGCGTGCCGTAAGTGATCCAGTAAGCAATCACGATTCCGCTGACGATGCTGAATTCCTCAAGGACAAGCAGCGAACCGCGGATCTCGGGAGGCGAGATCTCGGAAATGTACAATGGTGCGACCATTGATAGCCTGCAAGAAGTCAGCGCGGGCACCTTTGTGGAGAAGCTTTTATGGGGGCACTGACATGCCGATGCCGACGCCGCCAATCAGACGGGCGATGACAAGCATGGTGTAATCGACGGCGCCAGTCTGGAGCGCTGATCCAATGGTGAAGATGAAGACGGCGAGGACGATGGAGTACTTTCGGGATATCTTATCCGCAATCCACCCCTGGTTGAAGGCGCCTGTGGAGCCACAGCATCAGCGATCCGCAGCAGTGACGCAGTTCCCCACGGGGAAAGGGAAAAGACTTACCCAGCAGCGCACCGAGCTCGATCATAGCCGTCAACAGGCCCTTCCAAAAGCCGGCGCCCGACGCGGTGTCTGAAACGCGCGGGAATTGATCTAGGAACTGTGGCATCACCAGGATCACCGAGACCACACCCTGGCTGCAGCACAGACGGCACGTCAGTAACGCGCAAGAATGTTGGGGCCGGGAAAGGGGCGGCGGCAAACGCACTCGTAGCCGAAAAGAAGGCCACCCATGGCTGAGAAGGCGGCGCAAAGGGCGACATAGCTGGAAGAGAAGAGACCGCGGAAGCCTGGGGCGGGACCAATGGTCAGCAAACAGTCGACAGCACGGCGACAGGCAACAGGGAGACTCACCCGGCGGGCCATAGGCCTCACGAGTCTCGGCGATGGGCCGGTCAGAGCGGGTGGGAGCAACCTCGTGGTGCGGCTGCTGCACGGGCTCGTCGAGCTTCGGGATGGCATCGACCTTGTCCATGGTGGTGGTGTGGACGTCGAGGGACTGGATGTCACTGTCACTTTGGTCGGCCATGGTACGGCGACGGGCGGACTTTATAGCAAGCACCTGGTCGGCGTTGAGGGCTGCGGAAGGGATAAGCGCCGCACAGGATCGGTGTTTAAATTATCGCTGCCGACGGCGGTGGACGGCACTTGGGCGCCGGGCGGACACTAGCCGCGTTGGAGGGCGTTGCGACCGCCCAGCAAGGAGAAGCTTCGGGAAGACGCCCGGCGGTGGAGCTTCGCATGTCGACGCCCAGCCGGCGTCGTGATGGCGCAGAGGCGGCGCAAGGGACGTCATCCGCGCGCGTGGGCGCTCAGCCCTGCATTACCCCGCGTTGTCAATCGCGGCTGCGGGACTGGCGCTGCGTTTCTCCAGCTTTCGGAAACCATGTTGCGAGGAAACACAATGCCGACTTGAAGCTTCGGCCTTTGCGCGGCCGCTAGCTGCTGGGCGAGTTTGCATCGTTTGCATCGCTTGCCCGCAACCTACCGGTCAGGTCGTGGTGTGTGCGCGCAATAATGTGCAGTCCCGCCTGAGTCCAGCGCCAGCACCCCGCCAGAAGCTTCTCTGCGAACGCCGCATCAGCACCGTCATCGTCATAGTCTTCGAAAGCGATACATAGATGATGGACGTGCTACAGTGACTTCCATGAAGCTGCACGGGCCTCCTGCTCCCGTCCGCCGGCCCATGCTCGGCGCTGCTGTTGACCGGTTTCTGCCGATGCATCATCCCTCAGCTGGCGATTGCCGCTGCATCCTGAGATCCTTAGACCGGAACCCTCTTTTTTCTCGAGCCAATTCGTGCATTCCAGACACTACTATCATGTGCCACATTGTGTCATGCTACATAGCAGCGTCGAAGCAACCCAAGCCATGCCGAACTTAGCAAGCCCCCACCCCCATTGGCACCCCCAATTGCAACACCAAGACGCCTGAAGATTCTAAAAAAGGAAAAGGAGCAAAAGCAAAACCCTACCCTGGCCGGAAGACATGAGCCGCACCAAAGATAACCGACAGCTGACCGGACTCCCTTTGGCCCACCGAACGCCGCAACTCCGTTATCTGACCCGGTTTGAAGCAAAAGAAACGCTGGACATTCCGCCATATCTCACGTGGGCATCGCTGCAATCCCAGGCCCTCCCCCACCTACCTTTCTCGACGGTCTCGAAGGCCCACCCGCACCACTGCCACTATCTCGCTTCCTGCTTGTCGCTTTCTTCGTGTAGCCTGTGCCGCCTCGGCCACGGCTGTATCCGCCCGTCGAGCTCTTTCGCGACCCTTTCCGATGGTATGACTTTTTGCCAGACGGGTAGCTCTGCGCACCCGCTGCAGGCCGTGCCGCCCGGCCGGTTGCTGGTGCCGCTGCGGCTTTTGCTGACGTTTGAACTTGACTGAAGCATGCATTGAAAGCCTCGACTTCGGGATCGGCTTCCTGCTTGTCGAAGTACGAGCTCCGGCACTCTTCTGATGATTCCTCGGCATCCAGGTCCAGCCCATCCTCAAAGGGTGCATCCTCCTGCTCTCCATCTTCATCGCTAATCTCAATAATCTCGTGGTTGGGGTCCTTGACCTTGTCCGCTTTCTGCAATTGTTGTCCGGTCATTGACTCGAAATTATCCTTGTACCGCGTGACCAATTTGAGGAAACGCTCGCCGTAGAGCGTCACCATCTGCGGATCGGCACCCGGTATGCTCATGAGCTCTTTCTGCGTCGCCGGGAAGCTGATGGCCATTTCCCGAAGCACCGTATCAGTGAACGGATGCGAGCGGAGGTTTCGTGCTATCAGGATCTTCTGGCATTCGCTTCGACCCTCCCGCACAAATTCTTCGACCACATCCTGGTGCAACTCATCCAGCGCGGCCATTTTCTCATCCGTCGCGATGGGCGCACCAAGCTTTTGACGAGGATTCTTGCTGCTCTTGGCAATCATCCTGGATCTTGGTTGTGGCGGCGCCTCAAAAGCTTCTGACTCGTCGTCTTCAGCCTCGGCATCGACACCTTCGTCAAAGCCGTCATCATCATCATCATCATCATCATCATCCATGTCGACCACACGTGCTTTGCGGCTGACACGTGATGCAATTTGGAGAGGAGAGGAGACGTTTGTCGAGAAGGGATATTCGTCTCGCACAGCCGCGACCCCGGTACCTTTGCGCTTGGTGGCAGCGTTCTTGGTCTTCTTGCCCTTCGCTTGCCGTGGCGAGACCTGGACGTGAATCTGGATCGGCTTCTCGCGAGCCTGAAAAATACGAAAGTTCCTGCCAAGCTGCGATATGTCAGCTGCTGCATACCATTAACGGGAGGTGTTGACCTACCTTGATGTACTGAGACGTAAACCCGGCCCGGTTGAAATGATTGTCTTCTTCAAGTGCGTCCTCGCTGACAAGCCGCTGGAAGAGACGTTCAGCATCTCCACGATCCAGTTCGGAACCAGAACCATATTCTGTCAATGAGTCGTGGCCTAGTTCTTTGATCTTTCTAGAAGATGAGCCCCGAAAAACGTCGACGCAATGCAGGAGCGTCACGTTCTCTGTCCCAATCCTTCCAACCAAATTTATGGCTGCTGCAGCCAGGTCAGTGAAGTCGCGGTTTTCGAAAGTGATGGTCGAGTTGCAATTGTCGCACTCGGCATCGCACTCCTCGGCTTTGAACGCCTCGTTGAAATAGGCGAGGACCTGGACTCTTCTGCAGTCTGCCTTGTTCTCGCAAAACTGGACGACGTTTCGGAGCATGGCATACTGCCTTTCCTTCTGCTGCCGGCTTCCATCCCCGTCATCGATCATCTTCTTCAGAATGGCCGTGTCCTGATATCCATAGAAGAGGTGGCACCCGGACCGCTTTCCGTCGCGACCAGCGCGCCCTGTCTCTTGGTAGTAACCCTCGAGGCTCTTGGGTATGCTGTGGTGAATCACGAATCGAACATCCGGTTTATCAATGCCCATTCCGAAGGCGATCGTGGCGACAATCACTTTGTACGTGCCAGCCTGCCACGCTTTCTGCGTCTCCGATTTCTGAGCTGGCTCCATTCCAGCATGATAGTGCTGCGCGGATATGCCGTGCTTGACTCGCAGTTTCTCGGCGATGAGTTCGCATTTCTTTCTTGCTAAACAGTACACAATGCCGGACTGCCCGCGGTAGTGCGTTTTGATGATGTCGGCTATGTTTTGAAGGATGTCCTCACGTTTGCCTTTGGTGCGGACATCGTAGTACAAATTGGGTCTGTTGAAACTCTGGGCAAATACCTCGCAGCCTTCGATTCCAAGATTGTGAATGGTGTCGACCTTGACGTTTTCCGTCGCCGTTGCCGTCAGCGCCATAACCGGCACTCCAAGAAACTGTCGGCGAACTTCCCCCAGAGTTTTGTAATCAGGTCGAAAGTCATGACCCCACTGACTGACGCAATGTGCTTCGTCGATCACAATCCGGGCAAGGCGCTGACGGCGATGGAGATCCTGCAATACATTGACCATGGCTTGACTTTTACTAAGCATCTCCGGTGTGACGTATAAGACCTGGATAAACTTTTCCGCTTGGGGCTCCCGGAGCGCGTTCATAATAAAACGACGTTGTTCGTGGCTGAGTTCTCCGTTGATATGGAAGGCCTGAACGTTAAGTTTCTGGAGATGATTGACCTGGTCCTCCATCAAACTGAGCAAGGGGGAGATGACCACGGTCACGCCCCGGGTCTTGCCGGTCTGTATAACAGCAGGCAACTGGTAACATAGACTCTTTCCGCCACCCGTCGGCATGAGCACGAAGCAGTCCTTGCCGCCCAAGGTTGCGTTTATGGCTTCAAGTTGGTGTGGACGGAATCCCCGCAAATGAAATCTGTCTTTCAGCGTCCTCTTGACATCGCTTGTCCAAGGAAATTGTGGTTGATTGGCTGGAGGGGCCATTTCACTAGAGGCTTTCGCATTCTGTTTCCTCGCCGCCTTGTCTCGTGGCAGCTGTTGGCGGATGGGGTTTCCAGAAGCCTCCCGGAAGGCTTGGCGCAAAGAATGACTTCGGTCAACAGCATACGCTGCTCTGTTGTCTCCCAGTTCCTCAGTCATATCCAACATGTCTTCATCATCGAGGTCGAAGTCTCCGTAGTCGTCTTCTTCTTCATCAAGCACATGCGCTGGCGGCGTCCCCATATTCGTGCCAAACAGATCATCATCATCTTCGAAATCGTGCTCGTCTACGAAAACGGAAGGTCTAGAAAAGCCACGCTGGGCATTGACAAATGAAGGCCCCGAAATGAAGTCTTTTGACGTTCGTCTCTCGGGTGTTCCGGTGGCCATGTTGCCATCGCTCAGTGCGTTCTCAAAATCTTCGTCGTCGAAATCCTCAAAGTGTCCTTGAAAGACGGCATCGCGTGGACCGTGGTGGGATGTTTCCATGGCTGACCTTGTCTTCGGACTTCTGGATGGAAGCTGGGTTTGTTGGATTCTTTGCGTGGGCACTACACCGGTAGATTCTTGCGATTGGTGTTTTTCAGAGATGATTTGCGTGGATCGTACCACTATGTCGGCGGTCGCAAACTGTGGGCGGTCGTGCAACCGTGCTGATTCGCCTTCTCCATCGACGAACCCGGCGATTTTCATCAGTCTGATCATCTCAGCTTCGATATTCCTGATTTGCTCGCCAGTAAGCTTGATCGCGGCCGTAGTCTCATCAAACTCCGTTAGGTCTGTGCTGTATTCAGTGTCCATAAGACTGAGTATCCTGTCTGAGAGCTCTTTTTTCCTCGCGCCGGTCTTTTCAAGCTGGTGTCGATTCTCAATGAGGGTTTCGATAACCCCCTTGCGCTTAAGGGCACTTTTTGACTGCTCGATTAGATTCCTGGATGGAATTTCGTACATTTCCAAGTATTCAGTCTGCGCCCTCTTGAGACGGAGTACCTCGGTCTCCAGTTCTCTGCAAACGCTTTGAAGGTACGTCTCAGGCCAGGCGCCAAAATTTGAGACAATCGAGCGCTCCTTCTTCGAAATGAGGGATGAGGAGGCTTGACACGAGCTGGGAGTTGCCAAGGCATTTTCAAGTACAACACTTGCGTTGTGCATCTTGGACAAAGTCGGGGAGGCCTCCTTCTCCGCGAACCTTTGCGGTCGCTGCCGTTCACGGGCGAGCAATGGTTGGTCATCCTTACACTCATGCCACCGGAAATCTTTGGATCTGTCTATTGTCGCCGGCTTCGAACTGGACGGTTTGGCAGGGCTCTGCAGTTCTGGTTGTATCATCTTGGGTGGTGAGATGCGAAGGTTCAGTGGCACGGGCTGATCATCAACGACAAGGTCGTCATCGTCTTCTGAATCGGCTACAATACGCCGCTTATTCTGATGGGATTTCTTAGTCGGACTCCGTCTTGACCCCTCGGCTGGCTGGTCTTGGGTGGTCCAGTTTACTTTCCTTGGAGAACGGGATGCTTTGCGGATAGTGACGGCTCCCAAGAAGCGCTCTGTGGATTCGGAGGGGACACGGCTGAGAGGCTTTCTTTTCTTGGGCACGAGCTTAAACGGGCTCTCCGAAACACGGTGGTGGCCCTCGTCATCGGCATCAAGTGCGGAGGTATCGTTCGGATCGCCAGACTCCTCGCTCAAACCCGGCCTAACGGCTGATGAAGATGCGTGTAGTCTGTGCGCTACCGTGGAATATGGAGGTGGAGGATCTTCGAACTCCTCGATGGGCGCAAATCCATCCGCAGCTAGCACTTCAGCAGGTCTAGCCTGGACCCTTGGCCTCCGTAGAGCAGGACTATCCTCTAAGGGAGGCTCGAACTGGTCGCTCTTCCTCTTCCGCGATGTCGAGGCGGGCACATGCACGCTTGGGCTGGAGACATTCCGAGCGTCGGAATCTCCGGTCAAATCAATGGAATCGACATCATCCATATCCCAATCCTCCAACTGTATTTGCCCTTGCACTGCATGACCCTTGCCTTTTGATTGAGGCGCATGCGCAGCCGGTTCTTTGCCGGGCCATTGTTTCGGTGTGCTCGAGGATATGCTCGCAAGCTTGCTCTTTAAACGATCGGTGGCACCAGGCAAAGCTGTCCGACCCGGAGGTGCTTGCGATATGAGGCGCGGCTTTGAGGTTGAGCCAGGGGCGGCTCGAAGTTTGGCCATATCTGGGGGAAGAGCACGCGAGTCGAGCTGTATTTCGTCAGGATCGAGAGTGACGGCGCTCTCTATGCTGTGCCGACGAGGTTCGGGCGCATGGGAACGGAACTCGGGAACAACGGGTTGTGAGCGGGGCGGTTCGCGGGGAGACGCATGTCTTGCGAGAGGTTCGAACGCTTCGGGACGGGGATCCTGGGCTGGGAAAGCGGCAGAGCTGGGTTGAATATCGGGAACGGCGTGAGCGATGGGCGGGCCCGCGGGGGGCACGAATGGCTTCGCGTTCAGCAACCAAGATAGGTGGGATTGCAAGTTGTTCCTGGTCATTTGGGCGAAGCGCCGCGAGGGAAAGCCAGGCTCATGGCGTTTCGGTGAGCGGGGGGCTGAGGAGGGGGGAGCAGCGGAGAAGCGTGGCGGCAATTGCTTGAGGGAGGCGCGTCTGGCGACGCGGTTGCCAGGCGCCGAGATCGCGTAAACACGAAAGTCACGTGTGGCATTGGTGCCTGGCGGGCTCGTGCATCCGGGCTTATCAGGGCCCGCGCCCGATGACTCCGACTCCTCCGCCTGGACCGGACTAAAGCAGCGCCGCATGTCGACGCAGCATAGGTAGCTATAATAAGAAGTCGCCTGGATAGAACTCAATTGATCACCGACGCTCACCGAGTGACTGCCAGCCATGCCCATCGAAAACATGTTCGCTCAGCACGACGCGGCCAAGGGTGGGCCCCTACCTTTCGCGTACCCGCCATCAACCAAGCAGTCCGACCCCGTTCTGCCCTCCCCTCAGGTGCTCGACCGGGCCCGAAACGCTCTGGTTAAGGCCCTGCCCGAGGAGGGTCTTGGCTATGGGAGGGCTAGCAGCCATCTCCTCGATGACATCGTCCCCGCTTTGAACGCCAACAGCAGGTCTGCCAACTACTACGGCTTTGTCACCGGCGGCACCACTCCTGCTGCAGCCCTGGCCGACAATCTGGTGACAGCCTACGATCAGAACGTCCAAGTGCACCTCCCCATGGAGACTGTTGCCACCGACGTGGAAGACCAAGCGCTCAGGCTCCTGTGCCAACTGCTCAAACTAGATCCCGACGAGTGGCCCCACCGGACCTTCACTACCGGTGCCACCGCAAGCAATGTCCTTGGCCTTGCATGTGGGAGGGAGCATGTCCTCCGTTCCGCTGCTTCCGGGCATTCGAGCCAGACCATCAGCGTCGGCGAGCTTGGTCTCGTGCAAGCCATGCGAACTGCCAGGGTAGACAACCTTCAAATACTCACTACCGTGCCTCATTCTTCTCTAGCCAAAGCTGCCAGCATTGTAGGGATCGGCCGCGCTGCAGTCAAGTCTGTCGGTCTTCTTGATGCGCCACACCGCTTTGACCTTGCGAGGCTGGAAGCTGCATTGGCATCGGACAGGACGGCGTCTATTGTGGCCATCTCCTGCTCCGAAGTCAACACCGGTCGTTTCGCAACCAACGGGTATGCAGACCTAGCAGAAATAAGGAGGTTAAGCGACAAGTACGGCGCATGGATCCATGTAGATGCTGGTGAGTTTCATGATGCGTAAAGTCTGCGTGATCATTTCTGACTTTCCCAGCATTTGGCCTTCTTGCTAGGACGCTGGTGGGGGAGGAATTCTCCAAAATAATCGCGGCGACGGATGGAATGGAACTGGTTGATTCAATCACCGGAGACGGCCACAAGCTGCTCAATGTGGTTGGTCCTCCTCTCCTGTCTTCAATGGTAGCGCAATCTGACCTCCATCAAGCCCTACGATTGCGGCTTCTTTTTCAGTCGACACCTGCAGACTGGACAAGATACATTTCAGAACGCAAACGCTGCGTACTTGAATGCCGGTGCAGCAGGCAGCGCATCTTCCGTCCCTTCTCCGCTCAACATCGGCATCGAGAACTCCCGCCGATTCCGCGCCCTGCCGGTGTATGCCAGTCTTGTCGCTTACGGAAGGGAGGGCTACCGCGAGATGTTAGAGAGGCAAATACGGCTTTCCCGTGCCATTGCCGACCTCATTATCGATCATGCTGCATACGAACTTCTACCTCGCTCGAGTGCTTCGCGGAGCGAAGTCTTGCAACACATCTATGTCATCGTACTCTTCCGTGCTCGAGACGAAACCCTCAATCGGGAGCTCGTTGGCCGCATCAACTCTACCTCGAGGGTTTATGTGTCTGGCACGTCTTGGGATGGTGCTCCTGCTTGCCGTTTTGCTGTCTCGAACTGGCAAGTCGACCAAGACCGGGACCTGGCAATTATCCGCGAAGTTTTGGACATGGTAAGTCAGGAATCTAAAGCTTCGTGACCATGGAGGGCTTGCAACTCCACCATTGGAAAGAAACAGTCTCCCCCTACGGTAAACATCCCGAGACGGCTTGCCATTGCACTACACAATTGAAATTAGCAGTTAGATGCTGGTTCACTTATTATAGCAATCGGAGATAGTTGAAGCCTTCACTGCGACAAATGTGTACTAAATTCGATGGCCCAGCGTCCAAGCAGCCTTCTCCTTTATGTTACTACACAAAACCTCCAATGTCCTCATAATGACTAATCCCATTAGTGTTGAAACATTGGTCGATGCCCGCATAAGTCGGTCTCCACGACCAAGCCCAATGGTCCCACTTTAATCTCTGCTATGCAGCACTTGACCCCTGCCGAATGAGCTTTTAGAAACAGTCGAGCCGTAGGGGAAACGTTACAGAACACGCGTCTATTTTTGGAAAACTGATAGGATGTTCCATGTCTTACCAGTCCCATCGCAGGCCCTCAGATTGAACTGAAATTATGCTTACAATCTGATTCGGGCGTTCAGGTGAAGTCGTCGCGCTCTCTGTCAAGGTTTCATTGATGAGTTCCGCGATTGCATATCATATTCCAGTAATTCTATCTACATTTAACAGAAAAAAATGGATTCTCTCACCCGGGCTCACATCACTTTCGCCTCGTTCGCTCATTGTCGTATAAGCAGCCACTTTCCTAAGAAGAAGGGGGAGTACCGGAAGGAGCAGAGCCGCCGCCCATTCCGGAGCCGGAGTCGGCGTTCTCGTAGCCGCCCTCGGCAGAATAGTAGGCAGCAGGGGTGACGGTGTAGTTGGCGGTCGAATCGATGCCGACAGTGATCCAAGAGAAGATTCCGTCAGCGACAGAGTCGCCGAGAAGGACGTACTCGACAACGGGGTCGATGTCGTCAGCCTCGCCGGAAAGGATGCTGTCCTCGTCGTTAAGGGTCCAATCCTGGGTGTTGGTGCTGTAGGGCTCGAAAGCCTCAACCTCATAGAGCAGGTCCTGGTCGAAGAAAAGCTGGCCAACGTGAGCAGTGTTGCCGCCTCCAGAGATGGTGCCGTTGGGCAGGTGGGACCAAGCGCCAGGGCTGTGTGCAAGAACGTGAATGTGATTGGCCCTGGAGGTATAATGTCCAGGGACGATGGAGACGAACTGGAGCACTCCGTCCTCGTCGGTGGACTGAATGCCGCGGAGGAAGGTCTTGTCGAGGTTGGCAGTATCAGAGGAGTCGCCGTTGCCGCTAGCAGCGATGCCAGAATAGACACCGGTTGCGTTGCAGTGCCAGAAATCCATAGCCACATCCTTCACGGGCTCACAGGTGTTGGTGTCGAGGACTTGAATGTCCAAGTAGAGCGGAACGCCCTCCTGCGTCTCGGTGATGTTCTGGCGGAACAGTTCGCCAACGACGTACTAACAGCGTAATCTGTTAGCATTCACGGGGTTCTTTGGCATGGATCATGGAATGAGGGTTCTTACGTAAGGACCCTGGGTGGTCTCGGGAGCAAGGATGCAGGAGTTGTTGCCAGTGAAGAGGAGGCTGGGGTCGGAGTTGGGGGTGACTCCGGTAAGGTCGGAGTGGTGAGAGGAGTTGAGGACGGTATCGAGGTCGCGCCTGGCGAGAGAAGCACGCTTGGAGAGCTGGTCGTGCATGGCTTGGCGGCGGGCGGCATTCTTAGCCTCGATGCCGCGAGCCTGGATCTTCTCGGCGCAGTGGGAAAGAGAGCGCTTGCCCATCTTGGCCATGTTGGTACGGCGCTCGAGAGCCTCGGCCTTGTGGTCATGATGCGGGTGGGCGGCAACCTCGGTGGCGGCAAGGAGCGACAGCGCAACGGCGCCGAAAGACTTCACGTTGACCATTGTTAAAACGAAGGTGGATCAAGGAACCGTGTGGTAGAGGAGTGGTGAGAGCGAAGGATTGACTTGGTGATGGGGAAAAGAAGGATAGCAGTTGTAGAGGCCTTTTATTCTTGCAGACGAAGGCAGAGCCTGGCCGAGCACGGCGTCGATGCTGCCCTGATTCCCCATTGCTGGAAATCGCCAATGGGAAGGTGAGAGATGGACGACACGTAAGCCTGGCCAGTGAAGCATGAAGCGGGAAGAAAGCACAGGCACATGTGGAGAAGTTAGTCCAGCGAAGGGTGTTTTGGCGGAAGATTCGAGGAGGCGAGCAAGGTCTAGCGCTTGGAACACAGAGCGGATGACGCAAAGGGAGGCTGGAGTCGCGAGTAGTCCGCGTGGCGGGCGCTAGGGCCGGGGGGTGTGGTGTTGAGCAGGTGTATATTGTAGGGGAGTAGACAGTATCACAAAAGGCGGCGGCGTGATTGGACGGAAGCGCAGCAGAAGGGCGTCTGGCTGACGCGGATGGCTTCGGCACCAGAGGAGGCTGAGGAAACGGCGTGGCGCTAGCCGGATGGGGAAGTGGGAGGAGAGAGAAGTCGTCGTCAGCGCACTTGGCGAAGGCTTGGCGCAGGCGCACAGGGAAGCCGCGATGCCTAAACAGCCGCCTTCTAGTCTGAACGAAACGCCCGGGCTGGCGTAAGCAACGTTGCCCGCCCCGCCATTGGCCGGCTGCCGGCAAAGTAGACGCGCAATTGCAGAGCAGTTTGCCGGAGCTCGCTGCTGGCTCCAATCTAGCGGCGCAGCACCGAGCGAGGCCGCGTCACATCGTCGGCGAGCAATTGCCGGCCCTTCACGGCCACGGTTGCTCCTCTTCTCTTCCTTTCTCCTTCAGCGTGACCTGGCCACGCCAAAGCCCGACGAGCGTTTGCCCGTTTGACCAGCACCCTGCCGCTGCTTTCGTCTGGAGTCACGTCGCAATGCGCAGCTGGATTTCAAGTCCTGCTCAACGGTCGATCCCACGCGCACATTCCTGAACGGAGCGGCCTCTGTGCTGCAACCTCGAACGTCTGCGGAGATCGACTCCGACACGAGGACGAGTGCCGTTTCCCTTGTGTTGTCGACTGTGGCGTCCCGGAGGCATCAGAGGCACCAACGGCGAGCATCCCGGTTCCGAACCAGGAAACGACCGGCCTCCGCCACCGGCGTAAACCCCGCCATAAGGCTGAGCTCTCAACTTCAACCAAGCGTCCGACGAAAAGGGCGGTGCTTACAGCCATCCGTATCCGGACCAAATGCGGGTCTGATGCCGTGTGGGAAATTGCGCCTCGGAGACCAATGCATAATGCATACACAATCAAAATCTTCACGAGGCTTCCACTGCTTCTCATCTGCTCGCAACGGCTGCTGCTGCCATATTCCAGAAGCTAGGCCGAACCAGTCAGTAAAAGCTGAGTCTTTATCGGCTGTATGCAGTTGCGAGCATGACAAGCCCTCGGCAGCGGCTGCGGTGGTTCAGCCATGTAGGAATGCATACACAGATGTACAGAGCCTAAAAGTGGATCGGCTTCTTTGATACGTGCGATCAATTCATGGTTCGAGAATGGGTGAATTAAGCAGCCCCACGGCAGATGACAGAAGATTTGAATCCTCTGAGCCCCACCAAGGACGCTGCACTCTTCCTCCGTGGGTAGCTGAATCCAATATATAGACGCAGATGTGAGATTCAAAACCACATAAACACGTCCGGATATTAGCTCCAACTACCTACATAAGTATGGCGTAGTATAGTATCTCTACGAGGCAGATGCGGGTCGGGTGGACTCATATTTTCTGTCACCCGCTGTGGCCCTGCGGTGTTGAGGAGCTTGGACCATGACAGGAATATGCCGTTGGACTGATAGCATGCCACAAAGCAATTGGAATGGGGGTTGCTCATTCTGGTTTCGCTATTCTATTACAGAAAGGCAACGCTAAGCCAACTATACGGTCAAGTTCATGCGTAGTATAAGCTCATTTTCACATCAAGCCTTTATCCTCACACCTACACGCTTCCTGCCCAGTCACTCCCGCTAAATCGGGTCACCCAACTTCATCATCCTCATTACCCTCCTCGTTGACTACCGGCTCCTGCGCGCTTGTCGAGGGTGTCTTAGCCTCCTGTTTCCGGTACAAATCGGCCAAGAAATCACTCGTGCTTGCTTCTTCGATGCTTTTATCCTCTCTGACCCGTAGGAACCGCGGAAAGCGGAGGCTGAGGCCACGCTCCCCGCTGATGAGGCCAATGGCTGCAGTGTAGGTCGGACTGAGTGTAACATCGGCGAATGCACATTCCCAAACTTCCTGAGGCTCGAACCAGACTGCCGGTTCGCCGTTGTACTCCACGAAAGCTGGCTTGCTCGAACGGACGTTGGAAAGCCCACCCTTTCCATTGCCTTCCTGCCCATCGCCACCCTCGCCGTCATCATCCGATGCAGTAATGCCAGTGTCGTATTTCGCTCGATTTGCGGCATAGAATTTGTCAGTGAAGCCGGACATGCACTTGGTGACGGCTTCAAGACAGCCAGTTTCAGGATTGCGCACGGCGAGCAAGATAGGCGACCACCACTTGCACTTGCGACCATTGCCGTGCCAAGCGCCGATAGGGATCAGGTCAATCGTGTCGGCTGATGTGTTGTAATCCTTCTTGACTTTGAGCCAGGAGTCCAGGCGTTTGTCGGGCTCGTACGTGGCGAGAAGTGCTTTACGGCGACCACTAGTCTTCTTCTCGTCTTTCGCCTCTCCCTTGTCGTCACTTTTATCTTTTATGCTCTTTGTAATTTTCCGTGCTTTCTGCGGGGTTACTGGTGTGGGCGGTGCCCTTTCGTCCGTCGTGTCTGCCGCAAGATCCGGATTGGGTAGATTATCCAACACCTTCACCATGATACCTTCGCACTTGTGTTCCGTCGCCCTTCTGAAGAACCCGCTCACGGCTTCTTGATCCGCCGATGAAGCATCGAAGCTCTCGACCCAGGTGAAGTGATTTGGGATCTCCGTGAAAAGACTTCTGAGCAAAGACCGCCGTTCTCGGAATGGCCGGTCCAGTAACTCTTCGCCGTTCAAGTACATCAAATCAAACGCAAAAAGGCATACGTCAATCTTAACGCTGTGGATCACCACGTCCTTGCGTGCTCGATTGGAAAGCACCTGGAAGGGCTTAAGATCACCAGTCTCGCGATCAATTGCGACAACTTCGCCCTCGAGGATGAAGCTATTGACACCTTCTCCACGTATCTGGGGTACCAAGGCAACAAGGTCAGGGTATTTGTCAGTCATGATTTCTAGGTGGCGAGAGAAAATCGTAACCTTTCCACGCGCGTCGCAATGTACTTGTGCGCGCTGGCCGTCATACTTGAATTCGCAGCTAAAGTCCCGGCCTTGAAGTTTCGTCAGCATTTCGCCCAGATCGCGGGTAATGCTACCGAGCATGGGACGGAGAGGAATGTGCATCGCAAGTCCGCAGCGGAGGAGCAACTCGTCGCACACTCCGATCTCGAGGAGGGTGGGCACAAGGTCGTTATAGTTCGGGCGGCGGGCGAAACAAGCTTTGACGACTTCTTCGTTGTGCGAATAGATCTCTGAGAGCTGCTCTTTCTTCAAGCCCGCCAGTGCTGAGATCGGTTGGACAGGGAAATCGGCTGCGGGAGGATGTGACATCAGGAATGCTCGAGACAAGGCAATAAGCATGGTCGTCTTGACAGCGCCAATGCGGAGATGCTGGACCAATGTCCTGACAATGTAGCGTGATTCTTCGGCACCCCTTGAGTCCTGTAAGAGTCGCTCTACAACGCGCCGCTTGGCTTCCTGGCTTCCCTGGCCTTTGCTGTTCGCAATTTTGACCAGTGAATCGTAGACAAATCTGATGGTCAACGGCTTCGGCTTCCGCAACGTAAAGCTCTGGCGTTTCTTCGCTTCAAAGGCCACGTCTCCAGCGTCCCCGTATTTGTTGTACAGGCTCTTCAGGCCAGCGTTGTTCAATCCACATACTTTGATCAAGGCTTTCGAAATGGCTGATCCACCCAGACCCAGTTCGAGATCGGCATAGGGCGGTGAAATAGAGTTCGTGGCGAGCCAGACCTGCTGAAACGTAAGCGGGCATGGATGGTGTCAGATGATGATGCACCCACAGCAGGCAACACGCTGTGCGGGTCGCCCTCAATGATGGTTCGCAAGAAATTCACCAACGTGTCTACGATCTTGATCCTACTCTGTGTGCTGTTGACCAAGACGAAACACCTCGTCAACAGCGCATACGTCGCATGCCCTCCATCCGCAGCCCAGTGTGATTTTAGGTCCGAAACATACTTGGAAGGTTCGAAGGTCAGAGGGTTCTGGTCGAAGGGTATGTTCGAGGCAATTGTGTCTTCGGCGGTTGCGGTGGATTGTAACCTGAGAGTGTTCGTGGCGGCCGTGGCATTAGGTTCGGGCTGTTCGTCTTCGACTACACTTTTTGGAGCAGAGCCTCGCTCGTCTGGAGCCTGTTGCTCGCGGTCGCTACTCCTGCTACGGGGAGCGCTCCCTTGCTGCGGAGGCTCCTGGACGCCATCTTTCCTGTTCCATTCTTCTTGGAGTTTCCTCGCAAGCTCTTCGTCAGTCAACTGACCCTCTTCCGTGCCGTTCTGAGGACTCTTCGCTGTGTCGTGCTGCGGTGCCGGGGCGGGCACAGGTTGGGACTTGTCTTTCTGCTTGGCAAAGAAGTAGTCAAGGCTGCGCACGGGTTTGTCGGAAGCCTTGAAGTCGTTCTTCTTGCGTCGCTTTGCCGGACTGCTCATGATGAGGGCGTGGTGTGGTGTTGCGCGATCAAAGGTGAGGGTTGGCGGGCTGGTCGCAGTTTAAGCTCACGTCAACCGCGTCATAGGGACCTGCTAGCCGCAGATCTTCCGGCGCTATGCCCATACTGTGCATGTCTTGCCAAAGTGTACACTGCGGGTCGAGACGAAGGAGTGTCACGTGTGGAATGTTGGATTGTTTTGCATGTGTCCCGAGTTTGATCCAAGCAGCTGATCTGAAGCTCTTGTACATACATGCCGGACGAACATTATAGCATTTTCCCGTATATTTCTTGTGCAATAGTCTATTCTGTGACGAAAAGACCGAAATCCTTGATTTCAAAGGTCTCCAGGATACGCTGCCTGATTGCTGCGGCAGCGTCGACAAGCGGGCCCTGCTTCACTGCTGCAAAATCGACCTCTTCCTTGGGGTATTCTCCCGGCACGTGAGGGACGTTGACAGTGATGACAATGTCCGTCTTCTGCTCGGCTAGGCGGACAAGAACCAGCAGGAGTGCCGTAAAATCTGCCTGCGGCCTGCGGCTTCCCGGGTCCGCACTTGGGTGTTGAGTTGCGATCAGAGCATACGCGGGGGCGTTGCTGGCCGGCGTGTCAGTAATGTGAAAGCTTCATCCTTCCACCCTCATTGCAAAAGACGTGTGCAGGCCAACTCACGGCATGCGCGCAAGGATTGCAGCGTTGGTGTGCCAGACTTGCGTGCTGTCGTTGCTATCGCTGACCATGTCCTGGAGGTGGTACTTCAGAGCTTCTTCGTCGCTGCGCGCCTGAGACTCGTCGACCCGCTCCGTCAGGTCGAAGATGACGCTGGTAAATCCATCTCTGTCGAGCCAGACTTCTTGAGTGTCGGGTACCTCGCGGATAAGGCTGGCGCTGTCAGCCTCTGCTGTGTTGCTGCAACTTGTGACGTACCTGACATCGCCAAAGACGGACGGAAGCTCGACAGTGATGGCACCGCCATAAAGTTGAGCAGGGACGAAACTAGCCATGGGTCTCGCGATTTCGACCAAGGGTTGGGAAGGTTGTGCTAGTGTCGCAGATTGCGCGGCCATCTTTGTTGTGGGCAGACAGAATGGCCAGGCAGCAAGCAGGGCATGTGCCTAGAGGTACCTGCCTGGAGAACAGCGCATAGCGCATGAGTGTTAAGCTCTCCTCGCCCATCCATTCCATCCAGCAGCCCCCAAGACCGAGGTTTTGTGGCATTGCCATGTGCGTAGTCAACGACTGGCTGTGTCATGTTTTGTGTATTGCGGCTGCTTCATGACTCGAACGTCGAATCTTCAGGAGCCGAGGACAGACGTCAGTTCCGGAGATATGGGACGGGTAAATCACGATTTATTAGATTCTTCCTACATCAAGTATCCGGACGTAGATGCGACTTTTGAACCGCACAGACGCGTCAACTTATAAGGTTCCACTACATACGTACGTATGATATCCTTAGGAGACAGATGTAGGTGGGCTCAATGCGTTTGCAGCCCGCTGTGGCCATTCGGCACGCCAGGCGCATCCGTCCACCCGTGGCATATTCCCTCATGGACACTGCATCTCGATCCTGCGCCGCTCAAGGCATGTAGCGGACCCTTGCGGGCACATCATTACCCACACCGAAGCCAGCTACGCAGCCACGCCGTCATGCGGCTTTCGTGTCCAATCGGACAGCGCGAATATCAAACACTTTCGGCCAGCGAAGAACACGAAAACGTGCCGACAGATCCCATTTCCCACAACTCCACATTCTCCTGGGCCCGTAACCATGGGCGCTCCCGTTTCCCCGAGCAGAACCGAATGAACGCCGACTGAATGCCTGCCACTTCAATGACTCGCTTTCGTAACCCAACTTTTGTAGACTGCCTCATGCAACTGTCTCCTCCACCATCATGCCCTCAACAGCCCCCGATAAACCAGTCCTGTCTGCTGCATTGCTCCTTGTCCCGTTGTCCGTACGCAGCCCCACAGCTGCTTCGGACTCCTTGTGTGTGTGTGGCTCCTCGCGCAGTTGCCGTAACCTAGAACGGCGGATATGTCAGTTCTGACGCCGACGACTGTTCTGGACAGTCTTGCTCTGGACAAAGTGGCAATCTGCAACCAAGCTAGATGGAGGAAGTCGTATGGGCGGACGGAGAGAGGTAGCATGAGCATCGCGGAAGAGCCTGGTCTTTGATTCGCAAGTTCGGAGGCGACCAGAAGAAGAGTGACGGCTTGGCCCAGTGGAGCTGCAGCTCTTCGCAAGCAAATGCTATATTCCTGCGGACGAGCCCAATTGCTCCTTCTGGCGCACAACGCAAAACGCAACCGTTCGACGCCCGAGTATGCTGTAGGAACTTACCTCCGCTTGTGAGGCTTGCCACGCTGGTGCGAGGTGAGATTGTCGTTGCTCTCAAACCATTTTGCGCATTCTTTGCAGTAGAACTGGCCGAGGGCGGGCAGGTCTTCCTCCGCCTTTGTTTCCTTGTAGAGCTGGAGGTGGCGTTCGGAGCGCAGGTCGGCGTGGACCTGGTCGACGTCGCGCGTGTAGCGGCGCGTTTTCTTCTTGGATTGCGCTCCTCGGATGGCAGGCATGGCGATGGGCGCGGGCTTGCGGACGGCGGCAGCGACGTTGGCTGGAATCGGACGGCGGCGGCGGTAACTACCAGTGCGGATGTTTTTGCGTTGCAGTGCTTGCGTTATTGCAGGGCGGCACGTGGGCGGTCAGGCTCCGCGGGCAACCTGGCGAAGACCCCGGGCGGTACAAAATTTGGGCGCCGCGCCCGGGCGTTGCCGCCGCTCCTCCGAGCTGGGCACAGCAGCCCGGCGCCCCCTCATGTGCAAATGCCGTCAGTGCGGAATGGCAGGCCGTCATAGCCGTCCATGCTGCGGACGCGATATCTTTGCCGCAGCAGGACCGTGGCGGTGGCAGAGCACTCGCAACCGCAGCGATGTGCTCCTACCCCAGGCTGGCGATGCGAGCCCAGGTTGCATTTGCTGGGCCAGCGAGGGCGCGGCCCGGTGGACCTGCCGCATACGGCACGCTTGTCGAAGTGCAGACCTGCAGACCTCGCAGATTTTTCCTCAGCGTCAAAGCTCCTTCGGCGCGGTCGTCGGGTCGAGTGCGGGCTGCACGTGCGGACCAATGGAACGAAAGGATGACCTCAATCCCTCGGCAGAGCGGGCGGGCTTGGACGTTGGCTGCTGTTAAAAATGCGCGCGGCTGATTGGCCGGGCTTCTCCTTCAACTCGGGACCGAGCGATCTCAAAGCTGCCATCTAGCCCACTCTACACTTCTCCCTCTTCACCACCATCACTCTCCCCTCACTCTCTTCTTCATCGCCGCCCACCATGCAGCGCTTCTCGCGGCTGGCCCGCCGCGGCCTGGCCACCGTCAGCGAAGCTCCCCTCAGCCGCAAGGTCCGCCAGAACATCCACGAGGATGGCAACTTCATCAACTACGCCAAGATGGCGGAGAACCTGTCCATCGTGCGCGGTCGCCTGAACAAGCCCCTCACCTACGCCGAGAAGATCATCTACTCTCATCTCGACGATCCCCACAACCAGGAGATCGAGCGTGGAAAGTCATACCTGAAGCTGAGGCCGGATCGTGTTGCTTGCCAGGATGCCACCGCCCAGATGGCCATCTTGCAGTTCATGTCCGCCGGCATGCCTTCGGTGGCCACTCCCACCACCGTCCACTGCGATCATTTGATTGAGGCGCAGGTTGGCGGCGAGAAGGATCTTGAGCGCGCCACGGACATCAACAAGGAGGTCTACGACTTCCTGTCGACTTCGTGTGCCAAGTACAACATTGGCTTCTGGAGGCCCGGCTCTGGTATCATCCACCAGATCGTCCTCGAGAACTATGCTTTCCCCGGCGGTTTGATGATTGGCACCGACTCGCACACCCCCAACGCTGGTGGTCTGGGAATGGCCGCCATTGGCGTTGGTGGTGCTGATGCTGTCGACGTCATGGCCAACCTCCCCTGGGAGCTCAAGGCCCCCAAGGTCATTGGCGTTAAGCTCACTGGCCAGATGTCTGGCTGGACGTCTCCCAAAGGTAAGTCAATTGATCTTCATTTTCTTGTGTTTTGCAGCCGCCCCCGCCCGGCACCTCTCAATTGGCCCCGCGCACGTCGATAGAATCTGCCGGCGCTTCCCGTTGTTCCAATTGACGATCGAAAATGAGCTAACGATTCGTAGACATCATTTTGAAGGTCGCTGGCATTCTAACTGTCAAGGGTGGTACTGGCGCCATCATTGAGTACCACGGTCCCGGAACCGACTCGCTCTCTTGCACTGGTATGGGTACCATTTGCAACATGGGCGCTGAGATTGGTGCCACCACCTCCATCTTCCCCTTCAACGACCGCATGTACGATTACCTGGCCGCTACCAAGCGTAAGGACATTGGCGAGTTTGCTAGAGTTTATGCCAAAGACCTCCGCGAGGACGAGGGTGCCGAGTACGACCAGCTCATCGAGATCAACCTCTCTGAGTTGGAGCCTCACATCAACGGCCCCTTCACCCCCGATCTTGCGACTCCCATCAGCAAGTTCAAGGATGCTGTCAAGGAGAACGGCTGGCCGGACGACCTCAAGGTCGGTCTGATCGGCTCTTGCACCAACTCCAGCTACGAGGTGAGGTCGTCCTAACAATGCTACGAGCTGAGCTTGCGCTAACTTTGCAGGACATGAGCCGCGCCGCGAACATTGCTCGTGATGCCATGGAGCACGGCGTCAAGGCAAAGGCCCTCTTCACTGTCACACCTGGCTCCGAGCAGGTAAGATTACAATTGAGCGCGACGCCCTGCTC
The DNA here is from genome assembly GCA_022560015.1 of Diplodia mutila. Lineage (NCBI taxonomy): Eukaryota > Fungi > Ascomycota > Dothideomycetes > Botryosphaeriales > Botryosphaeriaceae > Diplodia > Diplodia mutila. Next base: position 143,691 of record JAFISB010000057.1, on the reverse strand, counting down.
AAAACTTTTGAAGAGTTCGGAGGACTGACTTTGCATGACAAACAGATCCGCGCCACCATTGAGCGTGATGGACAGCTCAAGACTTTCGAAGAGTTCGGAGGAATGGTCTTGGGTAAGTTTTTACTTCGAACCTTACGTGTAACCGTCGCTAACGAACTCGGTGTTATTCAGCCAACGCATGCGGTAAGTTTTAGTCCCTCACCCTCCGCTAAGACGCTTAATACTTACTTTGACTAGGTCCTTGTATAGGCAAGTGTTTCATGATTTATGATGAGAATGTTTTCATTCATCTACATTTCTTATTACATTCTCTTTCTATCTATTATTACTGTTGCTAACTTCGAACTTGTTTTCCCTTTTGAAAAAGGCCAGTGGGGTAAGTGTATCCTGTCCCTTAAACACTGACAAAAGCTAACGACTATCGCTTCAGACCGTAAAGATGTCAAGAAGGGCCAGCCCAACTCGATCATCTCGTCGTACAACCGCAACTTCACCGGCCGCAACGACGCCAACCCCGCGACGCATGCCTTCGTCACCTCGCCCGACCTCGTCGTCGCGCTCACGATTGCCGGCACCCTCAACTTCAACCCCCTCACCGATACTCTCAAGGGCGCGGATGGCAAGGAGTTCAAGCTCAAGGAGCCCCACGGTGATGGTCTGCCGTCCCAGGGCTTCGACCCTGGCCGCAACACCTACCAGGCTCCTCCGGCAGACAGATCGGCCGTTTCTGTCGCTGTCTCACCTTCGAGCGACCGCCTGCAGATCCTCGAGCCCTTCCAGCCGTGGGATGGCAAGGATGCGGAGAACCTCCCGATCCTGATCAAGGCCCAGGGCAAGACCACAACTGACCACATCTCCATGGCCGGTCCCTGGCTGAAGTACCGTGGACACCTTGACAACATCTCGAACAACATGCTTATCGGTGCCATCAACTCTGCCAACGGCGAAGCCAACAAGATCAAGAACCAGACTGACAGCAGCTTCGGTGCCGTCCCCGACGTTGCCCGCGACTACAAGAAGAAGGGCATTAAGTGGGTCGTCATCGGCGACTGGAACTACGGCGAGGGCTCTTCCCGCGAGCACGCCGCTCTCGAGCCTAGGCATCTCGGCGGCCTTGCCATCATCACGAAATCGTTCGCTCGAATCGTAGGCTTTGCCCTGCCCCTCTTGGTTCGCCCAATCCTTTACAAAAGCTAACCAGCCATGCAGCACGAGACCAACCTGAAGAAGCAGGGTATGCTTCCTCTGACTTTCTCCAACCCCGAGGATTACGACAAGATCCAGCCCGATGACAAGGTCGACCTCCTGTGCACCCAGCTTGCTGTCGGCAAGCCCATGACCCTCCGTGTGCACCCGGCCAACGGCGACAAGACCATCGACATTGAGCTGTCGCACACTTTCAACGAGGGCCAGATCGAGTGGTTCAAGAACGGCAGCGCGCTGAACACCATGGCTAAGAATGCCAAGGCATAGATTAGCAGCTGAGGGCAGCGTGTGGTGGATTTTTCTTTTCACGATTGTAACATTGTACTTGAACACAGGCGATATGGGAATCGGTATTTTCACTTTACTGGTATATCATGGCGGTTGAATGAAAGTTTCCTAATGAAGCTTCTTTCTGTGTGTTTGCGTGACAATTGCCTGTGCAGGGTCACCACGTCTTACAGAGGATTTGAGCATTTGAGTCCTCAGCCCCGCCTAGGATGTTACGCACATCCTGCGGTAGCTGAATCCAATATCTGGACGAATTTGTCCGCTTTTATTACCCAAATCTACGTCCAGACATTGGATTCAACTACCCATATAAGTAGAGTATAATATATTTGGCGGAATAGTTCTTTTGTCACCCGCCCGCTGTGGGGTGAACGTGCGCCAAGGTGTACATACGTAAGGAGCGCCGCGGGGACAACGTCGGCTGGTGCACCACCGAACACCAACCTGGCCTGAACTTCAACCAACCAAAGGGGCGACCGTGAACGAAGCTGCGAAAGCCGCTGCGCAAAAAACAATGGCAGATGACGAGCCATCTTACATTGACTACGAGGCCTTCCTGGACCCGTCTTTTTCGACGACGGGGTTCGCCAACAACCTCGTGCTTGCGACGAACAATCCCTCAGACACGCCGCTGGACCTCTCCACCCCGCTCTCGCGTGTCCTCTTCGACGTGCAGGAGATTGACACACATATCGACACGCTAACTACTAAGTCGGCCCTGCCACTGCTCGAATACACGAAAGACCATGCGGAGTCGGGAGAGCGGATACTGGAGGAAGTAGAGGCGCAGGTTGCGAGCTTGACGGAGGGATACAAGACGCTGGAGAAAGAGGTCATTGAACGCTACGAAGCTGCAGAGCAGGTGCGCCTTGCAGCGGAGCGGCTTTGTCAGACGGTCAAGATCGGACGTGCAGTCGCACGCTGTCTGATGCTCGGCCGTCAGTTAGAGGCTCAGCTGGCCGAGATTGGCGGGCCTGGCGCCATCCTGGGGAAGAAGGAGGATCACAGAGCAATGGTCCGGTCGTCCAACACGCTCGTTGCGCTGCGGCAGGTGTTGCTAGCGTCCAGACCTGGTGAGGAGGGTGAGGGGCTTGAACGTGTCAATGTCATAACGACGCTGAAGAGCGACCTGCTGGGCCCGGCGGAGCGTACGCTGACTTCCCGCTCGCAACAAATCATCCGGGAGTTCTCCATGTCCTCGCTGCTGGCGTCCAATGGCAGTTCGCAGCAGCCCAGCGCTGCGTCGACATATGCGCAAACCGAGGACACCAAGTCCCGCACTACATCGGCCCTCCTGACCCTCTACCTTTTGTCACCAGCATTGAAAAATGCAACGACGGCTACATTCGAGCCGGCCCTCCTGGTCAGCGCTCTGCAGGAATACCTGCAGACAGCCCTCAAGTCGTCTCTTGCGGCGCTCGCGCGGGCGCTAGCAACGCTGCCGACGCTTGAACGGACGCTGCTAGAGATATCGGCGAGATGTCAGAACATTGTTGCTTTGGAGACGCTCTTGGAATCCGTCAAGCCTCCGGCACATCCGCTGGTCAGTAGTCCGGCGGCGGAGAAGACGGCAAGGCCAAGAAGTGCGTCACGGCTCCCTCCACAGAACTTTCTGCAGCCATTGCTATACTCGCTGGACACATCTTCGCTGGCGTCATACTTCTGGCGATCTCTTGCGTCTGCGCTGTCACCGCGGGTTCAGGAGATCCTCAACCGCGGCGGTGTGTCGGCGAGGACGCTGCGCAGCAATAGGGACAGAGTCAGGGATGCGATCCGGGAGTGCGTGAATCGCGGCTCGCAGCTGCCGGCAAGCGCGTTGAGTCGGGGCAAGGGGCCGGCAACAGGCAACTGGGAGCGCGAAGCAGCGGTCATGGTCGGGTCTATTATTGGAGTTTTGGGGAGGTGAGCGGACGCGACTCGGCAGACGCGTCCCCTGCGTGGGCCGGATTGGGGGCAGATACGGAAGCGAGGACGAAAGAGGGAACACAGCAGTGACCCGGGCTATGGGCAGAATTACACATACGGGCAGATGCCCCACGAACTACGCGAAATTGGCGTTGCCGCTGCGTGCTAGAATACATGTGGTTGCCGTGGCCCAGACAATACGTACCTGACAATGATCCCACCCGTGCGCACGTGCGGCCCTGCCCTGCCGATGTCTTGTTCTGCGTACCTACTGCGTGATGCCACCGGGCCAGGGGCGCGCGAGCCACACCCAGCCTCAGGGGAGCTCCGGCGCGGGCGGCGCTGTGCTGCGGGCACGCCGGGGAGCACGGGCGAGCGGGCGCGAGGAGGGGAGTTAAGGCGTGTGGGCGCAGGGCAGGCGTTGCTGGCCGTTGGCCTACAGCGATCCTTGTGGAACAGAAGGCCGCGCTCGCACAGGCCGCACGGATCCGGCTCGAGGGCCCAGTGATAATCATGGCAGCGCTGCACATCACTCGGGGAGGGCAGCTGCATGTGCTCGCGCTGAGCTCCATCCGCACTGGCAAGCGGGCGAGTCGCTGTCGCGGAGGGCTGAAGCCAAAGCAAAGCGCCGGTTCGGATTTACTTCTGTAGCGAGCCGCATCGGTGCCCTGTCGCCCATTGTCTTTGGTGCCACCTCTATCCGGCCAGCCAACGCTCTCTTGCACGCCGCTTCTGCCGCGCCCTCCCCTTCTTTCACCCTGCCCCCAATCTTGCCTTTTCTTCTTGTACCTTGCTCTTCCCGCGCTCTGAGTTCCGCGCACCCGTCTGCGAGGCGTCACCCGCCGCCTCCCGCTTCCGCCGCCGGCTGAGAACGACGCACCCTTCCTCCAACTCTCCTGACGCCGCCTTCGAAGCTCCCTTGAGGCCAGTTGATCTGCGGGTGTTTTCGACGGCGACCGACGCGCATCCTCTCGTTGCTTGCATTGTGCGTGCACACGCCTCCCCGCACCACCGCTGCTGCCCACAGGAGCCGCTGATACCTGCGACTCTAGAATTCTCACCAATCCCTTCGCACCCGCCGCTGAGATCCTCACCCAACAACCACCTCCGATCGCCGCCCACCATGTCTGTCAGCCAGATTGCCGGCAACCGGAACAGCACGCCCGAGGCTTCGAGCTCGTCGCTGCGCCCACCCTCGTCGAGGGCCATTGGCGCCAACCACCACCTCCGCGCTTCGGCCGACATGGGCGTGTTTGCCTCGTCGCCTTTGTCTAACCGCGGAATCCGCCCCTCCTCCGAGGTCTACTTCAACAAGCAGGGCACTCAGGACGAAGACACCATGGACAATGCTGCCCAGCAGTGGATTGCGGACATCGATCAGTACGAGATCACGTTGGAGGAGATGGCCGCCGCAACGCTGGACCAGGATTTCAAGGACGAGCTCAGTGCCATCGAGCAGTGGTTCCGTGTCCTAAGCGAGCCTGAGAGAACCGCCGCACTCTACCAGCTGCTCCAGCAGACGACGGGCGTGCAGCAGCGCTTCTTTATTCAGGTCCTTCAGCAGATGGCCAAGAGCCACCCCATGTCCAGCGTTCTGTCGCCCGCCAATTTCGGTGAAAAAGGTGCGCACGATGAAGCTTGCGGGCTTGACATTGTCAAAGGATGTTGCTAACTTATCGAAGATCCCATGTCCCAGAAGTTGAATGATGCCATGAACAAGCTCAGCGTCGAGGGCTCCCGCAACTCGGTTGGGCTTGGCCGCCCTCCGCCATCCCCTGGTGCGAAGCGCAACTCTGGTCTCGATAGCAACACGATCAACTCCATGTTCCCCGATGCGGCAGCCGCGATCGCAAAGCAGAAGGCCGAGTTCACCCAGCATACCGGCGCTGCGCCCACTTCAAACCGCAACAGTGCTATTGGAGATCGCTCATCGATGGTCGCTCCTACGATCTCAGCGCCGGATGATGGCAAGAGGGACAATGCGCCGCAGCCACCGTCATCTCCGTGGGGCCCTCGCAGTGGTGAGAACCAGCTACCGCAGCGTCCCAAGTCATCCTCGAGCCACCACCAGCCGATGGGCCAGTTTGTTCAGCCCCCGCCTTCTGCCGGTGGCCTCCGTTCCCCTCGTCCCATGACGCTTTCCGGAGACCAGAACATCCAGAGCACCACACTCAATGCTCCGGACGGCTCCGGGGCCGGTATGCCCATGCTGTCGCCGTACGGAGGAGCCAGCGGAAGCTGGGCGTCAATGGTGAACACTCCTCTGATGCCCAACTTCCAGCAGCAGGCAAACCAGGCGGATATGGTGGCGAACGCAACGGCGATGAAGCTGGCCGCTCTTTCCACGGTCAACAACCGGATACAACTGGACGATGTGCGGAAGTATCGCCGGGCTCGTTCTTCGGAGGGACAGGGCTCTGGCCATAACAACAACAATAACGGGCAGCAAAATGTCCCCGCCAGCGTTGTCATGACGAATGAATTTGGCCAGGTGCTCACACCTCAGCAGGCAGCAGCTCTGCAAGCTCAGCAACTCGCAGCAATGAACGGTCGTCGTTCTCGTCCCAGCTCTCCGGGCATGGCGATGCAGGGTGGTAATATCAATGCGATGAACTTTGCTTCGCCTCAGAACAACGGGTTCCTTTCTGCTTACGATAACAATTTGGCTGGGATGAACCTTGGTCAGTTTGGAATTGGCATGGGTGGCGGCCACGAAGGCTACCTCTCGGATCATTCTGAAATCAATCGCGGCCGGTCCCCTCGGGGAAGGAGGGGCAGCTCGAAGCCGCCGGAGGATCCGACCAACCCGGATCTTCTTCAGGACATTCCGGCGTGGCTCAGGAGCCTGCGTCTGCACAAGTACACGGATAACTTGAAGGATTTGAAGTGGACGGACCTGGTTGAACTAGATGACGAGGGTCTAGAGAAGCGTGGCGTGAACGCTCTTGGAGCTCGGAGAAAGATGCTGAAGGTGAGCTATTGCGATGTCGGCCTCAAGGCCATAGGTCGTATTTGCTAACGTCTGGACAGGTGTTTGAGCAGGTCAGAGAGGCCAAGGCCGAGGGAAAGATCAGCCCGAGTTGAGAGCAAGGTGCTGATGCGGTGCTGGACGTCTGACTTTTGATGGCTCCAAAGCCTCGAATGAACGAGCAGTTTCTTGGAAGACGAGTTTGCGAGCACCGATGAGCGGAAGGGGCATTGTCTCGAAGTTGATGGAGCGTCGCATTTTGGGCGCTCGAGTCGGCATGGCGTCTGACGCATTTCCTTAGTTTGGTGGATGGGCGTTGTTTCTTCTCATCCTGCTGCACACTAGGCCAACGAAAACATACACGACGCAGACGGAAGGCCCTCGGCTTTTCCATGAAGTTTGTTTGCAATTGTCAACTGCGAAACAGCCGTTTCATATGGTGGTGCGGCCGTGGGTAATTTCAGGGAAGTAATTGTAGAATTTGGGATGCCAGCTGGAATGGAGGACGACGTCTGTGTGATTTTTGCAAAGACGCCAAGCAAGTAATAATACACGAAGCAGGAGACAAGTGAAGTTCACGTGCGACGATCTCCCGCAGTGTCGGCGGGTGGAGCAGGACCCGTTCGGCGGCAAAAGGGGTGGGGGACGTGCCCTGCGTAAGGCGGAGATGTCCCCGCCCGCCCATCAACAACATGCTCAACTGCGCTCCGCCTCGCCACGTCGTCAGTGCCGTCTCTCTCGCCCTTCACGAAGCAGCCTCCCGTGACGTAGAAGCAAAAGTCGGTGCTCGTTCGCGCTGCGGAGAGGAGACGAGAAGAGAGGAGAGGAGAGGGGCGGGGCAGAGCGCGCGTGGCAGTCGCGCCGCACCTTTTTCACCAGTCGGCAGCGCGTCTCTCGCGGGCCCCAGTAGCCGGTACGAAGCAAGCGGCGCGATGGATGCCGACTGACGGTAGTCTACCAGGCGATGCGGTCGCAGCTCGAGGCGACGCGCGACAAGACGGCTTTTCGACCGAGCGCCGGGCGTTCAGAAACATCATCATCGAGACAAAGGAACAGTCAAACAGTCAAACAGTCAAAGCGGACCCTGGGCCATCGGGCAAGGTGAAGCCGGGCGCGCCAAGACCAGCATGAGGGACGGTTCAGCACGACATGGGCACGCACGCACGCATGCACGCATGCACGCAGGCAACGCCTGTCCACGTTGCGACCGGTAAACACGTGGACGCGCCGATAGAACCGCCGCAGAGCACGGCCCGCTCCTCCAGTCGAACCTAGCCCGCTGTTGCTGCCGCGCGACTGCGCTGGGCGAAGCGCTGCGAAGCGTTGCGAAGCGCTGCGAAGCACCCGCTGCTGGACTGGCTTCTCCTGAATGCGCACCAGGCGATGGCAACGGCCGAGTGCTGGCGTGCATGGCCGGCAATCACCCCGTCATTTCTCTGAGGGAGGCCCCCAGTCGGACTGCAATGTGCTGGCGCTCAAACAACCCACTTTGGCCGTTTGGTCCGCTTTGTGGGTCCTCCCAGCCCAGCCTCTGCCTGCTCCACGATTGGATCCCGCTGCTCCGTCCCTCTGCTACCCGCGCCTTGGCTGTTTGACATTGTCTCTTCAGGCTAGCGCGCTCGAAAGATCTCCCCTTGGACAATGGCCTCGACCTTCTACAAGTCGCCCGCCACCGCCGTGCCCTCTGCGTCCATGCCGCCTGTCTCTCGTTCTGCCCGGCTCCACAATGCCATTGTGCATCAGTCTATAATACCAACACCGCTGTCTCGCCATGTGCAAGCCGTGCACTCCAGATGTTCATCCAGTCCTTCCCTGTTCCCATCTCCACTCTGCAGTTCTTTCCTCGCTCCAGCATTCACCGTTCCATTCCCTAGCAACATGCCGCGCCTCGCCAGCCTTTTGGCGGCGTCACTCCTTGCCCACGGCACCTCGGCTGCATACACGTTAGTCCGCGACTACGCCCCCCAGCACTTCTTCAACAACTTTGGTTTCTACGACGGCGACGACCCAACCCACGGTACCGTCGCCTACCAGTCACGCCAGGATGCAGTGGCCAAGAACCTTATCAGCACCACCGACTCCACCGTCCGCATCGGCGTCGACTCCACCAACAAGGTGGATGACGCGCGCCCCTCGGTTCGTATCTTCAGCAACGACACGTACAACCAAGGAATCCTGCTCGTCGACGTCATGCACATGCCCTCCGGCTGCGGCACATGGCCCGCATTGTGGATGCTGGGCGACGGCGACTGGCCCGCCAACGGCGAGATCGACATCCTCGAGGGCGCCAACGACCAGGCAAGCAACTACATGACCCTCCACACAAGCGGGGCCGAGGCCAACGCCTGTTCCATTGACGCCGTTCCCGCCTCTGGCGACGACGGATCCGGCGCCCTGGGCTACTCCAAGACGGACTACACCGGCACCGTCGTCTCCAGCAACTGCGCGTACGACCCGGACACGGGCGACAACACCGGCTGCCAGATCCAAGCCCCTACCGGCACCAGCGCCGTCTACGCAGGCGAGGGCAAGACGACTAACGCAGACGTTCCCACTTTCGGCCGCTCCCTGAACAGCGCCGCCGGCGGCACTGTCGCCATGCAATGGACCGACGACGGCATCAAGGTCTGGTTCTTTGGGCGCACCCAGACCAAGCCCGCCGACGTCGCCGCCGCCATCAACTTAGCTGCCGACCCGCCCACTCTGGCCCCGAGCAATGACGCCTGGGGCAAGCCGATTGCCCATTTTTCCGGCCCCGACTGCAATTGGGCGAAGCGCTTCAGTGACATGCGCATTGTCGTCAACGTCGACTTGTGCGGCGACTGGGGAGCCGCCACTTGGCCGAGCGGCTCGTGCCCGACGACCACTGGCTACGACAGCTGCGAAAACTACGTCAAAGAGAACCCGCAAGCTTTCACCGAAGCTTATTGGGAATTTGGCGCTTTCCGTTGGTTTGAGTGGCGCGATCCGGCCCCGTCGGCGACTACTACTACTACCCCTGCCACCAGCTCGAGCAGCAGCGCGGTTGTCACGGTCAAGACCACCATGACCAAGACCTTTGTCTCGAGCAGCACCAGCTTGGTCGAAACACTCAGCACTTCAAGCACCGCACCCGCCGCTCCCACCGTCATCTACTCAACTATCTCCGTATCCTCGACCACCTCCCGTCCGTTTACGTACGCACCGGAGACCGAAGCCACAGAATCCACGGCCTCATCGGCTGTCGCGGCCACGACCTCGACTACCAGCTCCAACGCTGCCTCCTCGACAAGCTCGGATGGTTCGTGGCCCGCGAATGAATCCGCGAAGGCTACCGCCCAGTATTTGATCAACGGCAAGCTTCCCCTCGGTGGCGCCGGGACCGTGACTGTGTCGTGGGCGATGATGACTGGTGGGGCCGCGTTATTGGCTGCAATCCTCTTATGATGAAAGTAACGAGATTCTCTTCACATTTTTTTTTTCATATTCATGATCTTAGCACCGTTTAGATTAGATACCCGGGGTCATACCCACTGGCCGGCAATGGGCCCTTTTGTATGTATATATGTAAATATCTGACACATGCACACGTCAGAGCGGGACATATTTTGGTGCTCGGGAGGGCAGAGCATCGTACAGGTTACAAAAGTTCCGACAGCATTCCGCAATCAGCGACTACGCTGTACCAAATGGCAAAAGAAAGCAGCATAACAAATGCGGCAGGTGAGACAATAGAACTCATGCGTCGTGATCGGCATGATGAACCCTTTGGAGAGGTTAATTTAAGAATGGGCGCCCTAACGTACGGATCGCCCCAGCTAGTCATGCGCGGCGCGCCGGTAAAATGCAAAACCATCCCATTGTCTCGTATGTGACTCCGGATAAAGGCATTGCATCGTTGCGCGCGACGCGTAGTAAGCCATCGTACATGCCGGCGAGAGAGCTCCGGACCTTCGGAGCATGGCCCCACGGGATGCAAACAAGATTAGGGGAATGCTCCAGGTGGAAATGGAACGACGCTTCGACTCTGCGTGGGTGCCAAGTGCACGTGCAGTGCATCCAGCAGATGAAAGGCAGGCCTGGATGAAGATCATCACGCCTGCAGCCTCTTGTCATTGGTACAGTGCATAGCAGCAAATCTTGCCATTCCATGTCCTCAAAAATATCTCTGCGTACGTATTTGAAGCAAACACCCGGACGTGGATGTAGGCCTTTGAACTATGCAAAAGCATCCGGACATAAACTTCAACTACCCGTGTAAGTAGGGTATAGTAGCTCTGTCCATACAGGTTCGAGAAGGGTAGGGCCTCTCGTGGCCCATTCTCCAATCAGGTCTAAATTCTTCGAGACAGCAACAGGTAGGCTCCTTGTACATGAAAAGTAAGGCCCAAAAGAATTGTCAAGGTAACCCTCGCGAGAGCATGGGAAGCTTTTCTTTCTTCATCCAGACCTTGAGCTGTGATACTTATCTCAACATAACCACCGGTCTTGACAATCCTGGTATCCTATTTCGTTCCACTTACCACCAACCTCGACCCACCATCGCAAATGCAGACCCTGACCTCTCTCACTTCCCCGAGGCAAAACGTGAGACGAATTGGTCTTCCGAATCCGACTCGTACCTTCTCATGACACGCCCAAGCTCGATATCTCACCCTGCTCTTCCTTGCGCTCTGAGCCGAGGATGTAGCTGGCCCTCCAGCGCATCTTGACAGCCGTACCTTGCCCACGCTGGACGCCATGCAGGTGGATATTCTGTGTGATGCCGTTCTGCTGGTTTGGCTGCAATAGCCTGCCCGACTGGGGCTCCAGCTTCAGAGTATAGCCCTGTACACGTGTCAGTCTCTGGAGTCCTGGCTCCACTATCGAGTGAAGCGCTTACCCTCGTGACGGCTAGCTGCATCGTGAGCTCAGAAATGGGTACGGGCGTATTATTTGATATGGCAGCTTGGATGTGGATGATATCGTCACTTTGACGGGAGACGGTGAAGTCAGTTCTTATGCTAGTGTTGATGACGGTTTGCGTCGACGGTTGGTCCGGCAATGCCGAGGAGAAGTTCCACTCGTCATCGTCATTAGCTGCGGGTGCTGGTGCTGGTGCTGGAGCGGCCGGAGGTGGGGTCGAAGAGCCTCCGAGGTCGAAGAGAGCACTAGATGGGGATGCCGCAGGCTTGACGGATTGCTGGAATTGGAAGGGAGATGCAGTCCGGGGAGATGCAAGAGCCGCAAAAGGGTCTGCGGGTTTCTGTGGCGGTTGCTGAGGGGGCGGGGAAAACATCGAGGTTTGCTGGGGTGGAGTTGGTTGCGGAGCCAAAGAAGAGCCGCCAAGTCCGGCAAAGGCGTTGTAGTTCGGCTGTGGTGGAGTCGGCTGCGGCGGTGGAGGGCGGTTCCCGAGTAGGTTTTGCACGGGAGTCTGTGAGGTCGGTTGCGGCTGGAAGGCTGGCGATCATTGTTAGCATACCCATAAACATCCAAGCTGAGGCTTGCGTACCAGCCCCATTTGTGGCGCCGAGAGAAATGCCTCCGCCTTGGAAGCTGTCGCTGCCGCCCAAGTTCAGGCCAAGGAGGTCGTCTTCCAACGCGTTCCCCTTTGGTGCAGCAGCGCTCGAACTGGCACTGGGTTGGCCAGAGGGAGCTGTCGTGTCGTCGGGGCCGCCAAAGTCGATCAAGGATAATTCGTTGTCCGGCCCCTTCTTGACACCGGCTCCGCTCACGCCCAGAGTGCCCTTAGGGATCTTGGCGGCGCCCTCGACATCGCCCTTCTTGATGAGCTTGTACCGCTCCAGAGTCCGGTGTATGCTGTCGTTGATTTCCAGCAGCTTGGCCACAGCCTCGTGATCGTCCGACTCTTCCTCGCACATTTTTTGAATTTTCGGGTGGGCGCTTGCCAAAGCATTGGCGAGCTCCTGCATGCGGTCAGCTTTTACAACCGCCTCCCAAGAGAGCGGCCCGCCCGGGCGTACCTCGAAAACGTCGCCCTCTTTGATCTGGTCCCCGGCCTGGTGCTTCTGGAGCATGTCCTCGAGCAGCTTGGCCTTCTGCTGTATCTTGCCAACCTCTTCCGCCGCCTTCGCCCTGTAATCCGTCTTGTTCCGGGTGTCGAAGCCAGCCATGACCTTCATCAGTCGGTTGGCTTCCTGCAAGTCGTGCGGGGTGCCGCGTCTGATCAGTTCTTGGAGCTTGGCCGACTGGGCCTCGCGCTCCTCCTGTTCCATCTCTTCGGCGGACCTCAGGTTCTGCGTGTTGGGTCAGTGGGGCGCTCTCACGGGCAGCGCAGCCAGATACGTACATCGCTGGGGTTCAACACCGCAGCATCCTCGCGCCTGATCGCGGGGAAAGTATAGCCCTTGTAGCTGAGCAAGCGGTGCATGTCGCGGATGAAGCCCAAGTCCTCCTTGTAGCGCGAGGTCATGCAGATTGTGGAGCGCCATTCCTCGATCAGCTCGAGGATGCGATTCTGGACGCGCGACGAGTGGACGGGGGGTCGCTCGGGGAAGCGGCGGACAAGCTCATTGAGGAACTCTTTGGTGCTGATCTGCAGGTGGAAGGGATAGCCGCAGTTCTTGACGCAGATGTCCAGCAGGTTGAGGGCAAGCAGCGAGACGTTGGGGTTGCGCGAGTTGACGAATTTGACGATCTCCATGGCGGCCTCGCGCGGGGCACTGCCCTTTTTCTGGTTGACCAGCTCAGCGATCTCGATATTGAGGGCTAGGTTGGGCTCGAAGTTCTGCGGGTCGCACGCGTTCATGATGTAGCGCTGCAATGGGGTCATGGCCGGCTCAGCGAAGCCGCCGAAGCGGTCGCGGGCCGCCATCCGGGCTGACGTAGCCTCCACGGTGGGCAGTGTGCGAGGGGGGACGGAAGCGCGGGGGGAGCGGAATTGGACGTCGGTCGCGAGAGCGGAGGCGTGCGGGCGTGGAGGGCGAGGCAGGAGCGGTGATGTTGTTAGCCACTGGCTGGGCGAGTTCAGGCCACGCTCCGGGATGACGGCTTCCAACACAGTGGGGGTTGGGGGCTCGTCCGCGGCCCGGGCGACAGGGGTGTCCAAGCTCGCCTTTTTCGAGTCCCGCGTCATCTCACTTTTGCCGCAACAGAGCAACCGCCCAATTGCTGCCCACGCCCCACCTGCACAGCCCTGCATCGCCCACCCGCACACTCACGCACCAGATCTTGGGCCCGGCAGACATCGCGAGCATGGTGCGCCACAAGAAGGACGGCTTCTCGGGCCGCGGAGGTCGCGGCGGCCGCGGCGGCGGCAAGAAATACAGCAATCCGCCGCGCCAACGGGGCCCGCGCGACACGGAAGACGACGGAGGCGAGGACGAGCGTGTGGCCAAGAGACCAGCCTTCAAGGCTGCCGCGTGGGATCTGGGGCACTGCGACGCCAAGAGGTGCTCCGGCAAGCGTCTCATGCGTCTCGGCATGATGCGCGAGCTGCACATCGGTCAGAAGTTTGCCGGCGTCGTCGTGTCGCCAAAGGCCAAGAAGACCGTTTCCCCCCAGGACCGCGAGTTGTGCGAACAGTATGGCGCCGCAGTCGTCGAGGCTTCGTGGAACAGGATTGACGAAGTGCCCTTCTCGCGCATCGGTGGCAAGTGCGAGCGCCTACTACCATACCTCGTTGCTGCGAACCCTACCAACTATGGACGACCGTGGCGACTGAACTGTGTCGAGGCCCTTGCCGCTTGCTACGCTATCTGCGGACATCTCGAATGGGCCCAAGAAATCCTCTCAACCTTCTCCTATGGCGAGGCTTTCCTCGAAATGAATGCCGCATTGCTGAAGCGCTACGCTGCCTGCTCAACCGAAGAAGAGGTTCTGCACGCCGAGCAAGCATGGCTGGATAAGATTGAGAGGGAATATAACACAAGCAGGGACGATAAAGCAGCGCTGGGAGAGGGTGATGCTTGGGAGGGTGGCAACATGAACAGACGCGCGCCGGACGATTCGGATGATGAGGACGGAGACGAAGAGAAGGAGGCCGACGAGGAAGAGGAGGAGGAGGAGGAACGTGATCCGTACGGCTTACCGCCAGAGGAGTCCGACGACGAAGAGGAAATGGCGGAGCTACGCCGGCGCGTTTTGGCCTCAAAACCATTCGCCAACCCCGAGCCCGAGGCGAAGAAGCAGCCTGAGACGACCGCGAGACCCGAAGCCCCGCCTGTGTTGCAAGAAGATTCGGACGCAGAATCCGGATCAGACCTCGAGGGTATGGACGACGAGTTCGACAATATCATCAACGCCACGCCTGTCACGGATAGGACTGGTATAACGGCGAAGCAGAGACTCAAGTCTCAAGACACCACCGTAGTGAGTGCGAGCTTCTCAAGAGCCAGCCTAAGCGCCCCGAAAAAGTGGTAGGATGCTGTGGTATTATTTCGCATGATGTCAAATGAAAAGGGTATCTCGCCCACCCAAAGACCTTGAGCCCGCTTCCAAACACTCTAATTCTGTGCCATCGTGAATTCGTTGCATGCCCGCTTCTGTGGCGAATCTACATCCGCAAGCAACTTGTCTCGTCGTGAGCTCTCTTACATTCGAGCCCACAAACCCTAGCAGCGCACTTGAAGCATTTGATACGGCCCCAGTAGCCGCAAATCTCACAAAATTGCCGTCGTGGAGGGCCTTCGAGGCTAGGTGGTGCAGCTTTCGCAGCACCATAAGGCAATGGAGGGTGCGCAAGTAGAGCCTGAATCTCCTGCACTGATGGGACCTTAGGCACTACTGGGCAAAGCAATGGATTGTCCTCCGCCGGTGGTGCATCTGGTAGCTCGACGTCTGCTGATGGTTGGGCAGCCGGGGACGGAGCCGCAGTGTTGCTAGCCGAAAGCGCGGCTTGTGCAGTCGGAGTGGCGGGGCTCGAAGGGACGGCAGTAGATCCACTACGTTTTGTTCGTGATGCCAGTGTCTTCTTCGAGCGACCGCTCTGCGCCGCCGAGGGCACTGCTGAGGAGCTGGGCGCGGGGCTTGCCGCCGCCGTCTGCGCCGCCGACAACTGCCCACCCTGTCCAGCAGCGTGGCGCTGCGCACTCAGTGCCTCCTCATCCGCCAGCCAATGTGCGAATGTACGACCACTCTGCAGGATCTTGCGGACGGCAGGCGTCATCTTTCTCCCAGCCTTTTCTCGCGGGGTAGAGCCTCCTTCCTTGATCTTCGCTGGAAGCGTCACCTCCTTCTGATTCTCTCGGTCAAGTTCAGCAATGCGTTTGTGTAGCTGTGTCTGCTGGCGGGCGGTAAGGTCGGGTGCGCCACCGAGGTCCTGGCGAGCAGTGCGCTTGCGGGCGGTCGGGTTGATGGCAACTTTACTCGGGTCGTAGCCAGTATCGGGCACATATGCCCAGCCGGGTGCCGGAGCGGCACCGCTGGTGATGGGGATGATCTCGATGTGCGGCATCTTGGCGGGAGAGAGCTGTTCGCAAAAAGTGCAGGTTGTTGTTCGGCACGAATCGAAGACTCACCGTCGGCTCGCTTGCCAATTTTGGGTGGGCTGCTCTAGCTGCCGATCCTTTGCGGGGAAGGAGCAGGGCAAGGGGCCAAGGCCTCGATCTCTCTTTAACAGATCAAATCCAACGAGTCAG
The DNA here is from genome assembly GCA_022560015.1 of Diplodia mutila. Lineage (NCBI taxonomy): Eukaryota > Fungi > Ascomycota > Dothideomycetes > Botryosphaeriales > Botryosphaeriaceae > Diplodia > Diplodia mutila. The sequence goes on along the minus strand of JAFISB010000057.1, from coordinate 127,767 downwards.
ACGCAAGAGTGGTCTTCAATGGAGGTCCAGTACTAACATGAAAGGGGAGTCGAGACATGTTGGTTCCAAAAAGGTAGCTGACGCTTGCCGAGAAGCAGCTGCTCAACGTGGGATTGGAAGTCGCGGCGCTTGAAATGCAGGTGCACGATAGACTAGACCACACGAGCAATGTACAGATGATGAGGGATCGGCATGCGTGGATGGAAACGGCTCGTCCCTCTCTGAAGTAACGTTTACCACCTGCGAAACGATATTTTCGTGTATGCACCATTTGCATTGCATCTCATCTTCCAAGATTGTATTATTTCGTAAGCCCTGTACGCTTTGCTCGCCATTCATTCGTCCTGCCATACTCTTGGATCCCATATACTACAAGGATTCTAATTCCAATGCGCCGAAAGACGCCAGACCATCCCCTGACTCGTACCAGACCAAGACGAGTTTACTTGTAGAAGTCGAACTTGTCACTCTCGTTGCCTTGTCCCTTGACTTGAGCGGAATATGCGTCTTCCAAGTCAGATTGGATGATGTGGTACCTGTTCTTCCTCACAGCACGCAGACCAGCCTCTTGCATGATTGCAGCAATGATGGCACCAGAGAGCGGGTCGTTGCGGACGATAAGGGAGTCGAGGTCGACCTCGGGCGACAACGACATCTTCGAAGCGATGGTGGTGAAAATGAGGCGCCTCTCGCGACGGTCACGAAGCGAGGGGAACTCGATCTTGCGGTCCAGACGTCCAGGACGAAGCAAAGCCGGATCCAGGGTATCCGCGCGGTTGGTGGCCATTATGACCTTCACGTTGCTGGTCTGGTCGAAACCATCCATCTGGTTGAGCAGCTCCAGAAGAATGCGCTGCACCTCTCTGTCCGCACCGGTCTGGGCGTCGAAACGCTTTGTAGCAATGGCGTCGATTTCATCAATGAAGATGATCGAGGGCGAGTTCTCGCGAGCCATGCGGAAAACGTCACGAACCATACGCGGACCTTCACCGAGATACTTCTGAACGAATTCCGAGCCGACGACACGGATGAAGGATGCGGTAGTGCTGTTGGCAACGGCCTTAACCAGCATGGTCTTACCGGTTCCCGGAGGCCCGTAGAGGAGGACACCGCGCGGAGGGTCGATACCTGTCCCGGTCTGTTAGCCAGAGTCACCGATGATAGAATGCGTGTTTTCCACCTACCAATCTGCTTATAGAGATCGAAGTGTGTCAGGGGAAGCTCAACGGCTTCACGGATCTCTTGCTTCTGCATATCCAGACCACCAACATCGGCGTACGTCACGTCGGGTTTCTCGTCTTGGCCCAGCATGGCGATCGACGAGTCGGCCTCCGGTGGCAGAATGTCTACCAAGGCATTCGAGTGTCTGTGAAGGGCGACGGAGGATGAGGGCTTGAGGAGTTCGCGGTCGAGCGTGGACAGGATCCGAACGACATAGTTGGAGCCAGTTGAGGACTGGACGATACCGGTGCTGCGAACGTGTGAGTACACGCACTATTCGAATCGAGGAATCATCGCTTACTTCTGGTCTATGGCCTCCATGAACTGGCCGATGACGAGCGGTACGCTCTGAATGCGCTTGATCTCCTCCTGTGCGCGGACAAGCTCCCTTTTCAGACTCCTGCAACGTAATTAGACACTGAGCCAACATTCAGGACGCTCTTCGCCAAACATACCTCTGCTCATCCTTGATGTACTCCTCCTGCAAGTGAATGTACCTGTTCCGCCATCAGCAAGCCTGGCCTGGCACCCGCGCTTTCTTCGCATCGCCACATACTCAAGTTGTCTCTGCAGCTTCTTAAAGGTCGAGTATTGGTCACTGCTCTCGGATGCGACGCCTTCTAGCGAGTCGACAAAGGGTATGGACGAGGCAAGCTGCTTCTTGTGAGGTGGCAGCTGGTTGGCCGGGCTCTCAACTGCGGCGTCGGCCATGTTGGGACAGCGTCAAGAACTGAGGGGTGCTCGATGAGTACTTAATGCGGGGGAGTGATCGGGCAGGTGCAGAGCGCGGGTGAAGAGGGTGGCAGGGACGCGAAGTCGAGAGGTGATGACGGTCGTTGGCGATGGAGCTCCAGCACCCGACCCCAGCGCAGCTGCTCTGATGTAACGGAACGGAACAACATCACGACGCAGCTCCGTTTACCGGGCTAGGTACCTACGGCCGGCCATGGCGATCTTCCGGATCAGCCTTCAGCACAGGCTCATTGTCTGTCTCAACCGCCGTCCGATGCCCGTGGCAGTGTATCCCGGACGAGCTCGCAATCCGGCCTCTGCCCTCGGCTCTGCGCGGAGCAGCAGCGAATCCTCGTGCGGCGCGCGGAATGGAGGCTCGTCTTCCGGAGAGCCACCACGTCGAGCCGGACGATCAGGTCAGCATCGTCCCGGGCGCGGCGCAATCGTCTCAGGGCCAATGAGGGTAGAGTGCGTCTCTGCCACGCAGCGTGCCAGTTTTGAGCGACCGGGAGAGCTGGCTCCCTGGCGGTAGCATGTTTCACGCAAGTCATTGGGCTCAACAGGCCTGGATGGAGCCGAGAGGCTCCCAAAGCCGTGGGATGCAGTGGGGGCACCGATCAGGGACACAACGGGCCAGGCAAGCGGCAGACGACGAGGGCTGGCCAGCGGGCGGCGTCTTTACGAAATGCTCAACATCAGCGCCGAGGGGTCGGCCCACCAGCTGGCAGGCGCAGGCACAGGCACAGGCACAGGCACAGGCACAGGCACAGGCACAGGCACACAGGCGCAGGGCAGAGCCAGGGAAAAGCTGCGGGCGCGCTTCTGGCGGGAATCCTGCGCGGGTGGAGCGCACCAGGCACACGTATGTATTGCTGAGGCTGGTGATTCGCAGGCCGGCACTGGCAGGCTTGTGTCACTTGTTCCAGCGGCGGCAGCCATCAGCTCGGCCTGCGATATCTGCTCTGCTGCCCATGCATCCCTGCTTGTCACTTAGGCTCCGGGGGGCACCAATCCGTTTCGGGCGCCTGCCATTGTGCTGCTCGTGACCGAGAGAAATGCCTCGCACGCCGCGGTCCTCTCGTGGCCGCTCTGCTCGCTGCTGCTGCTCGCTGCTGCTCCCCGCGCCGTCGTCGTGGCCGTCCTGCGTAGCCCTCGGCCGCGCTCGCTAAGCCGGCAGCCCATGTTGATTCGGGGTCGGGGGCTGCGCCCGTGCTTGGCTGGCTGGCCTTCTCACTCTCCCATCAAGTCACGACCACAAGCACGCCCCCCAATCAAGAAGTTATCTCCTCCGCGCTGAGACTTAGTAAGTCGGACCTCCATCGCTCCCGCTGCCTCTGCACCGCTCGCCCGCGCGCTCAAGCCCAGACAACGCGCCGCGCTGCCGCCCCCGCCCGCCCTGCCGAACGCGAATGCGCTCACCGCATCCCGATCGGCTTATTTGACGCGCGCGAGCGGCTCGTGGAGCCTGCGCGGTTTGTCATTTCGCTCCCAAGCCCCCCGGGCCTCCCTCGCGTCGACGTTGATGGTGGTGATGGCCGTGAGCTGATGCCGAGTTGCCCTGTCCAGGAAGACTGATGGACGCGTCCGCGCAATGAACTTCGACGCCCTCCAAGCAAATAATGGCTACCTCGACTCCCAGAACTCGCTCATCGACCCGTCCATGTTCAGCACCAACAACATCGATCTGAACGCCTTCCAGAACCCCCAGCTCCAGCAGCAGCGCCTCCAGAACGGCAACGTGCGCAATGCCTCGCCCGCTGCCTTCCAGAACCCGGCCTACAACGTCAACCCCATCGTCCCCTCCAAGCGCCCGCGCCCGTCCGAGGACGCGTCCAGCGCCTCGCCGCGCCCTGCTCCCGGCAACATGAGCCTGTCGCGATCGCAGACGCCCCAGCAGATGTCCTTCGCGCCCGGTGCCTTCCAGGGAAGCCAGCAGGGCCTCCAAGCCCCCAATCCCTACCAGCACCTCCAGCACCAGGGCTCGTCCAACGCGACGCCTTCGCCCACAATGCAGAGCCAGCAATTCCGACCGCCGCAACAAGCTCATCGCATGAACACCATGTCCCCGAACCCGTTCCCCCAGGGCCAGAACATGGGCATGTCGCCCGCGCCCGACCAAAACAGTCGCGTCAACACGCCGCAGAATCCCGCCATGGCGCAGATGGCTGCAATGAACATGAACAGCATGAATAGTATGAACAACATGAACATGATGCAAGGCTCGCCAACGGGGCAGGGCTTCAATCAGAACTTTGGCATGAATCCGGGCATGTCGGCTGCTGGCTTCAACGGCACGATGCCCGTACAGGGTGTCGCGCTATCCCAGAATCTCCAACAACGCCAAGCAGACGCACAGCGAATGTACCAAATGCGCCTCCAACAGCAGCAGCAACAAATCGCGGCCAACAACCTGGCGCATAGGCAACAACAGGCGGGCGGCATGAACATGCTCGGATCTTCGGGTCAACAGATGAGCTCTGCCATGGCTATGGCTGGCGGCATGCGTCCGAACCAGGGAGGCATGCCCATGGGTAATCCACCAAAGCAGCAGGAAACGGCATTCCTCAATAACGTTCAAGCTTTGATGCAGGCGCAGGGGATGTCGTTCAATCCTCAGCCTATGGTCTGCATGCGCCCCGTGAACTTGATGCAGTTGTACGCCACCGTTATGAAGCACAGAGGATCTAGGAATGTCTCCAACAGCAATGGATGGCCACAAATAGCGCACATGATGGGATTTCCACCGCAGCAATTTCCGACCGCGGGGCAAGAAGTCAGAATGGCTTACGAACAAAACCTGGCAGCATACGAGCAAGCATGGCTGGCAAAGCAGCGGACCAAGCAGGGACAGCAGGGTCAGATGCCAGGAATGGGTGGCGCACCGCAGGCTTCGCCGGTCAAATCGATGCCTGGCGGCGCGGCGGATCTTGGCGCTCAGCAACAACAGTACCTTCAGAGGCTTCGCAACACCCAGATGCAGGCTCAACAGCAGCAGCAGCAGCCTATGGATCAGGGCACGCCGATGCGAAATAACTCGATGCCTCAGGCGAATGGATGGGCGACCCCTCAACCTGACCCCAATGCAGTTTCTCAGCAAGAACAACACAGAAAAAGCATGAGTCGACTGTTGGAGTCTACACCACAGCCGCAACCAACAGGTTCAATAATAACGCCTTCACCCGGACCAGGCGAAAAGCCACTCGAACCCGTACCCAAACGGGGGTCAACCGAGACGTCGGCCGTGAACGGGACCGCACCACCGGCCGAGACAAAGGTCATCTTGAGCTCAGATTACAAGCCCAAGGTTCGCTCGCTTTTGGACACTCACGGCGGAGTTCTGGTCGATGGTCATGGCAATGTGGGCGAGAAGCTTGCGAAGTTGAAGCCTGATGTCCCTGGGGTGGAAGAGATGGGAGTCATTGACATGCGCGCAATCAGCTTGTCCCTCCAGTCCGGAATCAGTCGGGAAGTCCGCTTTGCATTGGACATGCTTGTTCGGTTGTCCCACGACCCTCGGCTGCATCTAGAGCTGGAAAAGTGCGAGGACTTGATGGACGCGATAATAGATTGCGCCGAAGATCAGGTTGATGCACTTGCAGAAGATTCAGCCGAGGTATCCGACAACCTCGATCTCATGTCATACGAAGATGCAATGCGGAATTCTCGTATGGAATTGGAATCGCTGCAGGAGTCTCCCGAATATGGGACTCAAGCCTACGAGCTCGACCGCTCTGCTGACCGTCTCATCGCTATCACCACCGTCCTCCGAAACCTCTCGTTCTTCGAGTCCAATCATGCCCTCCTTTCCAGCCCAACAGTTATCAAATTCCTCTCGAACACCATTCGTTTGCTTGGCACTCGAATCATGCTACTTCGGAATAACATCAACACCGTCGATTTCATGAAAGACATAGTAACCTTCCTCTCCAACACCTCAGACAAAATAGAGCTGCCGTCTCGAGATGACGCGTACAACATTCTCTGCTTTGTTCTCGCGTTTGCTCCTTCCCCTGCTCCCAAGAACGGGGATGCCATCCGATTCACGCCATACAACCCCGCGATTCATCGGTACCTCCCACCGGCAGTCGATTTTCTGGCAAAGCTTCTGGCACGAGACGACCCGAATCGCGCATTTTACCGGCAATTGTTCCTGGCGGATGCGGTGTCCACCCCGCCTTACGATCTGCTGACACGTTCGTTTGGGCTTGCAATATCAGTGGTTCCTGAACGTGGACGCGGAGCCGAGTCGCGTATCGCCGAAGCACGCAAGCCATACCTCACGCAAGGAATGCTGGCGGCCGACATACTCGCTGGCCTGTGTCCTGGTCCGGAATCCGGAGTTGCACGCTCGTGGCTGGAGGCTGAAGATGGATGGGCGAAAACGTTGGTGTGGTTGTCGGGGATTCTAGCAATGGAGCGGCAACCCCAGCCACCACCTCCACCGGGAAGGGGCATGCAAAGACTGCCTGACCAGTTAGACGTTGGCTTCGGGCTCATCACTCATCGAGCGCTGGCAATGCTGCGAAAGTTGGGCGAAAAGGCGCAGAGCGAGGATGAAGCCCGTGAGAAGCGCCTCTCGGTCGACTCTTTGCCAAAGGATGAGGTCTTACTTGGCGCTCTTTGCATGCAGAGCATGGATGGCGTGGCGCTCAAGAAGCTTTGCTCCTTTGCGGAGTTGAAGGGATGAGCCACGATCGGGTTGCAGGCAGCTGGTACAACGTGGAAACGAATAACTGGATTTGGGACAGGGGAGGTGGTGTCAGTGGGTTCTTGGGTGGTCGATCGGATTTTTCAATTGGATGGTTTGCTTGAACTGGCTTCTCCTCCGTAGGCGGCGAAAATCATCCCAGTGGTCGGCTATAATGTTGCTTATTATTCGCGAAGGAAGAGCAAGGCGCGAGAGAATGAGAGACTGGGAGGGCAGAGCATTCAACCCTCCCTCACGTTTCCTCTCCCCTCACTCGTCTCCGTGAGTCTTTATCTTTCCGCTTGCCCAATTGGTCTTAGGTGTTCTTCATCCTTATGTCTTCATCAAACTTTTTTCGTTGTCCTCCCTTCGCACAAACGCCCTTTGTTATGTAAAAACAAAAAAAGAGAAACGACGATTTGATGAGCCCTGAAGTTTGGACGAAGATACGGGGTATGATGCATGCAATCAGGCGGAATGCAGGTCCTTCACATTTGGTTGGTACACGACTTTTTCTCTTTCCACTTTAATTGGCCGGGCCAGGTTTTGCTCATGTTCTGGGTGGCTCGAATCGATGTGATTTCGGGTTGTACTGGATGATATCAGTGAGAGGCTGAAGTTGGGGGAATAAGTTGAGCTCTTGTGTGAGCGCGGCGTGGGAATGGAGCGCTTCGGTTGTTGTTGTTATTGTTAGCGATATCAATACTGATGTTTTGCGAGGCATATTTGTAATATGTATAGAACAGACGGTGGCCAATGCAGTCTTGCCACTTTGATTCAACAGGCGTTGATTGTTCGATTGCTCATTCGATATCTTGCCCCCAATATGATCTTGGTAGCCTAAAGGCTAGTCTACTCCAGCAAACGTCGAAAGTCTTATCCAAATCCCGTCTACAAGGGCAGAATCCAGTTGATCCAGTCGATTTTCAAGGGTGCGGAAAGTATCGAAATCTCCCAGAGGTTTCAAAAAGGACGCACGGTGGACAGCAAAGTGAACCATCGTGCAAGTTTCTCCCTCTCCCAAACAAACTCTACGACTACCTCGAGTTTGAGTGCGGCCAATGTGTGCAGAACAAGGAAGCAGGCATGACAGCATGGGCCAGCAGCAGCGCGATTAGCAGTGCACGCGTGGTAGCATCAAGCTGATAGGCCGCGAGAGACGAATAGGTTGACGATGTCGACAGCATGCTCTTCTGAGCTTATGTCTCCGCTTGCGTAAATCCTGATCTCATGGGGTCTATTGACGTTAAAGCTTTGATTTACAGACGTCAAGCAAACTCAATCAGGATCATGTCGACGAAAAATCCTATCTGGCTGGGATGCACCGCCCCGGCGCTGATACGGCGACGAGCGATGGGGTCTCGTTCGAGAATGCGGTCGTGATGGACCTGCATGGCTGCCTTCCGAGTGTGGCTTGTCCATCGCTGGTCCGTTACGCCGACTTTCAGAATCTTCTATGCTTGTAGGCAAGGGTTCACGGTACTGGACATGCCTATCCCAGTCCTCGAGCCTCGTGTACGGGCTCCGCAGCCAGGCGCCCAGCTCATGTAGGAAAAGCCGAGCATGGTTCCTGCCGATAAACTCCTGTAGCATATCCTCCGCCTGGCCGGTTGGGCCCTTGATATCCATCTTCTTCAAGATGGCCAGCATGTACTCAAGGAGAAACTCGGCATTCCCGACGCGACGGCTTGCGGTTTCAGAGTCCTCTGCAGCGTCGGGATAGAGGAAGCTGAAGACACGAAGCTCCCTGCGAATGAAAGCGCGAGCGCGGGACTGTAGATCTGGAGAAGCGGCGACCATATGTGGGGTGAAGTTGGCGTAGCGGGAGATGCGATTGGTACCAACGTGCATGGAGAAGAGCTCGTTGCGGTAGACGTGGCGACGGCGGACCAGGGCTATGTCCGGACTCGGAGACGGACTGCGGCGAGGGGGATGGCGTGGCCTGTTACGGCGCGGGACGAGGGGTCGAGCATGGCCGCGGGCCGTGGGTGCGGAGGGCGTGGTTGACTGGACGATGTAGGTCTTGAAGTCTTCGGGAGAGCGCCAGTCATACTGGACTTGGGAGACGTCGGCCTTGCAAAGCGGACAAGTGGAGCGTTGTTGAAGCCAGCTAGCGAGGCACAGGAAGTCGAAGCTATAGTGGTTGCAGGGAACGGTTATGGCGCGCTCGGAGATGGTGTCGAGACAAATGACGCAGCTCTCAGGCGCGACATCCTTTGTCTTGCCCTTCTGCTGGACCGCGGCCGATTGCGAGCTGATGGTCTGGGGAGGCGCTGGGGGCGTGTCCATGCACGATGGCAGAGATGGGGGTTGTTTGGACGGAGGAGGCGGAGGCGAGGGCGGAAGTGACGATGACGCGCCGCATCCATCCAGGCTGGCGCGGTTGCGATTTTGGCCGCCGCTGCCTCGCGCCTTCGACTTTCAACAACCAACCCCGCCATGCCACGCTGACCTCGTCCCCTCCGCCTTCTTTCGCCGTCCCTTTCCTGGATGCTCCGCCTCGCCCGCAAGCCCTCGCCCGGACTGGTTCGTCGACTCAGCATGTTGCAACCTGTTGCCAATGGCTCCACAAACGGTGCCGTCACCAGCACTCACACCGTCACTATGCTGAAGCGGTGGTCTTGCCAGGACAAGGAGCTCCCCAGTACGATCCCCCGGCAACGCTCGCTCGAAGAGAGCTGGCGCTAACAGACGTCCAGGCGCCCAGCAAATTAAGAGCATCCACGTCTACGACTTCGACAACACGCGTACGTCTTTCCTGTGCGTCGCGCGCGATTACTAACCTCTGGCAGTCTTTGCGAGCCCCCTACCGAACAAGCAGGTGTGGAACGGCCCCACCATCGGCCAGCTTCAGTCGCCCGATGTTTTCGTGAATGGCGGGTGGTGGCACGACGCCAGCATCCTGGCCGCTACGGGCGAGGGCGTGGAGAAGGAGGAACCAAGGGCTTGGGAAGGCTGGTGGAACGAGCAGATCGCCACCCTGGTGGAGCTTTCCATGGAACAGAAGGACGCCCTTACCGTGCTGCTGACCGGCCGTTCAGAGGCGCCCTTTGCCGACCTGATCAAGCGCATTCTCAAGGCCAAGAAGCTTGACTTCGACATGATTTGCCTCAAGCCTGCCGTTGGTCCGCTAAACCAGAAGTTCGCCAACACCATGGCGTTCAAGCAGGAGCTCCTCAGGGACCTCGTGTACACGTACAAGGATGCTGACGAAATCCGCGTCTATGAGGACCGTCCCAAGCACACCAAAGCCTTCCGCGACTTCTTTACCGCCTTTAACAAGGCTTTGCTCTCTCCAGACCCGCCCGTTGCACGCAAGACCATCACGGCAGAGGTCATCCAAGTTGCTGAAAACGCAACATCACTCAACCCGGTCACCGAAGCGGCCGAAGTTCAGCGCTTGATCAACGCGCACAACACCTTGGTCAAGTCCCGTCAGGCACCGGCTGGTATCAAGCCGTACCAGATTAAGCGGACAGTCTTCTTCACCGGATATCTGCTCGAGCCCCCCGTCACCGAGCAGCTCACTGCCGCTCTTCTTGACAACTTACCAAACAGGCCCGACGGGGAGATCCGAGTCCTTGCCAACAGTATCTTGATAACCCCTCGCCCGGCGCCGAAGAGCATTCTCGATAAAGTTGGCGGTATCGGCAAGGTTCAGCGTTGGCGTGTCAATGGCTTTGCGCTCTTCGAGAACCGACTCTGGGCTGCCCGCGTGTCTCCCGTTCCTGCCAACTCTCGAATCTACACCGAGAATCCCACACCCACCATCGTGCTCGCTCTGGGTCGTGGTGCGAAGCCAGTGGATGCTGGTCGCATCCAGAACTGGCAACCTGTGTCCGATGACAGGGCATTGGAGTTCGACAGCACCGTTGGTGAGAAGGTTCTGTTGAGACTGGAAGACGAGCGCCGTGGCGAAAGTGAGTATGAGTCGTATTTCCCCGGAAACCGCAAGCGCGCCAGGCCGCGCGACGACGGCATGGCACCCGATGTCAATGACAAAAACTCATTCCCGGCTTTGGGCAATGGCCCCCGTCCACAGCCACCTTCTCAGCCTGCTGCTTACAACAATTACAATCATTCCGGAGGCCAACACGCTCAGTCTGCATACGCCGCCTACAATCGCGACGAAAACAGGCGGCCCCCTGGAAATGGCCCGCAGCAGTTTCGCGGTGGTTACCAAGGTAGAGGTCGGGGTGGTTCCTATGGTGGTCGCGGCGGAAGGGGCGGTCGTGGAGGCTACAACGCCGGCAGAGGTGGCAGAGCGCGTCCTGGTCAAGGCCACTACAAGAGCCTTGATGACATGAGCGACAAGGGACCGGGCGGGGTCGGCTACGATGATGGAGGCTATCCCTACTAGTTGCATTCGACTGAAAGCAGGTCGAGGACGGCATAACAGCGAACCGGTGGTTTCGAAGCATATACGGCGTAGGGTTCTTGGTTCAGCTTTAAAAGGCTGATGTCTTCTTAGGCATGGGTTTCCCGGGATTCTCGGAGCGGGTAGTCAAACACGGGGATACCAGCTTCTGCGGCGTGTTATGAAATTTCACCGGTGTCATTTTCTGGAAGTATTATGGAGAGATAGAATGTTGTGAAAGACAGAAGAAGCTAGCTATCAGCAGACACCACCTCGTCTGCTCATTACCACTGTTCCGGAAAGTGTCAATTTAGCGGTCTGACTGCCTGCGATTATGACATCAAGCTTCTGTAGAGGGGAAAGGCAGTAATGACAGTACCACTGCACTCGAGGATCAGTGTCGTACAAACCCCTCTTGAGGCCCCACCTTGACTTCAATATACCTCCATGACTAGCCAGTACAAAGCCCCGCTTTCGGGAGACACTTTTGTCGAAATTGTGGAGAGAGGGAGGCCGACATATATTTGGCCTGTAGCGAGCGTTCATAGACCATGTAGTCTGCAATGACGCGAAAACTTGTAAGAATACGCTCGGGGATGAGCCTCGGGTTTGCTTATCCCACCCTCCAGCCTGAATAGAGTTGCGTGGTAACTGAAGCCACAAAGTCGCGACAATAGCCTTCGCTTGATGTACGAAAGAGGAAGTCCCGCCTCGCGGATCCCAGGATTTCTATCAGAGACTTGAAGCCTCTGGAACCGCTCCTATCTAAGGGGCTTTCGTAAAATTATTGGCAGGGGCGCCGGCGGAGGCCCCGGATGCCGCACTTCTGCCACAAACGGTCATACCGAGCACGGTAGGGCAACCGACGAGACACGCAGGATCAGATAACTGATTCATACAGTCCCTTCGTTCTTCTTTCTATGGCAGGTGTTGGCCGGTGTGTCTCCGGCTCATCATCGACGAGATATACGAGATCTACAATGATCAAATTTGGGACCTGTATGATTTTATTATGAGCAGGTGTATCGAATTTCTCACGGCACCGTCGCGTTGCTGTCAATAAATACTAATAGGCAGCCAGGAGCGACCAGGGCTTCCAGTAAATCAATTCAATCAATTCAAGCTTTCTAAAATGTCAGATTGGGTCACGATTTGATTTACTTGAATTGGCAATTTACTAGTAAATTGGGTTTAAATTGTGAAATTGACTTACAAACCGGGTGAATGAATTGAGTAAATAGAATAAAAATACGGTTTGGAATTTGAAATTGGGTCAGATTGATCAATTTTCAGATTGACTGGGAGCCCTGGGAGCGAATGTAAGGTGGAAGGATCAAGATACTCGACAGGTGACAGTTGTAGAACTCTCGTAGGACGAATCGTTAATGATTCATCCTTGAGGGTGTTGTCTTATTTATGCTAGCTAGTGTCTATGTCATGTGCAGAGCTAATGTGAAAGCGTCCCTTTGTGTGGCTATGAGGTCCACTGGGTCGCAATGAGTCCAATTGGTTCTTAGTGTCCTTCCATTAGCCTGTCTCTTGACAGCGACCGCCAGATCTCCACAGTGTCCCAAGAACGCCTCGAAACCCGCCACAAGAAAGGGGGTGAAGATGTCGGGATGCGCTTCTACGGTACACAGCAAGAGCTCTTTCAACTCGAAAAGTTCCTCTTCTTAACTTTACTCTTTTCAAGGACAGTGCGGACATGCCTCCGGAATAGGATAAACCGTGTCCATCCGTAGATTCATCAACCTAGGCTTTCAATATTGTTGCACAACGAGACGGCCAGCCGGTTTGAGTCGATAACATGACCATGGAGACTATTGCTGCGGTGATGCGTACCTTTCTCCTAGGAACATTGACAGTGGTAGATACGATGATGAATGCGGTTCTGGTACGTACTGATAACTTTCCGTGGCCATGAATTTCTTCAGGTAGCCAACAGACATGGTCTTACACTGGAAATGGTGGTGGGTGTAGGGTTTTGGGCAAAGGAGGCGGGAAGTTCGAAGACTGTCACGAGCTTTGCGCCCGCAAGAGGCACCTATGCATGAAATAAGAGTGGCCTGTGAGCTACCAGCCTCCAAAGGATTTTAATATTTGACGATGTAGTGCACACCACAGCGTTCAATCATGGATGGGATTGAAGCATTTGAATACACATGTCTGCCAGGGATTTTTTTGGTTTTTTTTGGCAAAAACCATCCCCCCAACCGGAATTGAGCCAACACATCACGATTTCACTTATGCGAAGTTCTCTAGACCAGGCGGTGTTTGTGAAACTTCCATCTTGAGCGTCTTCGGATTAGGCACCTTCAACCGCCTTTCCCAGGCACCACTGCCCGCACACCCAAATCTGGACATGGCCCGGAGTTTTTTTTTTTTTCTCACCAACCCCCGGACCAAAGCACCATCCGTCGCAAAAACCCTCATCATCGCTCCACCGGCCCGCTAAGAAGGAATTCAATTCGCCCAGCACCCCGGAGTCGGATCGCCACGCACTAACACTCTCGACAAGGAGCGATCTTAATGATTCTAGTTACAGAACGGGCAACGAAGAAAAATACGAACGAGAGCACCACCAGTTTCCGCTAAGGGCAAGCCTTTTCGGGTAAATTTTATATCAACAGACCCACTACTCAAGCCACTTTGCTGACCGCTGGCCGATGGCGTAGTACGGCACAGGTATGGGGTGGGTGAAGAACGGAAGCACAGCCGCATTGGGTAAAGTGAGAACCCATGGGTGAAGAGAAGAACAACAAAGGTGGTGCCGATCCCGTGTTTCAGAGAAGAGGTACATAGAAGCATGCGGGGCGGGAGGCAGCCAAGTCACAATAGGGGGAATGTCTTCCCTGCTCACCGACGGCGCGTAGATACGCTTGGTGGAGGGATCCGCTTCCCTGGAAGAGTTCCTGGGATTGACCGGCGGATGGGGAAAGTGGATCGTGCGCAGCTGGATGCCTTGGATCAATGGCGAAAATCATGCACGTAGTCTTGCCTTATGTGAGTAAGTCTTGCGATTGCCCAAAGAGTTGGCCAGTATAGATTGAAGATGGCGTGGTGAAACGGACTAAAGCTTGACGCCGCGTAGCCTGCTCGGCCCAAGGAAACACCAAGTCCCACAGCGATATCGGTGGTCCTAACGCAGCCGTGTTGAGTAGAAACTGAACATTACGGCCTCCAGCGACGCCTTGACGCAGGGGGGCGGGAGAATAGAGGATGAGCGGTGGAGACTTTTGCATTCGTCTCGTTTTTCCGGGGCCATGTGGCACTATTTACACGAAACCTTCGTACTATTTCGCTTTTGAAGGTGACCTTGCACAGCTTGCTTAATGGGGAGCAGCCGCGTGTCATCCGAGCTACGCTTCAGATAACACTGGAGGTGATGGTGCAGATGGGGCGGTGACTTGGGAGTAAATTTTAGCCTCCCGCTTCGCCGCCCTTTCAGTCCTTCGACTTTTTGCCCTCGGCTTCCTCTGCATCGAGTCTTTCCTTACGCCGCTGGGCAACGTCCCAATTGTACACACGAGCGGTAGCGACCTCCAATGTCTGCAGAAAATCAGTCAGCCCTGCCAGCACGGCCCAGAGGGGTAGATGCGCACCGTGATCTGCTCACGCAGGAAATCCAAATCCTCCTCACAGTTGGAGAGGCTCAGCTGCGCCGTCTTGAGCTTGTTATCAAGCAAGTCTTCCGCCTCTGGGATGGGGTACGCCAGCATGACGTTCGCCTGTTTGCGACCGTCAATATTCCCGTTGTGCCATCTGGTGATCATATGCACATACCCCGAGCCATAGGTAGACCTCGTCGGTGGGTGGAATCTGGGCCTTCGCGTAGAGCGTGTCGTTGAGCTCGAACGTCGTCTCAATGGGGTCGGAGCCGGGCTGAATGCAGTTGACCTTAGCCTGACGTGTGTCGTTGGGCTGGATGGGCCTTGCGCACCTTCTTCGTCTTCAAGAAGCGCACCGTGTCCAGCGTCTTCTGGATGTCGGGGATCTTGTCCTTCAGGCCGGAGGCGCGGCGCTCGGTGTTGACCTGCATGAATTGGTATTTCCTGCGGCGGGCGGTGCCTGTGAGCGCGAGCCATGGCGCAGGGAGAAGGAACAAGGGACGGAAGGAACGCACGAGATCATCTCCTGGAAGCTCTTGAGGGTCGGCTCGACGTCAGCGCGGGTGGTGGCATAGTCCTCGACCTTGTCGACGAACGGCGCGTAGGGAATGCCGCGCGGGTTGGTGGGAGCATCTTTGCTGCACACATGTTAGCCGGGAGTGCATGGCATCTCAGCAGGATGGCGGGAGGTACCTTGCTCCCTGGGCGGGCGTGGCCATGGCTGCGTGGGGGAGGGGCGGCGGTGGTCACTTTTCCGCAGCAGCGCTTCTCGGGCAAGGCAGCCGTCACGGTTGAGGGCGGCGGGCGGGACCTACGGCGGGCGGCGGGCGGCGGGCAGCGGGCAGCGGCGGGCCAAGACCGACCGACCCCACCAAGTGAAATCGCATCTCGGCAACCACGCCCTGCATCAGCCCTACCCACCACCTGCTTCTCGCTCCCCTCACCACCGCCGCTTACGCACCGCCGTCACACATCGCATTTCCCGCCTCTCGTAAGCCGTGCGCAGCTGCCCCCTCCCAATATTCCTGCTGCGTGCCGCGGCACTCCCTCGCCATTCCAAAAGTAGCTGCAAGCCGCGCGCGCGCCCGTGGTAGGATGTACCACTCGCATCCAACGATCGACACGCATACTTGCCTGATCGCTGCCTGGACTGGCTGCGTCGCTGTCACGCCAGCCCGCCTCGCCCCAGCCCCTCCTCCCGAGACAGCCCGCTAATGACTCCTGCCCGTCGGACTCCGGTGAGGAGGAAGTCCGGAACACGAGCCATGGCGAAAGCAAGCATTGATTCATTTGCCCCATCGGGCTTAGTGACGCGCCATGTCACAAGACATGTGACAGGAGCAAGGGTCGGATGCGATTGACTCTTGGCTTCTTCCCTTCCGGTAGTTGCTGCCTGCCCATTGGATCAGATGCAATGAACAACACATCGGGGCCGAATGCTCAATCATTGGCTCTTTTGTTGGTCGAAGTTTTTTTTTGTCATTATCTACAGTAGTAATGAAATGTTGAAGTCGCGTATGCTAATGTTGTTGAATCAGAAGAAAAGAAAAGGAAAAAAAAGGGAGGAAATGGAAAACTTTCGTCTCGCACAATTTGCCTTCCCATAGTGCTCAAAGGAAAACCAACTAACCGTCTAAATGAAACAAACCCTTTACTCCAAAACATAGGAGACAATCATCACGTCCATCAGCCCGAAGAAAACCATGTTTGCGCCAAACTCCGTATACCGCCCAAGCAGGTTCAGAACTCTAGAGCACACCTTGCTCGCATCAAGGACAAAAAGCCACAGGCAATTTCTATAGCTCGAGGCTCATGCCTTCTCTGATCAATGCGCCAAGCTTCTCAGCCTGCAGAACAATGTTAGCATTTGCCGTCTGTGAATACTAGTCGGGTGATCAGCTTACGTAAGGATCCTTCATCATCGTGAAATGGTTGCCACCCATGACACCGAACTTCATCCTGTCCTTGGGAATGATTTGGCTCCAACCGTTGTCGTCAAAGTCGGTCCGGTTGTTCAGGAGCCATGTCATAGGTGCCGGGTCCTCCTCCTCGCTGGGCGGCGGGCGGGGGTCGTCGGGGTTGGGGCAGACTCCATCAGTGCACCAGATGGCGTACGTCTCAGGCGCCTTGTCTTGAGGCATTGGAACAGGCTCATACTCCTTCAGCGCCTTGATCGAAGCCGCAAAATGAGGCAGGAGCCAGCCAGGAGTGCCGCCAGGCTTGCCAGTTCCAAGCAGTCCGATCGAGTCGAAGAAGTGGTGGAGACGCGCAGGAAGAGGGTCGAGCCTCACCGGGCACGGCGAGTCGAGCAAAAGTAGCCTCTCGACCTTGTCACCATCGGCGAGGAGCTGCTGGCAGACCTCGTAGGCAATCACGCCTCCAGCAGACCAGCCACCGATGTAGTATGGACCCTCGGGCTGGCGGCGCTTCATCTCGTTGAGATAGAGCCTGCTAACAGCCTCAATGCCGCAATCGAACTTATCCGGACACTTCATGAACGGACAGTTCAAGCCATACACGGCAAGATCGGGCGAGAGGTTGGGAATGGAGATGTATGACGTCGCAGAGCCGGATCCATCGGGCAAGAAGAAAAGCTTCTTCGTCGCGATCTTAGCATTGCCCTGAAGGAGGACCGAGCTGGCAGGCGGAAGCTTGGACACGTCAATGGTCGAGCTCAGCTTCTTGTTTACCTCGGAAAGTTGTGGCGCCTTGGTCGGCTTGGGTTTCGGAGCACTCTTCTTCTCGACCTTGGTCTCGACTTTGACCTTTTCCTGAGACTTGGGCCTCATACCTAGGGCGTTTTCAACGTCCTCGATGGTGGCGTTAGTCACCAGGAAGGTCGACGGAAGATCCACTCCAGTCTGCTCACGCAGCGCACCGAGGATGGTAAGACTCATCAGGGAGTCCATGCCAAGCTCGGATAGGTCGGCTTGGTCTCCGATCTCAGCAGTCGGCACACCCATCTCATCCGAAATGATCTGACGAGCCAAACTGATCTGGCTAGAAACCTCACGAGTCTCCTTGACCTTCACTTCGACGTACTCGTCCTTGCCGCTCACGCTGGGAGCAGAGCTCGGGGCGGAGCTTGGATCGGTATCCGAATCATCATCCTCGGGAGTGCGAGGGTCAGACGCCTCCGACTCGGTCGAATCTTCCGACTCAACAAGAGGAGCACCCCCGTCGTACTGGGCGAAGAACTTCTTCATTTGGCCAACCGTAGGATAGTCAGTGAAGAGCGTTGAAGAGATGTCGAGATCCAGATCCTCGCGGAATTTGGCAGAAATGGTGAGGGACATCAAAGAGTCGACACCCATGTTCTCGAAGGCTGCTTCATCGACAAGCTCGGACATGTCAAGTTCACACTCCTCGGCAATGATCTTCATGACGCGGTTGGTGATAACATTGCCCGACGATTTGGGTGAAGCGACCTTGACCGTCTTCTTGGTCTTCGTCTCAACGACAGACTTGGTCGTGGGCTTGGAAGGGGCCGCAGCCGGAACCTTCGCAGAAGTAGCCGCAATGGTAGGTCTTGCGGGCCCAGCACCAGCCTTTTTCGGAGGGGGAAGCATGACGTTCAGAGCCCGGCGTGGGATGTTCTGGAACTTGAGGCCAGTGACGAGGCCGACAACCTCGTCGCCGTCAAAGATATAGACGTCACCCTGAGAGATGTTTCCAGGGGCGGGCTGCATACGCACGTAGTTGCGGTACTTCTTATCAGGCGAGAGCTGCTTGGAGAACTTGACGGACTTCCAGCCGTGGGAGATGTACACGCTGTTCTCCGAGTCGACAAGGTCAGAGGCATTGACAATGAATCCAGAGATGTGGCAGCAACCATCAATCCAATAGGGAGCCATGAAGAAGTTTCCATCCTCAGGCTTCGTCGGAAATTGAAGCGTAGCAGTGGCCTCAGTCTTCTTACCATCGAGAATGACTTCCTCCATGGCCCTGTATGCAGGAGCATAATCAACCAGGGCCTTGAACAGTTTGTAAGCCATGCCACGGAGCACCTTGTGAGCGCGTCCAGTCTCGAGTTTCTCTTGGAGGAGATCGATTTGAGTCTGGACCATGAATGAGGTGCGCTGCCACTCCTCTTTCCAAGCATCGAGATCTTCGTAGATAACACAGCCAGTGGCGTGTTCCTGGATGGTCTTGCCTTCAGTGGTGACACTGATGAACTTGACCGAGACCTCGTTTTGCTCCAGGTCAGCCTCAGCGATGATTCGGATCAACTGACCCTCAGGAGGAGGAGGAAGCTTGGCGATCAAAGGCTTGGGAACCTCCATCTTGCAGAAGTTGTAGCCGACGGAAGCTGCACCAGGGCGCAATTGCTTGTAAAGGTAGTCCGCGGCAGTCATGCCCATGTCGGCGTACAGAGACGACGGGCACAAGGGAGCCTCGTTGACCAAGTGGCCAGTGACACACTTGTGAAGTGTAGGCTCCGCAAGATCAGACTCGAAGATTACCTTGCCAGAATTGGCATGGAGCTCCTCTTTGACGATGCGCTGGCAAGAAGTGGTAGAGAACTTGGACTTGATCGGGACAGCAGACTTTGGAGCCTCAATGACAGCCGGGGCCTCGCCCTTCGTAAGAGTCCAGTTGTTGTGGTAGTCGAGCCAGTAACGCTTGCTGTCGAAGCTGTAGGTCGGCAGAGTCAGAAGATCCTGAGCATCGTTGAACTCGCGGTGATACTCGTTGAAGTCGATGGGAACGCCAGCAGTGTAAAGAGTGCACAGGCTGGCGGTCAGAGTCTTCCATGGATCCTCGTTCCTGCGAAGGGATGATGCAGTGGTCGGCGTGCCACTGAGCGATGACTTGACCATGCCGGAACAGACCGGGTGCGCACCAATCTCGAGCCACACCGTCTTATCATCAAAGACCTTCTCCTCCTCACCAGTTGAGAGAGCAGACCAGAAGTTGACGGTCTCTCGAGCATGCCTTGCGAGATACTCGGGGCCAATAATGCCGCTCTCGCGAATGACTTCACCTGTAAGAGGCGACAAGACGGGGACAGTCGGCTTGTGGAAGGTGACAGCGGATGCTGCAACCTTGAATGACTCGAGGATGGGCTCGACTTGAGCAGAGTGGAAGGCGAAGGGAACCTTGAGCTTTGTAGCCTTGAAGCCCTGGGCGCCAAGCGCCTCGTTGGCAGCGTCGACGACCTCGGTTGTGCCGCAAAGAACAGTCTCCTCTGGCCCGTTCATGCAAGCAATCTCCGTCATCTTTGCACCGAGAACGTTGGAGATAGACTCAGCACTACCCTTGACTGCAAGCATACCGTGGGTGTACTCGGTGCAGTCGGCAACAAGGAGCTGCGCCCTGCGACCAACCAGGAGGACCATGTCTGCAGCAGAGATAACGCCGGCAACATGCAGGGCAGCGTACTCTCCAAGGCTGTGGCCAATGACAGCAGAGGGCTTGATACCCCAAGCGTCCCACATGCGTGCCAAAGCAACCTGAATGCAAGACATGCCAAGTTGGACGACCACGGGAGAAAGCGTGGTGACGTCGGTGCCATCCAGCAGAGGGACAAACGATGGCAGTCCCTGGATGCGGGCAAGGTTATCCAGCTGGTCGATATCGGCCTTGAACGAGGGCAGGTCGTGGTACAGTTTCTGTGCGAGAGCAGTGTACTGAGAGCCCTGGCCGGTGAAAGTGAAGGCGGTCTTGGTGGCCACCATGGCGATGGGACTGTAGGAATCCTTGAGCTGGGCCTGCAGAGCATCCCTGATCTTTGACATCTCCGAGACAGCGACAGCCACGCGGTAGTTGTGCTGAATACGGCGAGCGCTGGTCGTGTAGGCCAGACTGGTCAGAGTAGCCTCAGGGTTCTCGCCGATGAAGTCAACGAGGTTGTTAATGTTCCTCTTGAGCGAAGCAATCGACCGTGCCGAGACAGTCACAATGTGGGAGCCACGCGGATCCTGGACCTTCGGCGCCTCTTTCAGAGGACCATCCTCCATGATGATAGCGGTGTTACCACCAGCGGCGCTGAAGTTGTTGAGGAAGACCCTCCTTGGCTCCGCACCCTTCCTCGGCCAAGCGACTTGCTTCTGCTCAATGTGAACATTGCGCTGAAGCAGATCCTTGGGGAAGCTCTTGTTCATGACTCCCTTGATTCCGACGTTGGCCGGGATGGCGTTCTTCCGCAGCATCATCATGACCTTGATCAAAGAGTTGATGCCAGAGGCAGCCTCTCCGTGGCCGATGTTAGCCTTGACAGCGCCGAGGTGGAGGGTCTCCTCCGGCTTGCGCTGGCGGTGGCGGGGCGCGAAAACGTTGGTGACCGAAGTCATTTCAATACCATCGCCAGCCTGGGTGCCCGTACCGTGCATCTCGACGTAGCTAACATCGTGGGCATCGACACCAGCGTTAGCAAGGACTCTTTTGTAGAGAAACTCCTGGGCGCCAGCGTGGGGGTGAGTGATGGAGACAGCCTCGGCAGAGTGGTTTGTAGCAGCGCCGAGAATACAGCCCAGGATGTTGTCCTTGTCGGCGACCGCATCCTCGTAACGCTTGAGAACGACGGTACCGCAGCCGTCACCGCGGCAGTAGCCGTCGGCGTCGTTGTCGTAGGTCTTGCAAGATCCCGTCTTGGAGAGGAACTGACCCTTGCTCAAACCGGCGAAAATGTCAGGGTTAGTCAACACGTTCAACCCGCCAGCGCAGGCGGTATCGCAATCACCAGCCCACAGCGAAGTGCAGGCCAGTTGAATGGCCGCCAAACTGGAAGAGCAGGCGGTGTCGATGCTGTACGACGGGCCGGAGAACTTGAAATAGTAGTTAATGCGCCCGGGAGCGAACGCACGGACACCTCCGGTGATGAAGTAGGTGTCCACGTTCTCAGACGCATTGATCTCACGCCAGTCATCCGAAGTCTGACCGTAAAAGGTACCGATGCGGTGCAGCTTGGTTGAAGGAGTGCGATTGGGCACGTATCCGGACATTTCCAGAGCCTCGTATGCGGTTGTCAGCGCCAAACGGCCCATGGGATCAGTCTGGGCAGCCTCGCGGGGAGACATGTTGAAGAACCGAGGGTCGAAAAGACCGGGCTCATCGATGAAGCAACCATAAGGCGTGTGGCTCTTGTTCTTGCCCTTTCCGGAGGGATCGCAGTGAGCCTTCGCATCGAAGCGATCGGCCGGTACCTCGCGATGGACGTCCAAACCGGCCTCCAGCAGCTCCCAGAGCTTCTCGGCGGTGGCAGCACCAGGGAATCTGCCCGACATGCCAACGATGGCGATCTTGTCGTTCTGCGTACGGCCCGTACCGGTCTCGACCGGTCGCGCCCAGGACGAGTGGTCCCTGCCGGTGATGGCAGTCTGACCGCCAGCCCTAAGCGCGGAGACGAGGCTGTTGGCGACGTTGGTTGCGCCAACTGCGGTAACCGAGCACTCTGATTTGCTAAACGCCGTGACCTGGGACACCACTTCTTCCAGCAAACGATCCCACCGCACGGGTTCCTGCAGAATCTCGCTCAGCGCCAGCTGGAACAACTCTAGCGTAGACGTAGCGCTGTGGCACTGCCCGGTCACAGCCGAGTGGACGAGGCACTGCGGGCGGTACTGCGAGAGGAGCTCGCGCGCCGTGTTGTCGAGAATGCCGTCGATGTCGGCCTGGCTGTGGAGGTGAGCGGCGTGGTACGGTGCGTATACAGGGATAGGCACGCGCGTCTTATCCTTCACAGCCTCAGTCTCTGCGAAGAAACGCTGAGTAATGGCCGGGGGTCCGCTGATGGTGATGGCCATCACGCTGACGGCGCTGACCCAAGCCTGATTCGAAAGTGTAATGCCTTTCTCATGGTGGAAGTCGGCAAGGGCCGTCTTGGCCGATTCCTCGGAGATACCCGCCACAATAGTAGACCAACTTTGAGGCTCTTCTTCGGTGTGCTGCAGAGCATCCCTGACATTTCCGACGACCGCTCCGGCCCTGAACGCAATGCGAACAGCCTCGACTGCGAGAGGCAGGAGGTCGCTGAGCGTCTTTGCTGATGCAACGGCGGAGGCAGCGAGCAAACCGGTGCATAGGCCAAGAGCGCGGGTGTTGGCAAGGGAAGGGAGCTCGGTAGGGTTCTCGCCGAAGTACCTGGATAAGTCAGTAGAGTGCCATGATCTGGAGCGAGATGTTCCTTACCCCACATAGTGAGAGAGCTGCGCGAGAGTAACCAGAGAGCTCTCGATCTGCGGGATCTTCAAGCCCTTCTCGTAGTAGGCTTCGACCAATGAGGAGATCGAGCCGAAGTCCGGTATGCTTTCCCGCTGCGAACGGGGCAAGCGCTTGATCTCATTTCTGAGGGTGACACTTGCGCGCTCCAACAAGGTGGTGAGCAGCGCATTGTCTTTCCGGAGGGAAGCTTTCCGCAGAAGCGGGTACTGATCGGCAGTCTGGTCGCCGAAGATAAGGACGTTCATGTTGATGGACTTCGGATTGGGATTAGAGCGGAGATGAGAAAAGAAGTCCTGAAATTAGATCGTGAGTATGGCGGTTGACAGAAGCGAGCCCTGTTGAGTCGAATGGATGGAGGAAGAAGAAGGTTGGTTGATCAGTCAGTCATGGGAAGAAGAGACTGGTCCTCTAGAATGGAGGGTATTAAGGACGAAAGTGGGAAGTAAATGGAGAGTCGATGTCTATGGAGCCAGTCAAGGGCGTTTGAGCTTGTTCTTAAGTATGGAGCATTGGGAGCGCTTGGCTTTAATATCTGCCAGCGGGCGAATCTTGATCACTAAGAGGTGAGCTTGGGCTGTGAGCTGTGGCGATGACAAGGCTAGTCTGTCCGGCGACCGGTGGCATCAAGGATGCCGGAGACGCACAGTCAGGACCTTGACTTGAGGAACGGTAGGCCTGCCGCAAGCACCCACCTGGTTGGTGCGAAACTAGGATGGTGGCGTGCATTGCTGGTAAGCAATGTCACTATTGTTAGCACCCTGAGATCAGACTGGTAGAG
The DNA here is from genome assembly GCA_022560015.1 of Diplodia mutila. NCBI lineage: Eukaryota > Fungi > Ascomycota > Dothideomycetes > Botryosphaeriales > Botryosphaeriaceae > Diplodia > Diplodia mutila. The sequence continues at coordinate 104,221 of JAFISB010000057.1, read as the reverse complement.
GCTGGAGGTGTAGCTGCCGTCACGACCTTTCGGACATTGACAGGGGGTACGGGTCTCCTCAACCCGGGTCCTAACGACGTCCCACCGTCTGTGCTGTCAGCCAGCGTTCCAAAACAGACAGAAGTCTTCGGTTGCAGCTCCATCCTAGCTCTTGCAGGCATTGGATGCATGGCAATATCCAAGATCGAGCTCCGTCGAGCGGTTCATGTGCTCGCGGCGCCAAGTTGCATCGCAGGACGTTGTTTTCGTGCACAGTGCCATGCCGTCACACGTGCAAAGGCACTCGCCCGCGACGTCAACGGCTGACGGCGAGCGGTACGGGACGGTAGCAGAGTAGCAGCCTGCTCCGCACCTGACGATTGAGCGGCCGTGTCTCCCAGGCTCGTGCAGCGGTAGTTGCAGGCACGCCAGCCGGGAGGGCGCAGTCTATCCGCCGCACCGGGAAAGCTTGCGGCGATAGCCACGAGCGTGCCGGCGGCGGAGGTGGAGTCGAGGCCTCGAGCGGATGGAGCGAGATCTCGCGGCGTAGTGACTAGGCGGTGTCGCTGACCTCCCAGAGCCGCAGGCTGATCTCTTGGGCGGATGCGCGCCGAATGGGTGAGGTGAGGTGCCCGAATCGACATAGCCCCGGGCCGCTGGCTTGGAATGTCGGAAGGCTGGCGGGCGGTTTGCGCGGAGCGAGGGGAGAGGCTTGCTTGAGCGCACAGGATTAAGCGAGACACTGGCGGCGGCTGCACGCTGCTCACGGCGTCATAGCCACCCCGGCCTGCAGTTTGGCAGTCCTCAGGCGCCGACCCCTGGCCGCTCATCCTCCGGCATTGGGGAGATCGCCAGCGCGACTCCCCAGACCGCATCCCCAGCGCCTGATGGTGATCGCTAGACAGCCGGCCGCCGGCAGCCAGCGCCATGGCGATCGATGCGGCGGCATATAAACGCGATATGGGCCGCGGCGCCCGGCGGTGTTGCGCACGCCGCCCTAGTCCGAGAGTGACACACGCCCTCCGCTCTGAAACGGTTGCGCTGGCAGCCAGAGTCAGACGCTTGAAAGTTTCCGTACCTATTCGGGGGCCAGGGCGCGAGCCGACTCGCTCGCTCGAAGGGGAGCAGGGCTCGTTGCATGGGCGACTAGACGGAGGCCGTTTCTAGACCGCACAGCGAATACGAAGGGTCCAGTTGTCGACCCTCCCCTCCAGACGAGTCCCCACGGCGACACTTGCAGCGGGCGGGCGCGGGTACCAGTGTTTCGTCGCCACCTGCTGTCCGTTTCGAGCAGCGTTGCGGGAGGCTTTGCAGGCTGGCGGATGCGTGAGGGCGCTGGCGGCGAAGCAGCGTGTTGGCCGGCGATCAGCGGTGTTGTTCTCGAGCGCACTCCCAAAGCAGCAATCTTAGCGAACGGCGGAACCCCATTGTCCGTCCCGCATCACCTCCTCACAGCCTCCACTCCACCAAAGGCGCGTCTGCCGCACCGCGCTGCACCCCCGCCAGCCCCGTGATGACAGCCAGCCCTTTCCAGCGCTCGCTTAGCGTCCGCCGCGCGCGACACCGCCAGTGACACCGTCCTGGCCCTCGCCGCCCCCAGGAAAAACGCCTGCCGTACGCCCGTCTGGCCGCCGTGAAGATTCTCCTCCGCATTGTGTGAGCCAAGCACGAAGCAAGCGGCGGGCGCCCGGCGCCACACTCGGCGGTCCAAGCGCTGACGGATCGGCGTATCCGCCTGCGCCAAGCTGACCGCATCTGTAGGCACCAGCCCATCGCCGCTCCGCCGGACTCTGTTAAGGCTGTGAGCCTCCAATTCTGGCCGCCCTATTTCTGGCTGGCTATCGTCTGGCCCCGTCCAGCTAGCCGCTGTCGAGAGATCTGCGACTTTATCGCAAATCCCGAGCCTCGCGGACCAATTCCGGCCAACACCCTCCATCGCGTGCTCGTTTGTCAGCAGTCTGTTCCTCTGGGACCATCTTGTCTTTTCGGCTACGACTCGGGATTGCTATCTGCAGCTCTCCTCTGGCAAGCCCAAACACCTCTGCGGCGTCTCCCGTCCGATACGCGCTACGGCTTGCACACCTGCCGCACAGAGGCCTCATCCTTCGCTCAGAACCTGGTGCCTGTATCCCACTGCCGGACCGTGGGACAAAATACATCTATCTTCACGTGTCGCACGGTACACTCCGTTCCGCTGGCTAGTGGAGCTTGCAGCAGCCAACTTTCACGTTGGGCCACTCAGACAGCGGAACTTGCAGAATATCCCCTAATATTGATTACCTGATCATTGTCCCAACTCAGTAGTAGCTTCGACGAGTTCCCGCACGTTGTGTCTGTGTCGATCTCAGCTGTCCCGTAGGGCCATCACTGCAAAGAAGTCAATGCGTTTCAGATGACCGCGCAGCTGCACCTACATGCAGGATCTTTGAACTGGCCCTTCTGGACATATCCACGTTTCGGCAACCTCCAACCTACAACAACCACCGGACCTTGGCAGTGCACAGCAGGTGCACCTGCGTCCAGCCTGTCGTTTGACTTCTCCACGTGCCCGGACGTAACACGACTCCAAAGACCTCCGCCTCGGAGATCTGACATCCCTCCGACGGTCGTTGCGAAGACCGTGAAACTCAATTACCCCTTGTGGGCAGGACCCCGTGGGTGCATGGCTGCATTTTCGAAATGACCTCATTATTGACCACAGCATCCAGACGTTTGGTGTCACTGGATGAAAGCCGAGCCGATCAATCTGCCGGCAAATGCTGCTGAGCACACGTGAAGTACTGAGGCAGCCTATGCTCAGCATTTGTACAGCTGTACCACACTAAATTCAGGCCACGACCTTCGCTTTCGCATCGACCCAAGAATGTGCTGGCCTTGGCATACTCTACAGGCAGCCATGCAAGGGCTGGGACAGGCTTCCAGTGCGCCTTGAAAATCGCAACACATTCCTGAAATATCGCACTGATCAGCTTACCTACAGCGGGCCGAAAATGACCAGAGCCGTGATCCCGGAAGCTGGCAGCCTTCGCTAGCGTGCCTGCCTGCCTGCTGTAAATGCGTAGACGCCACAGCGACACGCTGAAGCGTCGTAGGATTCGCCCTGCAGCAGGGCTACCTAACGGCTTCTTCTGTCTCGGACACTCACCGGCTCCGTAAAAACGACGATTCCAGGAACGTTCCGGTTTCAAAGATAACAACGTGGGATCAGACAGGACCCGCAGTCGCATAGCAGCAAGCTGACGGAGGTTATGGAGTGGTGGAACACCCCGCCAGTAAAAACAGCGTACTTCCGCCACAAGAATGATCGAGGATTATCTGACATGGCAAATAGCTTCAGCCCATCAGGACTCCGTGCGATGAGATCAGTCCACGGCATCCGCAAATATCGTTGTTAACTCCGCTGTTGGGCTGTGCTGACCATGTTGATCTTCAAAGGGATTGGTCCGCAGAGATCACTCAGGTCCTGCTTAGTGAGGCGGACGTAATATCTTTCTTTCGCAGCGGCATGCAGCAAAGCCGCCACCACCGCACCCCTGTTGGCAACGCGAATTGAGGAACTATCGACGGCTGGTGGGGAGTTTGCGGACACACGGAGTAAAGTATCGCCTAAACTACCTGCGCCTTGAGTAAAGCCTACGCTTCCATCACCGTATGTCCTAAAGCAGTGCACTGAGATTCCTCAGAAAGCTAATTTCAATCCTTTCGACAAGTTCATCCACTTCGCAGTTGACCTTCATGAGGGCTCATCCCCCATGGCAGTGGGGATTCTGCTCATGTTTCGCAGAAGTGGTCGCGAATCGGAGCATAAGATACCTTGCAGCAGCTGAACGGCAACTCCACCCTACAGAAGTAGCGGCTTCTCTTGCAGAAAGGCACACCAGAAGCCGTCTCCGCACTCGCCAACAGGTCCCGGAATGATGAGCTTCACTCCTGGCACTCACTACTCTCTGTTGCCGTTGGGCCAGGCCATCCATGAGCGTGAAAGTTTACGAAAATCACCGTTATCGTCACTTCCGGAGTTTCCGCTCCTGCACGATGCGGCCAGCCCTCCACATGGTGCGCGAGCAAGGCCATTTCAGTCACACTTGTTTGCGGAGTCGGGGATCCGGGTTGAGCCACGTCAAGGAAGTCGAGCCTCTACAGGCTGGCCGAAGATCCGGGTAACGGACGATGAAACAGTTATCGAAGCCAACCGGCCGCTCCCCGTCTAGTCAATCGTGATCCTCCCCACAAGATTCAGTTGACCCTGCTAGCTCATTTGCCATCACGGACTACAGCCGTAGAACACTCGAGGCTCTTCTTCTTACTGAGGGGGCTCACCGCATATGCTTATACAGCATCACAGAGACGCGTATACTGACAGTGCCCAGTTTTTCACGGGAAAAGAGGTTGAAGTGGCTGTAGGTCACGTCAAAAAGAGTCAATACGCCGATGCTTGAGCACATCATCATACTTCCTTCCACCGTCGTTGGCTATCGGCAAGAATCTGCTAACCGTGATGCCCGTCGATCCAGGCTGACGGTAACTCGCTTACACAGGTCGTCGTTACTCGTTTCGGTTTGCAATTGCTCCGGGACTGGATCAGTGGCATCTTGGCAAGAAAAGCAAAGCACACGCATCCCCACTGTATGTTCAGCCCAGTGCCCGATTACTCAAGTTGATCCACAAAAGCAACTCGACGTGGTCCGATTAGGACAAGGAAGTGTTTGCTGGCGTGCGCTGCCCCTTGACTAACCGGCTCCGCCGCGTGACAGTTGACACGATTGCAAATGCGCCGTTCTGGAAATCGTCCCCGCTGCCATCCTTGGCGCTGCTGGCTTCCACTAGACTGGCTGCGCACCGCTCTTCCACGAGGTAGCAATATCCCAATGGTGATTCATCAACGGGGTACTTGCCGGAGCGAGTCCGCCAATAGGGCGAGAACGTTCTTGACTAAAAAGTGCATAGAGCGCGGGAACCCCTCAGGAACACCCGAAAGCGCTCCGCGGAACGCCCAGAAACGCTCTCAGAAGGCGTTGAGAAGGCAAAGCCAACGGGGGTTTCCAGCAGGCGAAGTTCCCAAGCGTGCATGGTGTACCTCCGTCGCAGCCGCTATTTTTTGTCCGGTAAGACGGGGCTTCCGTCATTCCTGTGGTTACCGGGCATGTTTTCGGGAGCTTGGAAAGGCTAGCCAGCCCTTTAGCCTTTTGGGGAACAGCGCCAGCCTAGGAGCAGGTTTCCAATCACAGCGCCCGCTTGCTAGGCGACGCACAACATGGCTCACGATTTCATCTTTCTGAGAAGCTCATCAAAGGCAGGAGGACAGATATTTCAGTTGGGTGTACGACATGTCGCGAGAGCCGCAGCAGCAGTTGTGTTCCGCGACGTGCATGCAGGTGACGTCAACAACCAACAATGCACCTCTTGCTGTTGCATCACCGTTATTTCGCTGTTCGATGCCCAGGTCTAGCGGATGCCATAACACGGGGGCTGGAAGAGAGTCCTCTTCTCTCCGCGGGAGAGAAAGAGGTCCAGCGAAAACGTCCCGAGTACTTCAACTGGGTCGGAACGGAAGGCACCCTGGCCTGTTCAACACTGAGTTGCTCACGCCATTATTGATTTAGCACCGGACTCAACATTACTGTGTGCTATACATCAAATGCAACGCACGGGACGTGTTACATCTCGCGCGGCCGGCCGGAAACATTTCGCATTCGATGTTGTCGCACCTTCCGCCCCATCTGTTGTTCGCAACAGTGGGGTCGTTTTTCGTAAAGCATTTTTTTTTAGGGCAAGTTGGATGGCTCGTTGTCTCAAGTTAAATGAAGTAGCGGTGGCGGATACAGTAAGAACGCGCGAACCCGATGTCAAGCGTCATTTGTCACCATGCCAGCAAAGGAATGGCCGCCGCAGACGAGGTACGAGAGCCCGTCGGCACGGCACCATTTCCATCGGAGGCAGTGTGGGAAGATGCAGGGACGCGGTTGGCGACTCTCAGCGTATCAACACAACAAATTGGTCAATCCGAAAACCAAGCAACGGTGTGGGTAGTCCGTCGTCGATTGTCCGCCGATCGGCTACATCTTGGGCGCGGGCGGCAACGTATCTTGCATACGGCCGCGATCTCCCGATCTCGAGCCAGCCGCAAAATTTGGGAGGCCCTGGTTGGCGCGATCGAATTGGGCGGGGAGGAGACAGCTGCCCGTGGCCGCTATGTCGCCATGCATTCATACGCCGGGTCGGGCGGGTGTGCTTCCATGGGAGCATGGAGTGCGGAGCGTGGAGATGTGGAGTTGAGATGGAGAGGGGTGTGTGGGCGCAGCGCTAGGCTTTACCGGGCTTCCGCTGGGCGAACACTCATCGACGGTCAGCCCTCCGCCACATTGACGATATTCTATTTTTCCCGCACATGTGGCTTACCGTGGGAGGGGGGCCCGCGTCGGCAGGATCCTTCCCCAGGCACATTGGCTGCGGCAAGTGCTGAGAAGAGGGATTGTTGAGCTGGCGGCGGAGAACTAAATTGCTAGGCGAAGCATGCATGACGAGCGGGGGCGCTTCTCATGAGACATGCTTCTCAATTCCAAAAGTAGTGGCGGGACGGTGGAATCGCGATGGTATAGTCGGAGGAGGGAGCCAGAGTTGCGATGCCCGCGGCTCGTCGACAGCGTCGCCCCCGGTTGACGGTCGGACTAGTGCTCAGGGCGGGTCCCACGTCGACTGACGTTCAAGGCACTGGCACTGCTCGCCGACGGCTCTGCTCGACGCCGGCATCAACCCATTGCTGTCGTCCCGGCGCAGCGGCGGGATGGACGCACACGTTCGACATCGGGGAGGCGGATTGACGGTCGCTGATGCTGGTACAGGTGCAGGTGTGGTGCGGGCACGGCGCAGCTTGCGGGCTCCCGCTCCGCTGCCGCCCCACTGGGCTGAGATCCGCGCCGGCCACCGGCGGAGTGTGGTCTGCGTGTCTGTCGCTAGCCGCACAGCGCGCACGAAGGCTCGCACTGTCAGGCGCGAAGTCTAATGCAACCGTGTTGCATTCGCCAGGCAGCCGTGCCGACGCGACCGCTCATGCAGCTAGCACTTGGAGAGCCTCCACGCCGCCAGCGTTTCTGTTCTCCGCCGCAGTGGATGGCATGACCCGGACCGCGACTTGTGGGCGAGCGCATGGCAGCAGGCGGCGAGGAGATGGGCGGAGACGGCGGCGTGGAGGTGTACCGGCATGCGAGCGCGAGGCCCCGAAGAGGAAAGACGACGGCCAAAGAGGGCAGGCTGCCCCTCGGTTCGAAGCCAAGACCGGCCGCCTGCGTCGCGCCATGCCCCGCGGTCCTCGTCGACATCACCATCCGAACTTCGTGGTATGGGCTCTGTCACCATCGTTGGCTCCCGTCGTCGGGTCTGGAGCGACCGTTGCCGTATCGATCCCACCCGAGCCGCCCTTCACGTCAGTCCCGCCGCTCAAAGCCAGAGGGCCCGTTGGCCTCTGTACTGGCCGGATATGCCCCCAGAATTATGTCTGGCGCCCTGCCCGCACCGATGCACCTGTCCTCTCATGACCCACTGCAAGTACCGCTTCTGGCCTTCAACTGCAGCCTGTGCCAGCGACTGCCTTGCCACGTTGAGTGCGGCCAAGCATCACCAACCCCCACTTGCGGTCGCCAGCACGACGTCATTTAATCACAATGGCGACGCCTAGAAGAAAAATAAAGGCCTCTCCGCCGGCCCAGAACCAGACGCACAGCAAGACACGCGGTCTGCGTCTCGCGACAGGAGATTGCCATGCCGGCGCCATGCAGCTGGCTACCAAACAGGCTTACTGAGCGCCCGGCAGCAAGCTCAGCGCGCAGCCGCTGGATCTTGGTTCGTCCCCCGGCAGCGCGGAAGCAGTCATCCACCAGACTGCATCTGCGGGAAACATGTGACTTTGCTCAGAAGCGTACTTCTTCTGCTGTCTTTGCGAATGTGCTCTCGTTTCCAAGCCCACCCGCCTGGGTGCACCGCGTAGAGCACGAGCAACTGGTGCAGGGGAGCCTTGGACATGCTTCACGCCCGCATGAGCTGGGTCGTGTCCGTTCTGATTCTGGACATGCATCCACAGCAACTTGCATACCGGAATTAGCGGTCTTGAAGGCTTTGACCGAGCTGCGCCGGCCGTTGTGGGAGGCATGCGGGCAGGTTGGCGTCGTGAAGTCCGAGCAAGAGTGTCTATTACGCGTCCATTGGGACGGACCGGGGAGCTTGCGATATCCGTTAGCCGTTCCATCTATCGAGAGAATCTTTTGTGGAGATGGTCGCGAGGCGCCATGCCCCCTGTGTACGCACATGGCAATAGATCGTCGCCGACAAGTCTTGGTTCCATGGCAGTCGACATCACGAAAACACCTCCCAGACTACCGCTACAATCTTCAGCAGGCGGAGGGCGGGCAGAGTCGTTGTACATTTGACCCCCCGCAGGACATGTAAGCATCATCATCCGTGAGCGCCGCGCTCGCACCAAGGGCTGTAGTCTGCCGATACACAGATCTCCCACGGCCAACGATGCGGTCTCACGGACGATAGAGCAACTGGACAGCCGACCCAAAGCAGCATTTTTGGCGCTTTGGAGGCGTTTCAGCTTTCCAAGATATGTGGGAGCGAGTGGTACAACTCGCTCTTAGTGGACTCGTACGCTTCGAGCAGCTGCCGTGCAACCACGCAAGACCCTGTCGATCGCCCCCTGTCTCCGTGATCCAAGTCGTCTGCCCACCATCGATGGACACACGGAGGTCCTCCAAGGCACATGGCGTGCCTCCAGCCAGACCTAATCTTGCGCGACATCGACTTTCCGACCCTCCGGGCTCTTGTGCGCAGCTGACCACGTTGCAGTGCCTTTGCTTCGTTGCACGGCAGCGACCTCCCGGATCTCGTGGTGCGTGCCCTACTTCTCTTTCCGCTGCGGATCCACCGCCTCGCAGCGGAGCGGACCAACCGTCCATCTGACAGCGGGATCGGCGTCGCACAGCGAAAGCGAGCTGGAAACCCCACATCTTGCTGCCCTTCCCGAGGGATGCCTTCTATCAGCTTCGCATCATCGACCGCACGCTTCTGGCATCACCCAGCCCCGAGCGTCAGAGTCCGAGAGTCTCGCTCTGCATCACAACCGAGTCGTTCTCGGGAACGAGAGCGAATCAGTTGGGTGCGTGGCAGTCTGAGCGTCGTCAATCACCTTACGCACAGCTGCTGCGCTTAACCTTATTCCACTTCCGGACGACGCGCCCCAGCAAGTCGAGATGTACCAGGGCGCCCTTGCGAGAAGAACCGGATGCTGTGTTCCTCTATAGCGAGCAGCAAAGCCAAGACGCGCCGCAGAGGCCCAACACCAACGCTCATGCGATGCGAGCGCGGTAGCGAGGTGAACGCTGTGTACCGTGTTGGCATCATGGTTATCATGCCGTTCCACCCACGGCTGTGGGTCAGGAGCTCCTGCTCCATGGTTCTCGAGCTGTATGTCTGCCATTCTGCCTGGTTCCGGCTGATCGAGGTCGCACCTGCTCGCACACGGGGAAGCGCTGTTCCCAAGCAGGAATGCCAAGGGATTTGACTCGGCCGTTGGCCGCTGAGCTCATCTTCCCCAGAAGGCCTAATGCGGAAACGACAGCGAGAATTAGAGCCGTCTGGGGAAAACTCTCAGCCGCCTGATCTCATTCACACCGCCGAGCCCTCTCTTCGCACTGACGGCCTGGAGCACAACCCCACAACGGCCGTTCAAAGAGTAAGACCCAGGCCTCGTTCTATTTCGGGTGCCACAGCGTTTGATCAACGCTTCCTTCGAAGAATGTACCGTCTCCGTCGAGCGTTTTTAAAGTCTCACCCCCCCCCCCCCCCCCCCCCCCCCCCCCCCCCCCCCCCCCCCCCCCCCCCCGCCCCCCCCCTCCCCCCCCCCCCCCCCCTCCCCCCCCGCCCCCTGCTTTTATCACCGCTTCCTCCGAAATCTTTCCCCCCCCGCTGTGGGTTTTTTAACCCCCCCCCCCCCCCCCCCCCCCCCCCCCTCGTCTCGCACGAGGCCACAAGATCTCGGTAAGTCGGCCTACTGATACCGGTGGAGCTGAAAGACGCAGTCCCTCGCTGCGAGACGAATACGATAGCGGTTTTCGAGGAATGTGAGGGTGCCTCTCGCGAAGGGGCGTCAAATGATCAGGTCTCATGAAAAGGATGCGTAGGCACGGGTTGACGCGGAGCCAATCAATCCCTTCCCTTGGTGCATCGAACTCAGGTTGGTTTCTGCCTCGCACCGAGACCAGAGACCGCCATACAGGATCTGCGATCCGCCCCGCAGGGCACGCCGCCCCACCCAAGCCTGCCGCTAGTTGCTGAGATATGTCGGCATTGCAAGACGCGAGAGCGCGAGCATGCGAGGCACCTGGAGCGCACCCAACCAACACCATCCGCACAGACTTATCTCGTTCAAGCCAAGCTCGCGACGCCTATCTTCTTTTGCCTCAGCTCCGCATTCGGCCGAAGTAAAGGACCCGCGTTTCCAGGCTTCCATTATCGTTTCGATGCTTGACCGGCCCTGGCACTCCCTTCCAGTGCACCAGAGAGGCATAGGTTTCAGTGGATCAACGTTGCTGTTCGTTCCGTGCAACTACGCTTGCCTTTTCGTTGCGCGTCCCGCGGGGTGGATTACGTAGGGACGGGAGCGGGTGGCTCAGTCGCGCAAACCCTTCGCGAGATCTTCCCGCTTTGGAGATAATGACGGATTGACAGCATCCGGCAACTGCGGCCGCATCTCGATGCAAGCCATGTCAAGCTGCAAGTAATGGCTAAGAATAAGAGGATACAGCAGGCGGGAAGGATTACCGAACAGCAAGAGGCGGGAAGGATTACCGAACAGCAAGAGGCGGGAAGGCGGGAAGTAGGAGAAGGCTGTGCGACACTGACCACGCGCTCGCCATATCTCTCGAATCTGGCAGTTTCTCTATTTTTGTCTGCCAGCCAATGTTGCCCCTTCTCCAACAGCGAGCTGTGGATGAGGCGGCGGCGGTGCAGGCACGCGGGCACGCGGGCAGGAAATAGAGGGAAAGTAGGCGCGCCAGTGTGTAGAGGGAGGTGAGACAGGAGTGAGATCAAAGTAGGGTGCGTCCCTACCTTTTTACGCAGCCCCTCCAACGACCAACCCGGCTTCCTGGGTCCACCCACACCCCTCCGTTGCGAAGTTGGTCTGCTGGTCGCCGCCACCTTCACACGCCTACCAGCTTGACATCAGCTTGGAGTCGGGCGCGCCGTTGGCAGCGACAGCGGCAGTCGGGGCGTGCTGGTTTGATAAGCCATCCGGAAGGGGCAACCGACGGTGATAGTGTAGACGGCTGATGGGCAAGCTGCCCGTCGGTGGTCAGCCCTGCTGCATGGCCGGATGAACCCTGATCCACGCTCGGCTGCCTATTCTCCCTTCATCCCAGCAGAGTTTTTCCTTGGACGATAAGACGAGGCTGTCCACCTGCATATCTCACCTCTGCCTACTTCGTCATCAGCAGCCATGTGCGCTCTGCCCAGCCCCTCGGTCTCGCTTTTGCTATACGCTCTCCCAAACTCAGGGCAGTTGTTTTGATTCGCCTCTTTGCTGCTGTCTCACGTTGAAACACAAACACCAGCCACAACTCCTCCACGCTCTGCAAGGACCAACGACAACAGAGGAGGCACATGACATGGGATTCCTCAAAGGGGCAGCGAAAGCGTCCAGAACCCGCAAATAGAAACCGCAACACGTGGGTTAAGCTCCGGGCCGGTCCCATGTGGGCGCATGTCACTTTCCATACATTCATCGCGACCGTTCTTCGTCGATACGCGGCTCCGATGCGCTGTCTTACTCATGCTCTTCGTCCCCCCGTGGATGGCCCCCAACGAGCGGCGTCCAGAAGCGTCCATGCCCACAACCGCATCGACACTGACACTCTCTTTGCACCACAGCCAATCACCCGCGCGTGCAAGCGGATCCGCAACGCTCTTTGTCATGACAGCTGCCGCCCGCCGCATTCGCAGCAGACGTTCTGGCCCCCTGGACCCGAGTGGATTGGCCGGGGTCCGTCCATAAGCTTCTGGAGTGGAGAACGACTACCTTTCTCACCACATTGATGCCAACTCAATGAGCCCGCTGCCAATGCGAACATGTGCCGATGTGCTTTGCCCGTTGGGCGGCGCAGCCAATTGTCGCCCAGTTTTTGGCAGAGGAATTTATCGATTTCCGTTTTGTCGGCGTCGATCGCTGCCGGGCCCATGTCGTTTGAAAGACGAAAAAGAAGCGAGGACGAGCGCAGGGAGGGAAACTTCCGGCGGCAAGCGCGCGTGTCTCGCATGTACCGCGTTGCGGCGACCCCGACAGAACAAGAGTACCTACCTTGGCCTCGGCCTCGCTGACACTGCAGCCGCTCACCTCGTGTTTTGCTTGCCGTGCACGACGTCCGTTAGCCTGGATGAGTAATTGACCTCGTCGTCGTCTTTTTTTCCTGTCGCGCACCGTCTTCACATGCAGCCCGCATGCCTGCTCGTGCGCTGCTCGTCGAAAAGCCTCATCGTCACGGAGAAGCTCGAGGGAAACAGCCGGAGTATCTCCTGCCGAGAGGGAAGCGCGGCAGCCATCCAAGTCTGACAACTGATCGTCGCGCCGCCTTGCCATCTTGGACCCACGAGTAAAGTACCCGCAATCCCGGATTATGTGCATTTGGCACAGACGAGCCATTTCTCAAACGACGTTAATAAAGACGACGATAACGCATCCCGTTTGCGGTAGGCCCAAGAAGGGCCACTGGGCAAGGGGAACGGCGCTCGTGATGATATCTTCTTGCTCGTCTGGTCGTGTCCTGCATGGAGCACGAAACATGTCTGTCTGTTTCCTTGCCCGGCCCGGCCGGGACAGAGCGAGCAAGATGTGCCCGCGATACTTGGTTGACGTGAAGATTGAAAACCGGCCGGAGACGCATCCTTTCCCCGCGCCCCGGGCGTTCGTGTTCAACGCTTCTTGCTCCTCATCTTCCTTTTGCCCCCACCAGATCCATTCCAAGCTGCACGGCACCCTCCGGATGAAAAAGTACCCTAGATGCGTTTCTTTAGCTGCCCTTGTACGTATGTACCTGCTAGCTTGGCGTGCCCTCGCGCTGCTTCCATAAGCCCAAGCCGCTGTCCAAGCCCGCTGCCCACGCAGATCTCACATAAGCACTTTCTTTTTCTCTTCTGCGCTGTACAAGGCTGACCGGGCCCGTTAGCGCCTCCACTTGGGCGAGCCCAGGCCGAAAGGAACGAAGCGGGAAGCAAGCCCGCCTCCGGTGCGCGCACGCTTGCCCCGTATCGCTCAACGAAACGGGCTAGGAGGGGGATAAGATGACAGAAGCGGCGTTCTAGCTAATCCGTTTTCTTGCCTGTTCAAACCCCGGTAGCGAAGGCAGGGCGCAGTCGATCCAGGGTCGAAGCAGATGTGTAGAGAGCAGAGAGGTGGGAAACAAGCGAAACCCCCCACAGGATTCTATCCCGGGAAACCCTTTTTCTCCCTTTGGACGCACCACCGTCTCGGCCCTCTCCGCCATCCATGTCGAAACGGCACGACAGGCTAAACAGCACACAGTCCTACCGTTCCTTGTGCACTCCCCTCCGCCCATCCAACATCTCCCACACCGCACACAGCGCCCAATTCTTACTGCATCTCCCCCCCTCCGTCCTTACCTTACTGCTTATGCCCTGCAGCGGAGATTTTTCGAGAAACAGCGATGCTGGCCCTTTCCAAGAACTCACGCACCCACCATTCCCTTTCAACCTCGTGGCGTCCACACCCCATGTTCGTCGACACCAATCGGGCAAATCCAGGGTCCAGCCCGAAAGGGTGCGCCAGTGCGAAGGGCGTCGTTTGGAAGGGAAAAAGCCAATCGTGGTAGCGAGAACGGGCAAACAAGTGTGTGTAGTGTGAAAGTTTGCAAAGATAGGACCTGTTCTAGGCAACAGGAAAGAACCAAGAAAGAAAAAAGAGAGAGCAAGCAGCAAGGCGCGCCAGGAGACGGGCGGCGGCGCCAACCGGGCATTGCGCCATCCCTGCGATCCTGATCCCAACGCCATCTTTCTCTACTCGTCGACTACCATCGTCCAAAAAAATCTTGCTTGTGGTTCGTAGAGAAAGAGAGAGGGAGAGAGAGAAAGCACACACACATACCTGCTTTTCCTTGCGCCATTGCCCTGCCCTGCCCTGCCCTGCCCTGCCCTGCCCTGCCACCCCGGAATCCTGCACGCGCCCCCGCTCGCTGATGACTCCATCGAGGCAGAGGCGATGATGAGGAGAGAGGGGCGCTGCAGCTGCCACTGGCTGGATGCTCTTTCTCCCACCGGCGTGGCCCTGCCCTGCCGTGCTCCCGGCGACCCGTATACCGTGAGCGGGGGGGGGACGGGAATATGACGCTAAAATAAGAGTTAGCTTAGCAAACAACTCGTGGTGGTGGGCATCGTGTGGCATCTTGAAGCGTCTTGACGGCAGGGGCTTGAGACAGGCTGGTTTGGGGCGCTCTCACGAACGCGGGAGCATCGAAGTCTGTGACGCGTGGGAGGAGCCGTTGTCCGATTTGAAATCTTTTTAACCCCGGAAGGGGCGTTCCTGTATAATAAGATGCCTCTCCCGCGCGCCCCAGCTGACTCCCCGACTGTGGGGCGCTTGTGTTGCAGCAACAGAGGCAGATCCGCGGCGGGTGTGCTACTATCATGGCGGTTTCTTTTTTACTTTCCCCTTTGGCTCACCACATCGGGCTGTGCAACGACAACGCGGGCGGGGATACCGCCACCCAAACGGTTTTGTGCAGCCATAGCCGAAAGGCGCGAGGCAGAGAATGTCCAAGGGTCCCTGCTAGCCAGCTGGGGACAGCGACCTTGGCCCTTCTAGAGCGCCCAGTTGCCGTCATGACGTAGGCTGCGTGGCTCGTAAGGGTAATCCAAAGACCCTGGCAGCCCCAGGTGAATCACCCCAACGTTGGATTGACTTCCAGCACCCGAGGGGGCGGGAAGTAGCAGCGCGGTGCGACTCACGGCCCAACGAAGGCAGAGGAAAGACACGGCCAATTGCTGCGGCGCACCGTGTGGAGCTCGCGATCGGGACGACTTCGAGATTCGCAACGCATCACAGCACAGCACAGCACAGCACAGCACAGCACAGCACAGCACGCGGCGATGGGGGCGTTGTCACGGGTCCAGGCGGCCGCGGAAGAATCGGAGGACAAGGTGCAGAAAGGAAGACGCGACGGGAGAGACACACATAGCAGCGTGGCGGCGCGGGCCACCAGCCACCAATACTCCTGTACAGTAGCCTTGCAGAATCGACGGGCAAGATACGTACATACAGGTGCATGCAGGTTTCTGCTGGGCGAGCAGAAGTCTTGGGTGCTCCGTAGGGCAGAGCGTCCTTCAATGCGGCGCCGATAGTGACAGCATCACGGCGCCGAAAGGAGACAGCGAAGCGAGCGTCGTTGAGGGCGCAGCCAGTAGGGCCTGCGGTGGGGAACCGATGCGCTGGGTCGCCGCTGCTCTGGCTGCAATCCTTCCCCACTCAGAGGCCAACGTCAGCGCGAGATAAGTAGCATTGAGCTCGACTTGCTGCTGCTGGGCGGAGAGGAGGAGCGGGGAAGCACGGGACAGCGCTCGTATGGGCCGAGAGAAGCCATCGCCATGCACTGCGGCCGACGCCGCGTTGGGAAGCGGCGCGCCGATCCAGCGCCGTATAAGGACCCCCGGACCGGCCGACGGCTCGCTGGCGCCCGCGAGCCCATAGGGCCAATGCCAGCAACAATCCTGTAAGTAAGCTGGCCAGCACCCCCGAAGCAGTAACCGCCATTGCCTAATACGAGCGCAGCCGTGCCTCGAGAGCCCACTCGCACATGCAAAGGCGCGAGACCGCGCGGGCTAGCAGCTCTGGGGGCTGTGGAGGCGGTGCCTGGCAAGCCGGCGCTCGATCGGGCGATCCGGCGATCGACATCAAAGATACGCGACGAGCCAGCGCCCGCGCGAGGGCTTGGGCTTGGGCTTGGGCTTGGGCTTGGGCTTGGGGCTACCGCTGGCTGGCGGCGCCGGCTTGCTGTCGACGTTGACGCCCTCCCGTGCTGAACGGCCGCGAGATGCCGACTTCGAGCAGCGCGCGGGCACAATCCGAGATCGACCGGCGCGGGAACCAAGAGCACAGAGAAGGGAACGAGAGGCTCGTGTAGGCGCGAGCTCGTGTTGAGACAGGCGGCCTGCAGCGCGTGGGAGCCAATGGCGGCGCAGCTGATCCGGGGTACGTACCGTACCGTGGTAGAGCGGCGGACGAGAGCACGCCCGTTGCTCCAGCGCGTGGGGAGCACGTTGCGATCCGGCTAGACGGAGGCGTCGAGGTGACGAGACTTCTGCAGCGGCGTGTCGTCGACGCAAGCACTGCGCGCCATGTCCAATTCTTCCGACGCGCCGACGCCCACCTTCACATCAACCTCCGCCAGCTGGTGCCCCATCATGCCCCAGACGCCCCCTCGCGCGGCCCAATTTCGCAGTCGACGGCCTTCTCCCTGCGTCGAAATGGCGCCGGCCCAAGCAATTGGACCGTCCATCCTGGGGCCCGAGCTCCACGTGGAGCAGTCGACGCCTGAGGCATGCGAGGATAAACCCATCGCGGCTGTTTGCACTCGACGCGGGCCGGCTGTCAGGGCGACAGATCTGTTTTTAACCCTAAACAGCCGGATCCTCGGCGCCTCGGCGCCATCCACGCCTGCTGCGGCGCCGGCGGCCTCGTCGAGCGCGACACAGGTCGTCGAGTCTTGATGGTGGAGGGGCCATCTGGCAAGTGACACGGACTGGCGCTGTCACTGCGGCAAGCCGGCCGCGCCGCGCTGGCTCCCGTGCCCGGCTTCTGGGGCGGGCTCTGGGCTTGGCAATGGGCCCGAGTGCGTCGGCGGCACTGGCCTGGTGTATGTATGTATGTATGTATGTATATGGAATCATAACGGTGATGATGTCGCTCACCCGCGAAACAGCGCCGTGGTCATTAGACAGAGTTCGCGGTGGCTCGCGCGCGCCCTACGGGCAGCCGCTGGCCCAAAGCAGCGACTCGAAACATGGCTGGCTGAAGGCGGTAATGGCAGCGACCAGAAACGGCCACCAAGGCCCGCGGATCTGCGGCCGGGGCGGCGATCCGCTGGACGCTGCATGCTCCGGGCCAGTGACACTTTGCCAGAGCAGCCCGCGAGCTCGACTTAAGCTCGCTGCTGCGCAGGCCTCGCGGGCGCGATGGCGGATCGACAGCGCTCCAGGCAGCCTCACGCTGGCAAATCAGTTTGGCGACGCGCCCACGTCAGCAGCGCGGAGCATTGTACGTTCTGGGGCGCGTCGTCAGCCCTGCCTGCTGCGCGACATGCACGCAGGCATCGTCGAGCGCTGCCGCTGAGTGAGGCCCGTGAAGAGTTGTCGGCGGTGTTTCGAGGGCTGCTATTTCGGGGCCGGGATGGCGCAAGAGGTGAGACAGGCATGGGCAGCCGGCAAAGGCTTGAGCACCCAAGACTCGCATTCTCGCCCAGGGCGACCCAGTGACCGCCGCGCAGCCAGATGTAACAGGTGCGCGCGGGCGGCGGGTGGCTGTCAGCCCGCGCCTGCTGAGCGTCGCTGACGGCGGCGGCGCTGTCTGCGGTCCCAGGGCGGCGGGCGCCATGATCGCTGCGCTGACCGCTGCGCTCTCCCCGGATGCGCCCAGGCCGGGGGTCCCCATGTGGCGCTCTCGATGCCCGCCGATCTACCCTTGCCGTGTTTCGTTATCGCGGCAGCAGCTAGGCCCAAGCCTGGCGCCGGTGCGAGGGTAAGCCTCCCATCACAGCCATGTCACGACTTTGCTGCTAGGCGTTCCGCGTGTAACGGAACAGCAGAAGGGACGACTCTTGGGTTATGCACAGGCCTTACTGGCCACATCCATCGAGCAGTGTAGATGTAATGAATAACTAAAACTCTTGCTGCCTCAGCTCCAGTGCATAAGCCCCAGTCCGCAAGGTAGCTCCCGCACCTTCCATAATATCAGCCTCAGCCCTCGTCGTCCAAACATCTTTTCTCTCGTCTCCTCCACCTACCCTTAACCTTCGCCCATCCGACATCCACCCCCCAGGCCTCTCTCTTTTTTCTTCCTCTCCCTCCAGCACGACTTGCTGCAGCCCCGCCCCGCGCCAGTCCAGCCCCGTCCGCTGCGCGCCTACCCGCTACCCGCCGCCCTCCCCCTTCGTCCCAAACACAGCCAACACCACCGCAACCATGGTGTTCTGCACCTATTGCGGCCAGTCCTTCACCCGGGACGAGCACCTCGAGAGGCACATCCTCACTCGTAAGTCCCCAGTCCCATTGGAGCGCCCGCCATCCTCCGTGTTGCTGACGCTTTTCGGCTGCAGACACCAACGTGAAGCCCTTCAAGTGCTTCACATGCCACATGTCGTTCGCCCGTCGGTGAGTGGAGCCCGGGCCTCGTCCAGGTCCCAAGTGCGCCCCATCTTTCGATAGTCATTCTATTCCATCCCGGGGAGCTCGGCCGGCTTTCCCATGATGCTGAAAATGGCAATCGCGTTTCGGGGTACGCTAAGGGTTGTCGAGCTAACCGTTGTGGTGCCACCCAGGGATCTCCTCCAGCGCCACTATACCGTCCACGGCCGGGACCAGAACAACCAAGAAGGCCTTCCCCCGAGCAACGGAATCATCCCCAAATCTGCCGGGCGGACTCCGATTGCCTGCAGCAATTGCGCCAAGACCAAGACGAAATGCGACAAGAAGTTCCCTTGCAGCCGCTGCGCCGGCCGGAACCTGAAGTGCACACTCCGCCCCACTCGCAGAGTCTCGAAACAGATGAACCGCCTCGGGGGTCCCGTGCAACCTGGCGAGAACGGCGTGGTTAGCGTCCCCCCTTCGGAAGGCAGTGGCGAGAACGCATCGAGTAGGTCTCCTGCGAGCAACTCTCCTCCGGCCCAGCCGCAAGACGGGCAACAACCAGTCCAGCAGCAACCTCTTCCGCAGCAGCAACAGACACCTCGGGCTTCCCATGGACACCACCACTCGTCGTCGTCGATCTCCCAGCAATCGGTTGCCTCTCTTGCCTCCCACGCCTCCCATGCCTCCCACCACGCCAGCCCTGAGACCGAAAAGCCCATGGCGGATGGTCCTCCCTCCTTTTTCGAGCATGCATCCCCCCCCAACGGTGCTCCTGGTGTCATTCCCACCGCCAGCGTAATCTCGCCGATCGCCACTCCCATGAACGACTTCGTCCAACACACTCCCATGTCCGGCTACGAACAGTTCGCTACTGGACGCAGTTCTGAGCACAGTGCCAGCCCACAGTTTACCATGGACTGGCAACACATGCCGATGGCAACCGGTTTCGATATGGCGATGATGGCCCCGGACATGAGCATGGATTTCGCTGGTATGCCGGCTGGTCCTCAGGGTGACAACATGTTCTCCATGATGCCCGATTTCTCGCACGCACTCCCGCCCGTCCAAACACCAATCACCACGCCCCAGATGGACCGCGCTCTTTCGGATCTGGAGCTCGGCAGCTCTGCATCCATGCTGTACCCTACACGTCAAGCGTCAATAAGTAGCAACCCGGCAACAGGTGTTCCCGACCTTGGAGCCATCATCGCGGCGCAGGACGGCTGGAGCGCTTTCCGCTGCACGCCCCCGATTCCGTCAACCTCGTGTCCACGGACGGCGAAGCTGAACCTGGAAAGGTTAGAGCAGAGCCTGAAAAACCACGAAGCCTGGAGCAGCTGGAGACCGCAGTGGGAAGATGGTGACTTCCCCACTGGAAACGAGCGCATGGCGGTGATGCAGTTGCAGGAGAGTAGTCGCGACAAGCTGCTCGCCATTACCCAGTCATTCCTGCACAAGGCGCTTGACATCCACAAGGAGGGTATGAGCAGCTCGCCGGCAAGCGGCGGCTCTCCTCTTTCGAACGGCGGGTCCAACTTCGTTCTCCTTCCCCCAGCACGCGTCTTGGAGTATTTCCTTCGATCCTACGCAAACAGTTTCGAAGCATACTTCCCAATGACGGCTCGCGGCATTCTTGATGCCAACAACTTGCTTTCGTCATACAATGACAAAGCGGCCAGCCTACTGGTTCTGATGATGATCGCGCAGGGTGCAATGGTTATCCCGTCAGTCGAGGCACGATGGCTTACCGGCGGTCTCACAGAGGCGTGTCGCATCTCTCTGTTCGATTTGATCGAGAAGAACATCATCATGAGCGGTGATCCCATCGTTCTGCACTCTGCTCTTCTCTTCACCGTCCAGGCAGCATGGAGTGGCGACAAGTGGCAGATGGACATCGCCATGGGCCAGCGCGGTATGTATTTTGCAATGCTGCGGCATTCAGGCATCCTGGAGCCGAGGCATGCGCCAACGCCGAGGGTCGATCATGCGGGACCAGACGGTTTGTGGGAGGACTGGATTCAGCACGAGAGCCGAAGCAGGTAAGTCGATCTCCTCCCTTCCTCCAGCCGTCCCTTCGGCATGGCTCGTGGCAGTCACATGACTAACCCAATCCAGGCTGATCTACTCGTGGGCGATGGTCGACCAGGAACTGTCCCTCTTTCATGACACAGCACCGCTCTTCTCAGTCACCGAGTTCGGTGCGCCCATGCCCGATGCCGACTGTCTCTGGACAGCCAAGACGGCGGTCGAGTGGTCGGACATGTTCAACCAGGTGCACGAATTCGCCGGAGGTTTCTCTTCTGTCGGTTCGGGCGCTCGTCCGCTGTCTCTGCGCGATCTGTTCCGCCATTTCCTTGACGATGAGATCTCAGCGCAGGGCATCGAGCTGACACCGCTGCACCTACGCCTGCTGCTGCACCCGCTCCAGACTCTCGTATGCCAGTACTGCCAGCTGTTGAGCTGCTTCTCCGATAACTCGGCGTCGCGGCAACGCACTCGGGCGGTCACGGCAGCGTCGACTCGGGTGCGTCTCGAGGAGGTTCAGTCGTTACTGCAGCGCTGGTACGACCTTGCGGATCGGTACATGAAGAATAACGCGCCTTGTGCTCTCATGCAGGCCAACTTGGTTCTGTTCCACCTCATCAGCCTCAATGCAGTGACCAACTTCCCGGAGATCGAGCGGCTTGCGCGCCGTGAGAACTTCGACGGTAGTTACCAGCAGCTGATGTGGTTGCACAAGCGCTGCATCTCGGATGTGGAGGAAGCAATCTTCCACTGTGGCCAGGTGCTCCGCCTGATCCGCGGCATGCCCCGCGCCGTGCGTCCGCCATGGTGGGCTGGCGCCATCTACCGCACCGCTCTCATTCTGTGGACTGATGCACTCACCCACAACGAGGGCATCTCTCCTCCCAACGGCATGTTTCCCGTGCCTGGGCCGAGCTTCGCGGTCGACAACCTTCCTGCAGAGCACCCGTTGATCAGCCGCTACCTCACCAAGCGCGAGGGCGTGCCAACACTCACAAAGCGCGATGGCTCGCAGTTGAGCATGGACAACGCCTTCACGGTCCTGACTCACTGTATCGATGTCGTTGACGAGGGCTATGCCACAAGGTTCTCTGACGGCATTCGCGGCAAGCTTGAGAGGTTGGCGAGGGGTTAAGTACGTCGAAGCATCCAGCCAAGTGTTGGAATCCACCCGAATCGTCATGGTTCCGTCCATGCGACGTCGCTCAGTCGGTCGCAAGTCGTAGCAGTCAAGCCTGCGAAGAAAGGCGTTGCATATCGCGCGCTTTCTTGGGGTTCGCACGGAAGGCTTATCTGCGTTTGCCTCAATAGGCAGGTGCGCAAAGCACACAGATCAGTGAGACCGAAGCCGCCGTCGGCGGTTCGTCCACATCGTGGCCATATCTCATCACCAACCTCTTTTGGGAAGGAGGTCTGGTTGCTCCGTTGGCTGCGCAAAAGGGAAAGAGGAGGGATAGAATACTTCCTCCACCGAGTAATGTGTATTCCCGGCCACGAGCATCGATGGTCGAAGCTGTAATCCGTTCTCGTTCGTCCCTTTTTCCATCACCAGAGATACGTTGACCCGATTGTTCATCGCTTCTTTTTGTCCATTGTTACGAGACCTTGCTTCAATCTTCCTTCGTCGCGTTTGCGTGGCCTGGTAGCATGCTGTTGTCATCCTCGAGTCGGGTTGCTATTGTCCGTCTCATCGTTTTGCATGTCGTTTGAGGCTTCCCTGCTTTTGGTTGCGATCGGAAATGGTGGTCATACCGGGGGATAGACAAAGCAATGATAGGAACCGGCATTGGGTAGTGCTTTTTTCTTCGAGCTCTCACGTAGTCTCGCGTTGCCGATACAGTTGACCAGGGAGGAAATTGCATACGCGTGTAATGAGAATTCAAGGTATCTTGTCCGTGAGAAGAAGAAGTGTCTTGCATAACATCCGGTGGTGATCCTGTGACCTGTGTTCATCACACATGCCGCGATGATGATGATCGACCGAGGATGATGGAGGGGGTTGACGGATGACCGGTGACTTGAGATGATGCGGGGTTGGTGTGGAGGGGGGGGAGGTAGATGGTAGGGTGGGTTCGTGGATTAGGTGTGTGGTGGTGGCGGGGTTCGCGCGGGATTCTTGGAACGGGAGCGATCAAGTAACGTGACCTGAATACCGAACCGGACCGAATTTTTCTGCTAGTTCTATTGTCTTTGCTGCCCAATTGTTAGTTGAGCAAGTAGACAGGTGCGAGTAGGTGGCGGTGATGAGGACCAGCGTGGCAAGTGGCGGTCGGAATCAGAATGGGTAAGTGATGGAAGGGAAGGAGGAGCGGGATGAGGAGGGGTATGTATAGAACCCGGTGGGGCAGTGGGCGGCAGAATGGGTGGGTGGGTGATAGCTTTTGTATACCAGACTAGCGCACACATCTGTCCAGCCAGAGCAAATCATGCCCATCTCGCCACACGCACTCCAAAGGGGCGTCGCTTGTGCCTGGGATGAGGGTTTCCCCTTCGCCTCCGACTTTCCAGCTGTGGCCGAAGGGCTACAGAGTTCGCTGGCGGTGTTTCGTCTTTTCACCTTGTGGGCGAATGAGTGGGTGCTGATGGGCCGTCGACGGGCGGCCGGCGTTGGCCCCAGCCAATGGTGAGGGTTCGGGATGGCGGCGTCGACATGGGTCGGAGCCCTTCATAGGGCAAGTGTATCCCCTTTTCCTCTCTCAATTTTCGTATAGGTATGCCCTCTTTAGGGGTGTGCGTCCTCCCACCCCGGTGTACGCCTCGTACGGTGAGGTGAAGTACGCCGTGGTGTGGTATTGGTAGGTGATGGAAGATGGGACGGTCGGGCCCGGAGGCAAAGGTCGATACTGGAGCAGGAGCAGGAGCAGGACGTCGCCGGTCAAATTAGGCCCCCCAACATCTCCCTCGTGCCTCCCATCACTCATGGACTGTCTGCTTCTTTCCTTTCTTTTTCCCCTTTTGTGTTCCAACTGGCTATGTTGCTGCAAGTATGGCGTAGCTGGATGAAGGACGAATGTGCCGCGCGTATGTTGTCATAGGGGATGGGGTGCCACAAAGGAAGAGAAGGGATGCCTGCAGCAGCATCTCTTCCGAAAGGGAGGGATGGGTAGGGTAGAGAATGGTCAGCCTTATAGTGGGCGTTGCTACACGACTTGAACGGGCGGGGGCCCGGGCGCCGTCTAATACCCTTACTTGCATTGACTTACGCACGCACTGTTCACGTCAATCAATACTATACTTTAATTCCACCTCCGCTCTCCCTCTTCGGTTGTCTCAGGCAACGCGTGCGGCGTAGCCGCCCACGCTAGAGGACCTTGTCATATCACCCCGGCCGGACAACCGGGGGGAGGTTGACGCAGGCTAACCACCACTCAATCCCACCGCTGATGCCAGAAGTCCGTCAAGGCTCTCCTCATTTGGCCCCATGAGCCAACCGGAGGATGGCCGTACCTACTGGTGATCAACACCATGCGGCCCGGAGATGCCCTCCACTTCAAGCAGGCCAGACAGTTACGTAGGCTCGGCCGAGCTCTAGGGCTCGGCGGCGCATGCAGGAGCCGTTCCTTCACATCAATGATGCACACCCACGCCTGACTGCAGAAATGCAAGACGCTAGATGCACCTTCTGCCACGCCCGCTTCTACGGATGTACCCGTTTTTTGCCTGTTGATTGTGAAACGGCGCCGAGGGGTGGGTTCGAGCAGATGAGCCCCGGAGGCACCAGACGTCGCACCGAGCCTATCGCGATGATCTCATCCCGTCATTCTACAAGCATGTCCGAAGAGAGGAAGGCTCAAGATAGACCTCACGCTCGGAGAGAGGACTCGGCGGCAGGCATTGAGCAACAGCGTTAGATCTTTGCACCGCCCATCACTTACCGCGAGGAGAATGTCCGCGCCGGTCCCAGATACGAGGCGGACGCCGGGCGACAGGGAACAGGAGGCTGGCAGAAAGTCGACGCATCTTAGGCCATCATCCGGCTCCATGAGATGTCCAGTGTGAAGGCCACCATTGCCGGAGCGGGAGCTAACGGGCACGCGACCTGGTTCACGCTTCCCCGGATCCACTGCTTGACAGAGGGCCGGGCAGAGGAGCGTTTGATGTAAGCAGGACAGGCAGCATGCAGCAGCGCGCTGATCTTCCGCTGGCTAACCACCTTCAGTGGGTCGCAGCGGGTCAAATGGCTATGTGTGGGCCAAGGGCACACCGGCAGGATGGGAATCGCTGACGGTTTGGCGGTCTACCCATGCCCCGCCTGGTCTGTGTTCCCGCGCATCCAGACACACAGCGGCAGCAAGCCGGACGGTGAACATGGGGAGGAGGTCCGGGCACGGTACAGACGTCTCCGTGTAGGCAATACAGCCGCCAGGACAACGGACCAAACCTGAAGCAGGCAGCCAGCTACTGCATTGGGAGCCGAAGCTGCAAGATCTGTGCGGCGTAGGCATCTGTTTGAGGCGCTGATCATGGAAGGTTGGTATTGCGTATGCATCCGCGCGATCATCTTGTTCCTGAAGCGTTGCTGCTTGCAGACCCATGCCGTGGCGGACCATGCGGGGATCAGGGGAATAGGCTGACGCGGTGCCAGTCAGAGCCGCAGTCAATTGCAACGGCTCTCCAGCAGAAACGAGCTGCGGTGCGCGGCGAGTCACAAAGACAGACAGAAGGAGGTCGGATATCACGTGTGCGGTGCGGCTAACGGACCGAGCAGCACGGGAGACGAGCGGGCGGAGAGGCGAGCGCAGGGTGGTGGGTGGTGGGTGGTGGGTGGTGGGTGGTGGGGGCATCGGCGATGGGGGATCGAGGCTCTTGGCGGGATGGTGAGGGCGAAGTCCGGAAAGCATTCTGCGAAGTCCGCGTGGGCGAATCCGGGCGGAGAGCGGGGGGGAAAGTGGTCGAAGTCCGAAATCGATGACCGCACCGACTAGCGAAACACGGTCCCCGCAGAACAGAACAAAGCTCCGTCGAGCACAGAGACCATGGCGCGGGGTGGCCAAGCATTGCTTTTGTCGGCAGCCGGCTCGCGGTGACTCGCACAGTAGTACTTCCTGTCTTCTGGCGTCAGTGGGAATGTCCCGAGTGGTGGGTTGCAAGCCAGCATAAGCACGCAGCAGCGTCATAGCGGTTGAGGGCGCAAGCCAGCTATGGCGAGGGTTCTGCTCGAAGTTGGAGTCGAGCGGACGAGTCGACAGCCTACGTGCCTACCTGGGTTGGGGGCTTGTCGGACGCCCTTTTTCCGCCCCGGTGCCGGCACTTACCTACCTAGGTATCGCACGCTAATCTCTGTCTCTCTGTCTCTCATCTTCCCGCCCTCAACAAACATGCGCGGACCGGCATCTTCGCGCTCGCGCTCTGTTGAAGCCCGAACGCGCCCGGGCAAGGCCGCTAGACTGCAGGCCGACCGCTGCAGCTCGTCGCCAACCCTCGAACCCCGGCGCATGGGCCACCAGCATGACGTCGCTGATTGATCCAGCCAGCGTCGGCCCCGCGTGTCCGAAGCCTCTCACCTCCAGCCCCTGCGCCGAAATCTGAGGCGAGCCTCCACTAGCGCCCGCTTCTATTCTCAGCCCAATCGCCAGAGCCTAAACACCATCCGGATGGGGGCCGCAATCCCGACCTCGCCGCGGTCGAGCCTGCGACGCTTCCGGTCCGACGTCCACCTCAGCAATTCCTATATAGATGCCCTCGGCGGTGCCAGATAGGCTCGTTCAGACAGCAAGCAATCAATCATCTCAGCTCTACACTCCACGGCTTCCACCGCTTTTCCCAACCGAATCCCAAACAACCACCAATCCAATCCAATCACAATGGCTGTCGGCACTGGCTCTAACGGCGCTACCCCCAGCTGGAGCTTGGAGGGCAAGGTCGCCGTCGTCACTGGCTCTGGTGAGTAGCGCTGACACCTGCATCGACCCCCCACCTCCCACCTCTGACCACTAGTATCGCAGGCCGTGGCATTGGAAAGGAGATGGCCCTTGAGCTCGCCCGCCGCGGTGCCAAGGTCGTCGTCAACTACGCCAACAGCGTCGAGGCCGCCGAGAAGGTCGTTGCTCAGATCAAGAACGACATTGGCTCCGATGCCATTGCCATCAAGGCCAACGTCGCCAACGTCGCCGAGACCACCGAGCTCTTCGACAAGGCCGTTGAGCACTACGGCAAGGTCGACATCTGCTGCTCCAACTCGGGCGTTGTCTCCTTCGGTCACTTCAAGGATGTCACCGAGGAGGAATACGATCGCGTCATGTCCATCAACACCCGCGGCCAGTTCTTCGTGGCCCGCGAGGCCTACAAGCACATGGCCGAGGGCGGCCGCATCATCCTGATGGGCTCCATCACCGGCCAGGCCAAGGGCGTCCCCAAGCACGCCGTCTACTCGGGCAGCAAGGGTGCCATTGAGACCTTCGTCCGCTGCATGGCCATCGACGCCGGCGAGAAGAGGGTTACTGTCAACTGCGTCGCTCCCGGTGGCATCAAGACCGACATGTACCACGCTGTCTGCAAGGAGTACATCCCCAACGGCGAGAACCTCAATAACGACCAAGTGGATGAGTACGCCGCTACCTGGTCCCCCCACAACCGCGTCGGCCAGCCCATCGACATTGCTCGCGTCGTTGCCTTCCTCGCTTCCCAGGACGGCGAGTGGGTGAACGGCAAGGTCATCGTAAGTCACTCTCCATCGCTTCACCTGCACAGGCGGATGCTAACCGCAGCTTCAGGGCATCGACGGTGCTGCTTGCATGTAAGACAGCCATGGCTTGATGCAGGGTTGATGGAGACTCTTCTCATCATCTTCGCTCCCCCATCTCCCCTCTCTATTCTCGGATTCTCTTCAGGGTCTCCTCAGCGCCGGCATTGGGATGGGATTTGTTTGTGTTTTGTGGTTTGTAGGCGTTGGTTCCCAGTAGCATGTCTCTTGTCGTTTTTGGACCTTGACGCCTAGACATACTTTTCATCATTCTGCGCACGCCAAAGACTGGACGGCGCGATATTCATAGCGAATGAGAAATGATTGTGACACAGAGCGTCATTGTGTGAATGAATCATCGTCTCGAATCCTGACTGAATTCCGAAACTTCTGATACACTGCAGATATGTCTGTCATGAATTAGTTGGTCATCCTCTTAGGCGCTCACCGCATATTGTGCCCTGTGTTGCACATAGGCATCCTGATGGATCACTTGAACTGTCGCATATTCCGAGAGAACGCGGGGGGAGCCGGATACGGTGAGTGGTGTGTACACGGTAAGATGAGAACAAAGTACAACGCAAAAGGCGAACCCCATCTACATTTACCCAACCACTCATCTCCATGTTTTCTACAGCTCCACCACCAACGCGGATGTTGCCGACACCAAAAAGCTTGCGTACACTGCCGCACAGTGGCCGGCTGGTTCGGTGGCACCCATCAGCCCCGCACCCCGCGCAACGGCTTCATCTGACGTGCATCAGCCCCAGTAGCGTCGAGGCGTCGGTTGGCACCGCTACCGCGGTGGGCTGACGCGAGATTTGCGGGAAAAGCCTATCTCTTGTTTCTCCCTCTCTTCTATTTTCTCCGACACCCAGCCAACCACCACCGAAGAGGCTCTCTCTAAAGATAGAGTCTGAGTGATACTCTAAGACAATGCGTCATTTTTGGTTGGGGAGTATTGCATCATTTCTTTGCTGCGAGATTTGCTTCGTGCATGTGAAAACTGCTTCTGCAGCCGCAGACTGGCCAGACCTTCTGACTAGAACTGATGAGAGCTGAAGCATTCGTCCGGTCGGGCTGAACATGTACGTGAGATGGAGTTCCGAGACAAATGCATCCGGGCCTATGCTTATACTCCGGTTCTCGTGAGACCCGTGCCGGTGAGAATGCGTGCTCTATCCGGCGTCCGACGTAGTCTCCGTGGTAGAAGATTCGACCAATGAGGGCCATGGATGCAATTCTGTCATCTCCGGCTTCAGTGTCTCTTTCGCTTCTTACTTATGAGTGCTGGTATGGTAGCCGTGCGGAGCCGAAGGTCAACGGTGTAGTGAAGTCAAGCAAACACTTCTCATCCAAGCTGCAACACTTCATCCGTTCCCATCCTCAACAACTCCCGTCTCCGTCTCTCCGGCGGGATTGCTTTTCACATTGCAGTTCCCCTCAAAATAAGTAGAACAGATCGCCGCCAGAGAAAAGAGAAGAACTGAACGGATCCCATTTACTCTTACGTTCGAGAAAGACCATTCCCACCACCGGATTTCGTACAAATCTCACGCATCTGATGAATCTCTGGCCGTATCACCTTCAAATACCAATGCAAGAGCCCATCTCTCTTCATTGACTCTCCATGCCTCTCACAGTAGCTTGTGACAGATTTGATCTTCGATGCCCCGCGTTGCACTTTCCTCGCATGAGTAGGTGGGGCAACTGTCCGGATGCAATGTATATCAAGAGACCCTTCCTGAGTCGGCACTTGAAGCTGGTGCCCGGATACAGATATAGACATTGACTCTCTTCCTACTCGGGTGGTTGAAGTCAATATCCGTATGCCAATGTAAATATCTGAACTCTTTCTGTGTGGGTAGTTGAACCCAACATCCGGACGCAAGCTTAGATGCCCAAAGACCGCGGATGTTTTCATCCCAGCGCAAACGCCAAGGTTGTGATGAATGAAATGCTTAGTGGAGCGTGCAAAAAGACTCCATTACCAAGCCTCCCAACTCCCGCGCGGCATCCCCAGCCAAAACAGCATTCTCGTAGTACTTGATTTTTTTGGTCTTTCGTGCCTGGAGGGGGGCCCCAGAGTGGCGCCAGCTTCGGGATCATGGTGGGGACTTCACCAGCGTCAAGTGCTTGTTGTTATGCTTGACGCTCGTGTGCCGTATTCCTTGAGGCTTCCATTTGACCCTTAACTTCGGCGCTAAAACGGGCCATTGCAATTAATTGGGATGGTTCCTCTGATAATGATAATAAGTAGAGTGATACTTACCTCGTTCCAACAGCGGGGCGGATTTGTTGGTCGGCGTAATGGGTGGTATTGGAATGGAGCCATACCCGGATAGCTCGACGTACTTTGTTATCTAAGTCATTGGCCATGAGGCCCAAAATCATGACGATAGTATGCTATAGAGCGTCAAGAATCTGATCGGAGCAGTTGATCCAATCCTGGGAGGATTTGGGGATTTTGGCTAGGGCTAGCCTCGACTTCGTACTCCTTGAGGTGGTAGAAAGATCTTTTCTAGGGCGTTTTGCCCGGTAAATTGGATTTTTGTGATCCCTTATGCGGCCTTCAATACCGCGATTAGAGCCACCGATTCCTTCATATCCGACTTTGGGCTTGTTAGTATCCTAAAATCGATAATACTCTCTATTTTCCAAAACACTCAAATTTCCCGAACTCTTTTATGAATGTGATTCTCGCTGCTTGAATAATCTTCGAAGTGTCGAAATTGCAATGGAGGAGATGGCTGCATCTCAGTCCAGAAACTGGCTTCTCCAGTGCTTGGATGAAAGGCGGATTGGTGAAGATGTGAAAGGACGATCGGTAATAGAAAAGAGCGGGCGAGCAAGATATTTTTGCTGACCACCCAGGATAGACTGAGCTAAATCTAAGAAGATGACCCGCCTGGTGGTAAATGATGGGGCGGCTGGCATTTACAGCCATGCTTTTCTGATTACACCTGCACTATTCCACCATGAATATTTTTAGAGTCCAATTCCATGCCTTGCGCAACATGGAGAGGCCATACAGAGAAGAACTTGCTACATCCATTGACTAGACGGTCCCAGTGGTGTTTAAATAGGCACGGCGAGGGGAATGGGTTTTCATGGCCGATTAAAGCCCTTGTTCACCTTTCGGAGCGCACATTGCCGTCTGGACAAGAGCTCCAGCCGCTTCAGCTTGTAGATGTTGGCGGTCCAAGTAACCGAGACCTAACGACTTGGTTTGCGGGGGAAAGTAGAATCCGCTCAGGTCAATTCGTCTTGAATCTTCGTACGTATTCCGGGTGAAATGGAGTCCCCACTTCTATTGCCAGACTCTTAAGCCAAGAGGAAAAACAGAAAGAAAGAAAAAAGGCCTAAAAATCCCAGCACGACCCTGCGACTGCAAAGAGTAATTTACTTTGTTGCGTTGAGTGGAATCACCGTGGCTGGATGGTGGGGCGTTGGCCGAAAGCGAACCTTGCAGTGTTGCTTCGTGTCATTTCGACACCAAAAGGTCAACTTGGAAGCCAGAGGGATCGATGAGCATCATCAGCTGTTGGACACAGGCAGACCAAAAAGGAAAAAGAGAAGAAAAAAAAAGAATGCCAGAGACATGTACGACATAGACAAGATTCGAACTGAGGAGCTGTTAGACGGTGACACAGGCAGAAGTGGACACGAGGAGGACTAACCTTGCGAGGCCGAAGCCATCAGATGACTAAATGCAGCTGCATTCAAGTCTGACCCATTAACCACTCTGGCACTATGCCGCAATTAGATTCTGCAACCGTTGGCAATAAATATATACAATGCAAAAATGGGCCGGGGGCGTTGGCAAACGTCCAGCGATGCTGTGCGGAGCGGAATCTGTCATTTGAGGGAAGCCGGCAATTCCCCGGAGCTAGAGGGACTAGCGAGCTTATGAGCTATTGAATAACATCGGATATGGGCTACTCCTGACAAGCAAGCATTCGCACGACGCTGATACACAAGACATTCTAACGCGCCAACCATGTCATTTTCTGCCTGGCTCTTGTCTATTCAGAGACCCTTCATCATTATGCCTCATGCAACTTGACCTCTTTGGAGCCGTCTTGTGCAAGCATAGTACAAGCCCCAGCTGTATCCCCAACCCAAGGACCGAACAAGCAGCACCTTTCATACTCTACATGTGTATCTCCATGCTGTCGTATCTTAATTTGGTGGCCGCATGCCCCTTCCCATTCCCGCGCAGAGAATGCTGCGCCGGTAATCCAACGCCGTATATGGATAACAACAGGCTTTTTCCAATCACGGCCCAGCACCGCCGGTGGGCAGCGTCGCCAAGGGAGTGGTCGACGGCAGAACACCGTAGCGGCCGAAAGTGGAGCGGTCTACGGAAACGTAGTGCGGCAGTCGCACCAGCAGGTTGAGCTTGGTCTCGATCCAGCGGAGGATTTTCTCCGGCGGCGCGAGGAACTTGATGTAGTTCAGACCCCAGAGGTAGCCAATCAAGGCGCCGCAGAGGTGCCCGATCAGGCTCGTGTTGGGAACCAGGAAGCTCGTCAGGAGGATGAAGATCAGAGGAGTGGTCCAGGTGGGAATCTTGTACGGCCCAAGGCTTCTACGTGTCAGCGCCGGACATAGCCGGGACGGTGGGCATCGTACCTGAAGAACGGGTTCGCCTTGTGCGTCTTCATGGCCTCGACGGCGAGGAGAAGGAAGACCCAGACACTGCCAGAAGTCATTATCAGACGGTCCTCGCAAAAAGTTGGCTCCATACCTCGCGCCCTGGACGGGGGTGTTTCCTCTCAGGATGCCGCGCTCAACGACTACGTATATTATGCCGGGCAGAGTTGCAAAGGCTAGGCGGGTAAGCAGCAGTTGGGAGGGCGGCTAGCAGATTGGACGTACGGCCGGAAAACAGGGCAAAGGACACGAGAGTGCCATGTTCGGCTTCGAATCGTTCGAGCAGCGGCGTGATGGCGAGCAGGTTGAAGAGAGCGTGGAGGAGGCCGACGTGGGTCACCGGGTAGGTGTTCAGACGAAATGCTAGACAAGCAATTGGATGAGATGGATCTGCATCGGATCGACGGCGGACTTACCGGCGGTTATGCTGACCTGGTCAGGAACCAGGGCGGTTTTCTGGCGCAGGGCGGGTGATACGGTGGTGGCGACGCAGAGAGCGACGATGATGAGCAGGATGAGGCGGGTGCACAGCGGCAGACGCAAGACATAGGAGCGCAAGCGCACCGGATTGAGATTGGGGACGACGAGAGGCATGGTGTTGCGGGCAGGAACGGCTGGCCCGCGACGGCCGAGACGAACGACGCGACGGACACGCGCCCCAGATCGCCAGCGCCATCACCAACACCGACGCCGACGCCGACGCCGACTCGCCGGCCAGCTCAACCACCCCCAGCCCTGCGCGAATGAGGCTTGAAGAATGGCTCTGCTCAGTACGCGCTCCTCCTCCGCTCCGTACCAGCCCCGCCGCTGACCCTCTGCCTCCCCCGAAGCTCCCGCCATTCTTGGCCTGCGCCGCGATGCCCGCATCTTGAAGATCCCGCCCTACCTGTCCGCTCTGTGCATCATCGTCGGCGTCATCTGGCTGTTCCTGCTGCCATTGAACGAATACTCGCGCCAGACGTACATTTCCGAGAACGCCCTGCTGCCCGGCCAGGTCCACACCTACTTCGGCGGCAGCGAGCACAACGTCTTCCGCGCATTCCGCCACGAGGTCCATGACTTGGTCGACAAGGATGTCTACGAGCGAAGCCGGAAGCTGGAGGACATCTTGAAGTCCACCGGACTGAAGACCGCTCGCCAGAAGTATACCTACAAGATTCCGGGCAAGGACGTGCTAGGCGAGAACGTCTACGGCGTGCTCCAAGGTCCCCGCGCCGATGCTACCGAAGCTGTCGTGCTGGTTGCGTCCTGGGAGACGGTTGATGGCGAGATCAACCAGAGCGGCGTTGCTCTAGCCCTCACTCTAGCCCGCTATTTCAAGAGTATGCCCCCCCCCCCAAGCCACTGGATTGGCGCTTTTCTAATTCCATTGCGCAGGGTGGTCGCTCTGGTCCAAGGACATCATAGTACTGATCACCAGCGACACCACCGCCGGCTCTCAAGCCTGGGTTGATGCCTACCACAACGCCCATGACCCCGGCAAAGTCGAGGCCCTTCCTCTCAAGAGCGGAGCGCTTCAAGGAGCCGTTGCTATTGAGTACCCAGCTGGCCCCTGGGGCCACCGCTTCGACAAGCTCCACGTGCTCTACGACGGCGTCAATGGCCAGCTACCCAACCTGGACCTTTTCAACACTGCCGTCGCCATTGCCAGCGGCCAAATGGGCATTGGATGCACGCTCCAGCGCATGTGGGACCACCAGGATACCTATGAAGAACGCCTCCAGACAATGCTCCGCGGCATGATCAGTCAGGGTCTCGGCCATGCCTCTGGTCCCCACAGCGCCTTTATTCCCTACCACGTCGATGCCATAACACTCCAGACCACGGGCAGTGGCTGGCATGACGAGATGTCTCTGGGCAGAACAGTCGAAAGTCTGTTCCGCAGCCTGAACAACCTTCTCGAGCACTTGCACCAGAGTTTCTTCTTCTACCTCCTGATGCAGGCCAACCGTTTCGTCAGCATTGGAACCTATCTTCCGAGCGCCATGCTGATTGCCGTCAATTTCACCATAACGGCCATCGGGCTTTGGGTTCAAAGCGGACGTCCTCCCATCCCCGACGAGAAGCCCGCTTCAACAGAGGCCAAAGACGAGAAGAAGCCAGACATGACCGTCATCAAGGAAGGGAGCGACGTCGCTATCGTCCCATCCGTCATCTTCAAGACCGTGGAGCGCAACCTGCTCCTCCCTCTTGCCTTCGTCAGCGCTGTCCACTTCCTCGGCCTCATCCCCCTCAACATCTTCAACCACACCCCCAGCGACGTAAGTCCCTCCCAAACCCCCTTCCGCAAGCACGACACTTCAACTGACTTCCTCAAAAGCACCTCGGCAAAGCCTTCATCCTCGTCGCCCTCATCACCCTCGCCGCACCGCCGCTGACGTCCTTCCTCCTCGTCCGCCAACTGCACCGCACCCTCACGACCCAGGAAACCTGCCTCTTGCAATGCTTCTCGCTCCTGCTCCTCGGCATGTTCTTCTCCGCCCTCGCCACCCTCAACTTCTCCCTCTCCTTCCTCGTCGGCCTCTGCGCCGCGCCCCTCACCTTCGTTCGACCACCCTCCCACACCAGTTCACACAACCGCAAACTTCTGCTGGCCGGCACCCAGTACGCGCTGCTCGTACTGCTCAGCCCGGTGACGGTCGTCGGCGTCGCCAGTCAGGAACTAGAAGGAAAGGGGCTGTTGAACGTCGGTGAGTGGGTGGGCTTGGAGGCCGTCAGGCAGGTGCTGGTGCAGGCGACGTTCGGGTGGCACGTGTGGGGCTTGTGGACGCAGGTGGTCGTGTGGTTGGTGTGGTGGCCGGCGTGGTTCGTCGGCGCGGTGGCGGTTAGTGGGGGTTTCTTTTCCTGATGATGATGTTCTTCTTTCCGAATTTGCGGTACGTGTACGTTTAGCGCCGGGTGAGTGAGTGGAGGGGTCGGAGAGGAAAAGCAGATGTTTTGTTGGTTCCACTGCTGTTAGAGGTTCGGATGGATAGGCCTGGCCTTGTCCGGTCTCCTGTTGCTACCCCGGGTCGTTGGTGGGAATGGAGAAGGGTTGGGCAGGCAGACTGACTGCTATGTGGTGCGTAACTATACCGATAGAAATATTCGCGCATGTAAGATAGCAATGGAATGGAATAAGTAGGCAATCGCGGTATTCGGTTTACCTCTTTTTCATAATGTGGTTGCAGTAGGTTGTTAAAAGACTCACAATTTCTCACATCAGTCCCCCCAGAAGCGCTACATCCTACTCATACAGGAAATCGAAGACTGTTCTGCATGCTTCCAAAGAATATTAAGCCCTATATTTATACCTACATAGTTGCCTTGGCTGTCTACGCGGTGATGGTGGTGTCTTCTGAGGGATATGGAGGGACGAGATCTTATGAAACTTACTGTGATGGTATCAATGTGCGCCCTTTTTCACGTATACGACAGACGATGCACCGAGCGTTCAATCATCCTATCCCCTCGCTTTCTCACGAGCTAGGACATCACGAATATTTCACTCTTTGCTTGGGATATCTCTTATCTCATTTCAATGACCCCACCCCACCCATCCATACGCTTGGTCCCCTTATTCCCTACGATAAATTGCATGAACAGGTGTCTTCCTCATCCGTCCACCTCTAATAGTACCTTCTTAAACCCAGTTCCGTCCCTCCGCTGTCCCTGCCAATACAAGAGCGGTACGATGCAGCCCCCTCCTCTTGGAGTCTCAAAAGACCAAGGGAGTAGTAAGTCGGGAAAGAAATCAAAACTGCCGCCGTCCACAGCCCCTCACTTCTTGTAAAAGTCCAACTTCCCCGTCGGGCCCAGATCGCCGGTGCGATCATATAGCGTCCTCGCCCGGAGGTACGGATCCATCTTCCAGTAGTTCTCGCGCAGCTTCTCCATCAGCTCTTCCCTCTCCTTCTTGCACTGCGCCTCGTCGTCACCCGCCGTGCCCTTGACCCATATCGCTGTCGCCCGCTCGTACCGTCCGACGACGTCATCACGCTCGCGCTGCAGGCCGTCCCGCGCCTCCGTGTCCTTCATGGCCGCATTCTCGTCCTGCTTAGGCTCGACGTACGTGTACGTCCACTTCTCCTCGCCGCCCATCTCCGTCGGGATGTTGCTGCGCGGGACGAACTCGGAGAGCTCGTCGGCCGTCTTAACGAAGTGAACCTTGCTGGCGACGACGGGGTCGAGCCAACCGCGGATGATGGACCAAATACCTGCAGGTTGTGTGCACCATGTGAGTAAGAGCTCATCTGGGAATGCAGGAGACGGAGAGAAAGAGATTTGGGCTGCTTACCTTGGAAGACCCAGGGTGCCTTGTAGACCATGACGGCGCCGAGGGATTCGGGGTAATTTGCTTCGAAGCATTTGATCATGAACTTAACGGGTGTGTAGTCCATGTTTGCGAGAGAGAATTCAGACATATCGAAGACGATCACCTGGAGAGCACGTGCAAGTTAGCATTAACGACGATCCCCCAGGATCATCCCTTTGCGGCTTAAAACTCACTGCCGTGTCTACCGGCGGGCTCAGCATCATGCGCGTCGTCTCGATCAGGTACACGGTGAAGCGCTCCAGGCTCTGTTCGCTCTGCTCGCCCGGCTTGTGCAGCCTGACGCGGACGTAGCACATGGGCCGGCCTTCCTTGTCCACGCCGTGCACGAAGCTCTTGCCGATGCGCAGCTGCGTCATGAAGTCCTCGCCCTCCTTCTTAACCGCGGCGTCCGAGCTCTTGGCCTGCTCGAGCGCGTGGCCCTCGCCCTTGTGGACGATGTCGTCGTCGACGTGCATCTCGGACGCGCGCCAGCGGAGGGCCGAGATCAGCATGATCAGCGCGGCCTGCACGTCCCACTTGCGCGCGCGCAGGAAGCGCAGCAGCAGCGCGTCCGGGTTGTCGTGCTTGACCATGGACCACAGCGAGGCGCGCAGCTCCGCCGGCGTCGTCTCGGCCAGCGCCGCCTGGAACGCCTTGTTCAGCCCGTGCTTGTCGTCCTCCAGCGACAGGTTCCCCACGTCCACCTCCGCCGGCGAGGATGACGACTGATCCTTCGCCTTCTCGCCGCCGCCGTCCTTGTCGCCCTTCTTGTGCTTGAAAATATGCAGCCGCTTGCTCTTTTTCTTGTCGCCCTTGCCGCTGCTTTCCGACTCGGCGATGGACGCCGCGGGCGTCGTGACCGTCGTCTCGGTCCCCCCATTGATGCTTTCCGCCTCGCCGCCGCTTCCCGCCAGCTCGTCGAACGGCATGCCGGTGATCTTGGCGAGCGCGTTCCAGAGCTCCTTCAGCTTCACTTCCTGCTCGGCGGTGAGGTTGCCCGGCCTTCCGGGCGGCACTTGGGCGCTTTTGTCGTTGGACATGTCGACGGCGGAGTCTTCGGAGTCTTCGGTATCTTCGGTGTTTTGGGGCGAAGTAGGCGGGTGGTGGATGTTCTGAGCTTTCGAGTCTCCGGGTTCGGTGACGACGACGAGGATGCTGCCGGCCGCGATTCCGAGGCCAATGACGCAAAGGGTGTATCCGAGACTGCTCTGAGCAACGGCTGGCCGACCAGAAATGCGCGCTCTGGCTGAGCACGCAACAGGGCTGGCTTGTGAGTAAGCTCTGCGCGTTGGTGCTAGAGGCTTGCGGAAGCAGATGTGCGAGTGCCGGGGAGGACAGCGACTGGCGGCCGAAGCGTGTAACGCGGCAGAAGCGCAGAAGACAGGTGCTCGAGCGTCAACGGTGGTGGTAAATGGTCGGAAGCAGGTGCTGGTGGCTCTAGTGGAGAGCAGTCGCGGAAACATGAAAAGGTCAGAGGGGAGCGGGCGGAGGGAAATGGTGATGCAGTGTCCGATGGGGCAAGCTTCGGCAGGGCCAGGGCAGTGAAACGGGACGCCGCGGGCGTGGCTGTGGCGATGCGGTCTCGTGGCTTGTCCGCCGGCCAGTTTGCGAAGTGGAGGTCAAAGCCCGGGAGCGAGAGCGAGGCCTGGCGCTGCTGACGGACTGCTCTGCGAACTGAAGCCAGGCGGCAGTGGACGGATCGCAATTAAACGCCGGCCCATTTCATCTAGTGGGAAGCCGATGACGCGCGAATGCGGCGGTTCCATTGGGAGCACCTAGGTCCGTCCAATTCTTGGCTTCGCGGCACGCGGCACACGGCTATGGCCGGGGGTTTTACGACGGCCTGACGGCTATGGCGCAAAAGTGGTTGCCACCTCCACAGCGCCACCGACCTGGCGCTCGGGGGGCGCGTCGAGCATCACGATGCGGCCACGTGGAAACTCAAGCTGCTCAAGTCCGCGACGCCGCGCGCAAGCTCGGCGCAGTTGCGCGGCCTCCGTGTCGTCACCGTTGCAGGGTTTCAATCGTGCGCAGGCGAGATGATATCGGCCAGGATTAAATGCGGCTGAGGATCCGGGCTCCGAGACGAGGGGAGCGCCCGGGCGTCAATAATGGACCCCGCGGCAAGCCCCAAACAGTAAACACACCAAACGGACCGGACACGCAAAAGCACGCGCCCAAAACACCACCCGCCCTCGCAATGTCCTCTTCGGCAACTCCCCAAGCCGGCGAATCCTCCTCCCACCGACGCTCCATACCGTCACGGCCCACGACACCTCTCCGACCAACGTCGCGCTCATCCTTCCGCGGCAGCGCCCAGCACGATGTTTCCCATCACCGATCCTCGACAACAGGCGGAGGCGAACCCACCCCGCTCGAAGCGCTCGAGCCCGTCTTCGCCGAGCTGAGCGACGGCATGGCCGACCTGGAGGCCAACTTCATGCACCTGCAGCTGATGCACGAGTCGCTCGCGCGCTTCTCCGAGAGCTTCGCCGCCTTCTTGTACGGCCTGAACATGAACGCCTTCTGCGTCGACTTCCCCGAGGCGCCCCTGCCCGAGAGCTTCCGCCGCCAGCAACTGCAGGAGCAGGCGCGCGAGGCCGTCGCGCGCATGAGCAACTTCGGCGTTGGTGGTGGCGGCGGTGCCGCTGCGTCATCGTCATATTCGCGCACGCGTGGTGGGGGTTTGGACGGCAACGAGGCGGATACGGAGGCTACTTTTATGTGAGTGAACAAAGGCGATTGGTTCCCCTTTGCGCGGCTAGAAGATGGATTTTTGGCTGATATTGGGATGCTTCCCCGCCGGAATGTAGGACGACCGATACGTCTTTCGTGGAGAACCCGCCGTCGTCTAGAGTCCACAACAAATTCCAGACCCCGGCTCCGTCGAGGGTATCGAGAGGCGGCATGCGCGGTGGTGGCGCTTCTTCTGGCATCGCAAGAGGTAGAGGACGGGGCGGCATTCCGCGTGCCGGAGGCATTCCGCGTGGAGTGGGTAGGGCGCGCGGTAGGAGAGGTTGACCAATTGGTGGAAAGTCGCAGGAAAGAAGCAGATGCGCTTCCGTCTGCACGATACATCACGAGCTGAGTGCGTGGGAAATGGGGTTTGAGGTGTCTCGAAGATGGACAGAAGCAGCACTTGTTGTGTCCATCCAGGAAGATGTTTGCATTCCACCTATGATGTCGCCTTGCGAGGACACGAGTCAGCCCTTCAGCATACCAGGAGTAGGAGCAGTTGCCCTGATGCGAACGGATGAGGAATGTATCCGTCTGGGTAGTGGCTTCAACTCCCTATGCGATGCATTTCTCGCTCTTACAGTATTTCTCAAGCCGGCGTGCACCATTGCCCAAACAGCCTTTGGCCGGGCATGTATGCGGCTCAAGTCTTTCTGTCATGCGCATTAGCATTGCTGCAGTGGGGATGAGGCGTGCGCATATCACGAAAAAGCGAGGGCTAGGATGCCCAACAAGATGAGGGGATATGTATGTATTGCGGTTTTCTAATTATTTGATCCATCGGTCCATAAAGTCCACAAGCTGCAACCACCCGCTTCCATACGGATTAAAGGGGCATTAAAGGTAAGCGGCCAGTAGGCAACTTCCATACCGAAATGTTTAGACTGCCAGAAGACAGATGCGTTCCTGCAGCGCCAAGGGATCCCATGCTCAAATGCAGTCTCGCTGTAAGTGGTATCGTAGGGGTTCATCAACAGCTCGTCGGCAAGCCAATACTGCCGGTACTCAATGAAAGTAGCGAGGGAAAGGAAAAAATAACGACGCGTTTGAGGTGTTTTCCTCATGCCGAATTCGCCGCAAAAGGTGGTTCGGTGCCGAAACGCGGGAGAGGCTAATCCGAGCGCTACCCGAGAAAGTCCGTCTCATGGTCCACCAATGTCGGTAGTGGGCGTAGGGCTTCAGTCTTCTCGTTCTAAACTGTTGTAGTTGGGTATCATTCGGGTGGGGGTATCAATCGCAGGGTTGATTAGAGGGAGGCGGGGGAGCAGTTCTTTCTCTCGCTGCTCATGCCAGAGAAGCGCCGGCGCTCTGCTTCGGGAAAGACGACGCGTGCTCGCGGCGGAAGGCCCAACCCTTGAGCGCGATGTTGATCACGGTCCAGGCCAGGACCAGCGCCGTCAGGCCGACGGTGAGGACAAAGGTGAACATGGCATCCAGGTCAAACGACTCGAGGGCGGCGACGGTGTCCTTGTTGCTGACCATGAAGGTGATGCCGCCCGCGACAAGGCAGAAGGACGAGACGATCTCCGTCGGCGGACGTGCGGGGAGGAAAGAGGTCGGGGGAGACAGGTAGAGCAGCAGGTAGGTAGCCGCGCGTGCCAGAGCGAAGCCCACGAACATGTTGCCCCACTGCTTGTGGATCATGCTGGAGAGCATCGACGCTTGGTGGTGCGACCCCATCATCATGCCGAGGAGCAGGATGACCATGGCAGGCATTGGATTGAGGGAAACACGGTAGGTCCTGGGCTGCTCCCACTTCTCATCGGCCGGGTGCGAGATGACGTCGCGGTTGCTCAGCATGGCGGAGTTGAGAAGCTCGCGAACCCGCTTGGACTCGATGAGCATGCCGAGAGCGCCGCCGCCGAAGAACATGATGGAAATGGAAACGTGCTCGAGGTCCTGCGCGGTCCACGCGCCGCCCCAAGCTGCCAAATGTTCCATGAAGACGTTCGAAGCACCGTACAGGAAGATGACAAAAGACTCGGTGAACTCAGCGGTGGGGATGCGCGCCTTCCAGCGGCCAACAAGACCCTCGCTGGGCTTGACGTTCCAGGCCCACCCAAAGTCGGCGAAACAACCCATCCAGCGGCCCAGGGTAAGCAGACCGTACCAAAAGAAAATGGCGCCCTTGACGTAGTGAGCCAAAATGTTGAAGACGGCGTCGCCCCGCTGGAAGACTAAGTCAGCTCTGTCCGCCGCGATTGTAACTGACGAGTACTTACGGCGATGCCGCCAATGGTAACGCTGCCCATCATGAGGAGAATGAAGCCGAGAAGGAGGATGGTCCTCTCGATCAGGACGTAGAAGAAGCGCACGAGCTTAAGCGAGCGGCCTGCAGAGATACGGGGGACGAAGCGAGACATCCAGCGATCGACCCGGCTGTTCTGGAGGAAACCGCGCTTCTCCTCAAAGTCTTCGACATCCTCGAGATCAGCGTCGTGGTAAGGGCTAGGGATGTTGTCGGACTCGGCACTCGGCGAACGCGAATGCCCGTAGAGGGAGGCCGAGTTCCTCTCGGTGCCCTGGCCGGAGTCGTGGGAGAACCTGGGGTGCTCCGAGGAAGCTTGCTGGAGGCGCGAGTACCGGGCCATGACTGCAGCGGACAGAGGCTGGCTGGCCTCTCCGGAAGCATTGGTGCGGTTCGCGTAGAAGTTGACGAGACCCAGGAAGGTCCAAGTGCCCGTGATGAAGAACAGCGGCCACCTGAGCTTGTTGTACGCGTTGTTTTCGTACAGGTCCGGTGTCTTCGCGTCGTAGGCGATACCGACGAAGAGCGTGAGGGCCTGCAGGGCAAGGAAGAGGAATTGGGCGGGCACAGTGAGGCGCGAGCGGGCGGCGCTGAGCATCACCACTGCGGCAGTGTTAGTGGAACCGGCGCAATCAATTGATGTATAGTCATATAGCTGCGCACCCGGTGGAGCAATCAGAAGCCAAGTCATCACCGTAAGGGCGACGTAAGTCCATAGCAAGCCAACGTGCTCCGAGTAGCTGAAGTAGCTCATGGGCCAGCCGTCGTCTTCGACGGCATCGCCATGTTCTGCCATGTTGCCCACGTCCATGCCGTGGTCATCGCCATGCGCGAGGGCCAGCGGGAGCGCAGCGAGAAGCGCGGTTAGTGGGATTGCGCGGGGCTGCATCCAGAAGACGACTGCGGGATAAGGCAAAGAGACGAGAGAGGAATGCGATGCGAGAGGAATTGATTGCGCGCCGGGCGGGGATTATAAAGCGGCGGCGGTTGGCCGAGGCGCTGACACAAGCAGTGAGGAACTAAATCAATTCGGCGGGGATCGAGGGCGCGCAGGGAGGCTTAAGACGATCTCGAGGCGGCAACATCGGCATCGGGCATGTGTCAGCAATAGCTATGCAATAGCTTCGTCGAGCGAGGGCAGTCGCGAATGACGTGTGAAGCGGTCGGCCGCTAGTCTCCGAGGTATCCGACACCACCACCACCTAGGTACCTACAGCCCTGTCGGTGTCGGCACGCCGGCCACGAAGACGCCGCCGAGCCCGCAGACCCGTCGCAGCGCGCGCCTGACTGTCATTCCACTGTGCTACCGTCGCGTGATACAACCCGGGGCGGTAGCCGCAAGCGATGGCGCCCTGCTGCTCACCCCGGGCCCGGCGGACACGGCCAGCCTCCCGAAGATCGGCACCGCGGGAGAGCGTCGCTGGTTTACTGACAATAGTTATGGAAGCTTGGCACCGTCAGCTTTCACAGGCCAGGCAGCTGTCGGGAGTCAGCAGTGTGTACCATGCACGCCACCTGCCGGCACCGAAGCCGACTCCGACGCTTTTTCTTCTCTGCATGCGCATGCCCATGCGCGAGCGAATAACACGCCGGCGGCCGAGTCTCGCACGAAAGCGACGTCTCCGTCCTAACGCCGACAATGCGACGAGAGCCTGGGGTAACGATACTGTAAGCATTTGTGAGTCATGTGGCGCACTGTCGTGCTCGGCCGTTGTCGGTCATGTTGGAGTGAGGATCGAAGATGACACCCATGCACGATAGCGGGCTCGTTAATGGCTACCCGCCCCCGTCAGCAGCAGCCCCGAAGCTTAAACCGTCGTCTCGCAGCCAGCATCCAGCAACCCTCGACGCCCGCTCGCCATGAGGAAGCCTTGCGGCGGCGTCTGTCAGATGTCAGGAAGCCAGTCGCACCCGGCGCCCACATTGGCCGTGTTGGGTGTTGGGTGTGCCCGGATCCCGCAACTTCCGATTGCCATGACAGAACCCGATGTCGTCTTTCCGGTGGGACCTGCTGGAAATGGAACCATCGGCTTTCTGCTTGCCTCTGCCGGTCAAGACGCCCCTCCACCTCTTCATATATTGACTCCTCTCGCGGCTGGCCCGGAAGCTCTCTCACCTGACAGATAGATGTCCCTTGCAACCCAACGCGTCGGCAGCCGTCGTCTCCGTCTCCGGCCTTCCGGCAGGAATATATTGCCCGGCTGCAGGCGCCACGCATGATCCTCCAGAGCACCCTGGAATCCACCCCAGACCGGCGGTCAGTCCGCACTGTTTCTCATCACTTGGCCATATACTCACGTGGAGCATTTCACCTTTTGCGCCCACTTTTCCTTATCGAATCGGGTATGGTTGCCGCGGTTTCTTGCCCAAATTTTCTTCTCCACGGCAGCGCCCGGACTTAGGCAAACAGCACCAGCACCAGGAATCTCTCGATCTCGATCTACCTCGGAGTTCCTGTGACTTGCTCTCATCCTCGCTCTCACCTTCACCACCTTGGCGGTTCGGTCGACCTACCTCACGCCTCTCTTTACCACTGTCCATCCCTTTTCGATAAAAAAAAAAAGGCAGCTTTTCTCGCTCTTCGCATCCACTAGTCCCGCCCGGCCCTCGACCCTCGTTCCGACTTCACGTCAATCTGGACATCACGATAGTGACCCAATTTCATGTTCGGCCAGCTGACTTTAGGTCAATAGGCACGGGTCAACCTTTCTAAAGGGGGAAAAAAAGATATAATACCGGAATTAAATCCGCAGGGAATCTATTCTAGACACAACTGTTAATGTCTAGGAGTATCCCATCAATCAGCAACCATTAAAGTTGCCGTTCGAGCCAGAAGGGGTACAAGGGCGGTTGTGAAGCTGGCCGTACGAAGTACGTACGTATCCCTTGCAGTATTTACACAGCATCCCTATCTCCAACAAACAGCCTTGAGTTATAAATGATTCGACCAAGTTTCACCATGTTTGCAAGGGGAATTGCCGGCATCATCCAATGCAATTGGGGACGCCAGTATGTTCATGCAGTGGCTTCGCGGCCGCACGTGGTCAAGACCCTGACGGCTCAATTCTTGTGTTGTCGAAGCTCAAGTTGATTTCATCGACGTTGTGAATGACGTCGTCGACGGTGGTCGAGAACGCGCAGGGTGGATCCATCGCTCTCATACGTCAGGTCAACACCATGTTATGCCACATACGGTAAGCGATATACTCGACACGCGAAGCTCAAGAATACACCAGTAACAAT
Organism: Diplodia mutila; assembly: GCA_022560015.1. Lineage (NCBI taxonomy): Eukaryota > Fungi > Ascomycota > Dothideomycetes > Botryosphaeriales > Botryosphaeriaceae > Diplodia > Diplodia mutila. Next base: position 59,953 of record JAFISB010000057.1, on the reverse strand, counting down.
GCCGATTTCCGAACCGCTGACCCTTACCTCACCCTGACCTCAATGTTTCTCAGATGATAAAGCTTGGTACATCATGACCACGTGTACTTCTACCCCGCACATGCCCTGCACAGCGGAAGATCTGAGCTTCTTCTACCCCGCAGTGTACTTTGCACCAGCTTGCTCCATTTCTGGTAACTAGTCAACACACTCACGGTCGAGCCTGATCTACAGCAAACAAAAGTTCTCGCAAATGCGGCCAAGTCCAAGCAATTGTCAATACACCACTGCTCATTTCTTGCCAATGTCATCAGAACAACCAAACGTGTATACGGCGAAAATCGGGGGCATAACAATGCTTTCGATTATAAGGGGAAACCCGAATACGGAAAGGAGCAAAAGGCCGGCCAAAACTCCCAACCCAACTCGCTTGCAACCAGGCCAAACAACCCGGGCATGCTGGTGAAGACGAAATATGGAACCAGAGGGACTTCCAATAAGGCAATAACTTTCATGACGACAACCTCGAAAACCGATCGTATCTGTCGCCCTGAACGCATCCACAATAGGTAGTAGGTGGTTTCCGTAAATGTAAAAGTAGATTCGCTGCCGTCCGGAAGATTGCCGATTAACAGTCGGGGTTTACTTCTCTCAGAAGCCGTGAACATTTCGTATTGGTCGTCCCCGCTCCACTAGGTTCTGATTGAGCCAAGGCCGCCTGAGATCCAAGTTTTGAGGCATTTAAATGCTCCAGCGAGAATGTCCAGATGGGTATAGATCTGGGTCGGGTCGGACAGGCGGGCTCGGAACTCGTCATACTCTGAAGGAAGTCAGTAAAGGTTGCTTATCGTAACCTCCGCGGATTTCCTTCGATCTTTATCAAAAATTGCCAGCCATGGCAAGCACATGACCCTGGGCTGGGATCGTTTCCGCGATGCTGCACATCTCTTCAGTCAGAACTGTCAAACCAGTTTCGGATTTTTTGCCGTCGTTGTGGTTGAAGACTGGCTGTTGAAGTCTCAGTCAATATTTTGACAGTCAAACATTTAAAAGAGTTGAAATAAAAATGGAAATATCGTACCGATGTTCATAGTACAGTGACTGTGTCCGAGATGCGATTCTCTGATCTCATTGTAGGAATAGGTCGCGATGCTCTCTGCCAGCTCATCTATGTGATGGGTGATAGAGAGGTTGCGAGATAAAACGAAGAGACAAAGCGAATCGGTGCTTAAGGATCGGAAAAAAAGGGGTAGATGCGGATATTTCACGCGTCTTTGCGCCCTGCGTTTACATGAATGTGGACGTACGCCTTGCAGCTGTCACGGTTACACAATATCAACCTTGAGCTCACCGCCATAGCCGGACGGGCGGGCATGATGCCGTTCTTCCCTGCGCAGCCAGAAAGGCAGGGATTTCTGGCGTCTCATCTGCGGTGGATCTGCTATCCAGCCTTTGGATTCACATCTATCGCATCTCGATCGCTGCATTCCGTTTCCGCCACATCTGGTTTCGAACTTGCAGCTGCAATAACAACAACACCTGGCCTCTTCACCGCCTGCGTGCAATGCTTCGATCTCATTCAGGCTGGGCGTAATTTCGGGAGCGACTGTGAGCGCAGCCTTGTTAGACTCTGCGCCTGTCGCTCGCAAAGTGGACTTGCGAGAACTGACGGAGCGAATGAGAAGCCAGGAAAGCGAGAGGCAGCGAACAACAACCCAGGTCGAAAAGCTGACATGGGTTTGTCACAAAAAGAAACAGCTCGATTGACTGATCTAATATATCCACGGCCATGTCGACGACCTCCTGGATCTGTTTCCAACACCTCCGAAAGAACAGTAGCACACTAACATGCCCGAGCCGGCTATATTGGCGAGAATTCGGGCACAGACGCCGGAGCGAAGCTGGGAGAGTTCCAACCAGGACACCGTTGCATCGAAAATCTTCTGAACAAGAGCCAAGATGTTATCTACGGGGACACGATTGCGATTAGGGCGAGCCCTTACCGAACTTTGGCGAATAGTTACGAAAAGAACTGAGCAGTTAGCAGCAAAGGCACCAGATAAGGAAATGTTTATTAGATCGCCTTATAAACTATTGTAACAGATGGTACCGAAATAGGCTGTATACAAATTATCGTCAGTTTAAATGGGTTTTAGAGCGTTTCGGTACAATTTGACTTAATATTAAAGCCCAATTTCTAGAACGTCTATCTACATATCAATAATAGTATTCGCGGCAATTCCTAGGATAATACGTATGTAGACACCCATTTCTTAAGAAATTTAGATGGCTTCAGTATCCCGTATGCGACACCGTTGAAAATCGAAGAGCCCACCTCTACCTCTATACGTGCACATAGTCTCTGTTAATCCTTCTAAGTTTTAATAGACACGAGCAATGAAAATGTCCGCACTTGGAGTGCAATACTGATTTCCAAAGACATGCTCATCAGGCGGAGCTGTGACAAAAGCTCCAACATACCCGGCAAACACGACAAGATACGGCACATGCTGGGTGATGGGCAGCTGTAGGCGGATGATTCGAGGCGCAAACAAGCAGCAAGGAGAAATTGTGGACCAAGGCAGTTGATCATCAAGCACTCGGAGACGAGATCGGAGTATTAATTGAGACAACAGTTCAGGGGCCGTTTGGTGTCAGATTCTCAAGCGATGCGCCGTGTTTCGTGATGGTTGATCTGCAGTCCGTGACAGGCATTAGCATTGCATGTGGCTGTATTACAGCCAAGCTATCACACCCTGCCTGATACAGAAGAAATCCATGCTAAGTCAAAGAATCGTACGACACATGATACCTATACCGACAAGGACTCCTTGTATTGGCGTCTCGACTGGTCACATACGCACCCTTCAATGTCTCTATTCGCCACCGGTCCAGGCCGCGTGCGTTAGATTGACTTCCTGCCGAGCTATCCAAGAATCCCGGAACTCATACGGGTTGTTGCCGTCAACTTATTAATATTTTTCATCTATATTTCCATTTTCCATTCTTTGCTGTGTATCGGTACAGACCCCAATGTTGCAGAAATCGCTTAAACATGATGACCAGCTCTGGATAGGTATCGCGCAACCCGTTAAAAGAAAAGAGAAGTGCAAAGATCTACAATAGCTCAAACCATATTCGGTCCACGGCCAAGCCTCCTTTCATCCCTTCTCTATTTGAGACAAGACCCGAAAACCGAATAACCACCACACCGCCGTGCAAGAAAAGAGGATGTCGTGAAATCGCGCGTGTGCATTAGAAGTTTTCCTTGCCCCAAACGTACTGGAAGTCCTTGTCCGTGTACATGTTGCATTTGATGTGCAGCTGGCTGCCCAGACCCTTGGGGCCACAGAAGAAAACGCCGGCTTCGGCAGGGGTGTGAATCTTGCGAATGGATTTGAAGATCATGTCCCAGTTGGGGCGACCGAAATTGGTGGGCGCGCGGAGACCGGTGATGGCGTCCTGCTCCGCGTTGGCATCGTTGATCATGATGTTGGCTGCGTCGTCGACCTTGACTTTGGCGGTGAGGTACTAGCGGATGTTAGTTGGTGTATTGAGCCGGAAACCTTGGCGGCTACTTACGGTGTGGATCTCGATATGGTCCTCCAGGTCCTGGGCTTCGATGGCCAGCAACAGGGACCTGAACCACTCCAGGGAACCAAAGTCTCTGCAAACCCAGAAGAAGTAGACCTTCCTCAACCTCGTCTTTCCTTGTGGGTAGTTCATCCGGTACCAGATACTCTTCAGAATAGAGGCAAATGGCGTAACACCAATACCAGCTCCGACCAGAACGGCAATCTCAAACTTGAAAACATCCTCCGAGGCACTGCCGAAAGGGCCGTCGATGTAGACTCGGGGCAGAATCCGGCGCAAACTGGGATCGACGCTGTCCTCATCCGCCGAACCGCTGACAACAGCAGTATCCTTCTCCTTGATTTCCTTCTTGTCGAAGTCGCAACCCAGCGCCTTTGCTAAGCTCCTGGTGAAGTTTCCAACACAACGAACATGAATGGAGATGTAGTCTTCCTCGGGAGCGCTCGTGAGCGTGAAGGGGTGGTACTGCCAGACTGAAATCTCCGGACAACACAAGAAAATGTACTGTACCACGTCAGCATCAGGTTGCATTCAGTGGAGGAAAATATTGTTTACCTGTCCAGCCTGGGTCTTGGTGTTCTCCTTCTTGATCTGGATCTCGCAGACGTTGCTTGGGTGCTGGATGACCTTGGAAACGTATGTCTTATGCTTTCCGCGCACTTCACGGGCAGTCCTCTCAGCAAGGTAGAGGAAGCCGCTGTACATCCAGTACTGCCAAAAGACACCGACAGTGTTGCAATAAGGCGCAAAGTCTGGACGGATCATGCAGAAGGCTCCGTGGATGGACCACATGACGAAGAAGATGATGAAGAAGTGGTGGGTGTACCAGAAGCGCTCGTAGTTTGCGCGACGCGGCTTCTCAACCGACGTGAAGACCATGGCCATCAACGCAATGAGCATGACATAACCGGTCCATCCGGGGCCGGTGACCAAGTTGGCCAGGAGGAAACCCACGAAGCCCAGGTTGTTGGCGGCGGAAAAACGGCCCAGATTGACCCAGTGGGCAACGGTGTGGACCCAGGAGAAGAAGACGATGGACCAGGCGACAAGGATGTGAAAGGTGATGTTCTTGTCGAATTGGACGATGCCGTTCAGCGAGGTTCTTCGCATCAGCGAGATCAGGTTCCTGCAGACGGGGAGCAGGATGAGGGCGACATCAAAATGGAGGACCAGAGCAGCGGCGCGCGCGATGACGAAGGTGGCTCCGAACTGCTCTCGCGACTGGGTCATGTTGTCCTTGAGGCCGTAATGGACCATGCCGAAGCTGAAAATCATGGCGTGGGACAGCATGAAGGCGAAGACGAACAGGCGTCGCCAGCCCTCGTTCACCATCCACCGGTCCAAGCGTTCAAACAACGTCTCTGGGCGGATGGGGGTGTCGCTGACTTCGCCGGAAAGCAGCATGCGGGTCAAGGGCGGCCATCTTGACCGCTCCTTGCCAGTAAGGCTAGACGAGGAGGACATTTGGCGGGGAATTAGGCAGCGACGAGGCCAGCTCGAGAATGGTGAAGATTAAAAGTTGGTATTTTCTTCGCAAGGGCTTAGCACAGAGCTCTCGGGGGAGAGGGACGGGGACGGGGGACAGGCAGCGCATACCAAAGTGCCAGCACTAGAGGTTGGTGAAGGGAAAAACAAGCGGTGCAGCTTAGGGATCAGCAGCCGGCTGGGAGAACGAAGGAGCAGCAGCGGCGGAGAAACACAGAGTTAACAGGCTTGAGGAAGGAGGGATAGCCGGCATTTGAAGCTTGGCAGGCGAGGGAAATCGGACCACAATCCATGAGGTGTAGAACCGAAGACGTCGAGGAAGTGTCTGAGTTTGTCTCCTGACTAGCGCCAGGCACGAGGGTGTCATGCATGGCCGGGGTGGGGCAGCGTCGACGGAGACTTGACCGTGTCGCAGGACTGTGTGATCGGCTCCACTCAGCGTTTGGGCGCGGGCTCGCGTGGGGCTGTAGCCGCCCTCCCACCTCCCACCTCGCGCCTCGCAGCGCACGTGGCACCGCCGCTCCACTCGACTGCACAGAGCAGCGCCAAAACAGACACGCTTGCCTGGGTGCCGATGCCGACTTGGCGCAAACAGCCCACACCAGGCTGATCCGATCCTCGTTTGACCCTGAAAGCTTTGGCATTGCGAACTACGCAGTATTGTAGGCACTCCCGCGCTTAGGCCATCAGATAGCCACCAGACGCCGATATGCACTGTCCCGTCATCCAGCCACTCTGCGGCTCTGCCACCATCGCCGTGAGCAGCGCAACGTCCTCGGGCTCCCCAATCCGGTTCTCCAGCGGCGTCGTCTTCTTCTGCTGCTCCACAATCTCCGCCGGGATCTTCGCCATCATGTCCGACCTGGTCGGCCCTGGCTGGATGGCGTTCGCAGTGTGACCCTGCGGCCCGAGCTCTGCTGCCAGAGCACGCGTGAAGCCTTCCAACGCCGCCTTGGACGTGAGGTACACGCAGCCCGCCGTTAGCCCGACCCGTGCGCCCACCGACGACATGTTGATGATGCGCCCCGGCTTCCGGAGATGCGGCAGCACCGCTTGGCTCATGAACAAGGCTCCGCGTACGTTGAGATCCATGCAGTAAGCGTAGTCTTCGGCCGTGAGCTCAGGCAGCTTTTTTATCAGCTCACACCCTGCGTTATTCACGACGATGTCGATGGAGTTGCCAAATGCTGCTGTCGTCGCCGCCACGATCTTCTTTGGCGTGTCGAGTTGGCGCAGGTCTGCTCGGACCATGATCGCCGCAGCGCCGTTGCCTAGCCCATTGATCTTGGACACCGTCTCTTCCGTGGCCTTTTCACTGCCAGCAGAGGTGAAGGTAAGAGCAACCTGGTTTCGTGGCGTCAGTGTCAGTGTCAGCCCCAGCCATGCCGTGTTCGCCATGTGGTGTTGCACTCACCTTGGCCCCGCGCGTTGCCAGCTCAAGAGCGACGGCCGCGCCTATGCCTCGCGACGCGCCCGTCACGATAGCCACTTTGCCGGCGAGAGTCAATGGTTGAGCGGGAGTCGTAGACGCCATTGTCGTGTGGGTTGGGTTCGTAGCTTGAGGGGCTGCAAAGGGAAGCAGGCTTTGGCTGCTCCTCTCCGCCTCGCGCCTGCTTATTATCTCATACCCCGCCACGGAGACACAGATAAACTCCGATGGCTATAAAGCAGGTTAAGTCCGTGTGAATGTGAATATCGATGGAGCTACACCGACCTTGCAACTGGTCCAGGCAGATGCGAAAAGTTGCTGTGCCGCATCGGAGCATGGCTCGTCATCTTTTCACTCTGTGAGGCTCTCCATGGGCAAAGCACGCGGTGTACAAAACAATGTCGTCGCTTCCATAAAAGTCCGATCCAAGACTCTAGGTTATATTGATGTTTGCAGTAAGCGATGGCCTCGGACGAAGGGCGCGCCGGCGGGATGTTGCTTGGAACTCGCCGACGGGCCGCCAGAAGACTGCCAGTCGGTTCCGGCGAAAAATCGCAGATGTTTCCGTCGGAGCATGCATGCGTGGGTCGAGGTGTGCGACAGGCAAGCGCCCGTGAAAGTCGCCGTCGCCGTCGCTGCCGGGTAGGAGCCCCGCCTAGCGAGCCACTGCTTCCTTCGGCCGCCAAGGTAAAATTTGATCGCAACACCAGACCACCAAACCCCCGTCACCTCTACCACCCTAACTGTCCGGTGCCATATATCGCGAAAGCTGACCAGCAGTAGCATTCTTGCAGCCCAGCAGACTAACAACTTCCTCCCATTTATCAACGTCATCACCCGCAATGGCCTCATCATCGTCCCAGGTCGACGGCGGAGTCAAGCTCGAGGAGCAACAGCAACAGCAACTGCAGCAGGAGCAGGAGCAAAACGAGCAGCAGCTGCCACAGCAGCCGAGCCCGCGCTTGGCGAAGCGTGGCACGAAGAGAATCAGTAAGTGCCTGGCCCAGCCTCCCGAACGCTGTAAATAAACGCCGCTTCCGACCTATGGTTGCTCAACCCGCGTTTCACCCACTCTCCCTAGCACTGTACTTGCCACTCTTCGCTAACCGTTGTCATGTATCTGTTCACAGGAACGCAGTCGCTCCCGCCTCCTGATCTGCCGAAGCTTGTTGCAGAACAAGCCCAGCCCATTCCCCATAGCGACAAGGACACCCAGCGCCTCATCGTCGTGCTCTCAAACGCCAGTCTTGAAACCTACAAGGCCTCTCATGGCGGGCGCGCCGGTGTTGGGAAGGAAGACAAGTATTCGCTTCTCAACAGCGACGAGCACATCGGCATCATGAGGAAGATGGGTCGCGACATCAGTGATGCGCGTCCGGACATCACCCATCAGGTCTGCTCTAGGCCCACCTCGCTATTCAACATAGCGCAGCCACTAATTGCTTCCTAGTGCTTGCTTACCCTTCTCGACTCGCCGATCAACAAGGCTGGAAGGCTCCAGATCTACATCCACACAGCCAAGGGTGTCCTCATCGAGGTTAGCCCTACCGTCCGCATCCCCCGTACCTTCAAGCGTTTCGCCGGTTTGATGGTACAACTGCTGCACCGCCTGTCCATCCGGTCCACCACATCGCAGGAAAAGCTCCTCAAGGTTATCAAGAACCCCATCACGGATCACCTTCCTCCGAACTGCCGCAAGGTCACGCTTAGTTTTGACGCGCCAGTTGTCAAGGTGCGTGAGTACATTGAGGACCTGGATCCCAACCAAAGCGTCTGCGTCTTCATCGGAGCCATGGCCAAGGGCAAGGATGACTTCGCCGACGAGTTCAAGGACGACTCCATCTCGATCAGCAACTACAGTCTCAGTGCCAGTGTCGCGTGCTCCAAATTCTGCCATGGTGCCGAGGAAGTTTGGGACGTCATCTAATCCGAAGGATAACCTAACTCGCAACAGAGCCATGTCGGGCAGGAGACGAAGCGTTGCTTCGCGGGGAAGGGAACAACGGGAATGCATTGGAAGCTGCGATCACAACATCCAGCTCCAGTCCAGTGCCCGTCTCGATGAGGATCTGTGGAGCGGTCTCTGTTTTTGCAACCAAAACATCAGGCTCTTTCAACAGACTCACAAGCGCATCTTCTTCGCAAAGCACTTCAACTTGCTCTGCGGCTTTTCTTTGTGTTCTTGGGTTTTGCCCTATCTCTTCTCATTTTTTTTAATATTTGATTGACCCGAAAAACATAGCATACTTAGGCAGGCGTTCGGCAGGGAGTTTGTGCAGGAGGTAGCACTGACTCGTTATGTCATAGCATCTTGAATGCTGCGCGGTGGCACGCCCACGTCCGCGTATCAGTTTACCAGTTTAATCTACCTTTCTTTTTTTCCCGAATGTCATCACGTGAAGACGGGATTTGCAGTTCCATTTCCTTTCCGCGACAAGGATCTAGGCGCGGCATGCGAGCTGCACGCGTGGACAGGAGTTCGCCGGGCCGGCAGGAACGGTCCGTTGCGATTGGCCCGAAGGACAGCGATGCCTAGACAAGGCGAAAGCGAGGCTCCAGAACGCACTCGTCGACCGGTGGCTTTGAGAGTGCATGCTGTGTTTGCGAAGTCTAGATGAAACAACTAGCCTACCTGTCGGCTCGAATCACGAATAGACAGCATGCCGTGCGACTTGCACGAGCAAAGCAAGTTGGGGCGAGACGGGCTGGGGCTTGGGCAGCGTTGAAATGTTGTAGGCGAGGCTAGATCAGGCGAAGCACCAACGCACGCATAAGTAGAGGGCTGCCGGGCGGGTCGCCATCCCATTCGACGCGCGGGGGCAGTCGCGGTAGCCGCCACGCCTCCACCCCCGGAGGTTGCACGACTGACATGCATGAATTGTGCTTATGTGACGATGCTGCAGAATCTGACGCCGAATCGACGCAAAGGAGGACGCTCTCCCGCTCCGCTTCCCCAGATCCAGCTCGCTGAAGGGCTGGCTCGACGTGGTACAAAGAGGCGATCCTCGCTGTTGGATCGCCTCAAATCGGCTGCACGTCCCTCTCACCGGCGCCGCCGTTATTCGCGTCGTCCTGCACGGGTGGGGGGGCTTGGGTGCTTGGGTCCCGGCCCGCTCTGGCTTCATCAATCTGCATCCGACGGCGCATGCAGCAGACGGCTACGTAGCTACGACGGAGGCGGTGCCTTTGGCACAAGGTGGGACGTCTCGTGGCAGCCTTGGGACCGGTTTTTCGAGTCGGTGCTGTACATGTGGCCGGCGCCAGAACGGGAAGGCGAGCAATAACAAACGAAGTCATCGTCAGAGCTGGGGGCCAGACTGAGGAAGGCCCCATCGAAGGCGCTGCTCTGCAAATCGGCCTTCTGCTCGGGGAGGACGTCGTGAGCCTGGCTGGGGCTTAGGCGTTTGGGGCTAGCACGATGGGGACGGCCGCTTGCCGCAGGCCAATGGCGACTCCCCCACGTCTGCAGACAGGGTTGCCGCTGCGACGTGGCAGCCTGCAACGCCCTGCAATGCCGCGAAACATCCACACGCGGTGGGTATGCCGCCGTGGGATCCCGACGACAGAGCGGCCCTTGCGGAAGGCGATCCCCCCGGCCTCAAAGAATCGCGCGTTTGATGCACCATGCGGCTACTGCGCCAGTCCGCGCCATTGGCAGTACATACGTATATAGACGGGTCTGGCGCTCTCTCCTGGCTGTTGCATGATGTCGCTTGCGACTAGACAACGGCGCGGATCCTTTCCAGCCTCCTAGCATACACCGCAACTCTGAGTAATATAAGCACATCGCCGCAGCGCGTCGACGCCTGCTCCTGGTTCCAGCCGTTCTTTCTTTTCTTCGTCAACACCCCCTTCATCGCCATCATGATCAGCCATATAGGCCTCACCGTCTCCCACCTCCCCACCTCCTGTTCTTTCTTCTTGGCCGCGCTGCAACCGCTCGGCTACAGGTACATTGGACAGCAGGGGAACCAAGTTGGCTTTGGACTCAAAGATGAGGCCGACTTCTTCCTCTGCCAGGAGACGCCTGGGTAAGCCAATCCCCGACACTACCCATGTTCAACTCTGACCCTCTCGGTAGAATCAAGGCTGGCGCCGCTCACATCGCTTTCTCGGCGCCTGATCGCATCGCCGTGAGGAATTTCTACACGGCTGCGCTCACCGCCGGCGCACGTCCTCATGGCTCCCCAGCCACCCGAGATGCCGAGAACGGCGTCTTCAACGCCGCTGTGCTTGACTTCGACGGCAACAGCATCGAGGTCATGTACAGGGAAAGCGTCGACCCCATGGACGATTCGCAATCCGTCGGCGGCTTCAGCAGAGTTCTGACTTGGCGAAAATCGGTCAACGGAAGCGTGCGCGACGACGAATCCGTCGTCAGCGGTTCCACGGTGAGGACAGCCACCAGGACCGTCGTCCCGTACCAGGCCCCGAAGAGTGCCGGGCCTGGCTCCGTGTATGCCCCATCCGTCAAGGCCGAGTCGGTTGCACCTAGCTTGCCGCGCACGCAGTCTGCGCCTGTCGTGCCCAGGGCCTCGAAAGAGGAACTGAACCCGGAGCTGATGGCTGATGCCGGTGCTCGAAAGATCATCGGCACGCTCATCGGCGCCGCAGCCGGCGCGGCCGTGGCCTACGCCATGGTCAAGAGCGAGCGTGACAGCGCAAAGGAAGAGGCCGCCGCAGTCGCTGCGTCTCAGGCCGGATCGCAGAGAGCGCAGTCTGTGAGGGAGCCTTCTCAGAAAGCACCCAGTGTCGCGCCGCAGTCCGAGTACGGATTCACGCCGTCTCAGGTGCAGCAGATGATCCAGTACGAGCGTGCACCATCGCAGCGCGGCTACAGCGAGACGGAATCCATGTACAGCGCTCCGCGCCAGCGCATGGCCATCGAGGCGGCGCCTCCACGCAGCACTCATGCTCCCACGCTGGTGTCGGCACTGCAGTCCGGCGCCACGACCATCAGGCAAGCCCACCGCAACTTCAGCGAAACCGAGTCCATGTACAGCTCGGCCGACAGCCGCGACCGCTATTCACGTGCGCTGGAAAACGCGCCGCAGACGGCCAAGAACCTCAACCCGACGTGCGTGTCGGTCGCGCCAACGTCGGCGTCGAAGCGCAACGAGGATGTCGAGTACGTGCCGGCCTCGAGCGTCGGCCCGCGTAGCACCTACTCCCGCAAGAGCAGCGCGCCATCCGTCATCTCCGAAATGCCCAAGAGCAGCCGCGCCCCTTCGCAAGCCCCTTCCAAGTCCGGCTCGAAGGCGCCCTCTCTCATCTCCAGCTTCCGGCCCGACGACGACGACGACCGCAAGTCGCACGCCTCGGAAGCCCGCCGCAGCAGCGCCCCCAGCGCGCACAGTTCGCGTTCCAGAGCCGACCGCCTTGACTCGGTCGACGAGAGTGCCGAGCGCCGCAGCTCCGCGGGCAGCATGCGCTCGCACCACAGCTCCAAGTCAAAGGCCAAATCGCTTATCTCCAGCTTCGTCCCCGAAGACCGGGAAGACTACCCGCCGACGCCGCCCAAGTCGACTGCACCCTCAGCTGTCGAGCGCCGCAGCTCGGCCGCCAGCGTGCATTCGACCAAGTCCAAGGCCTCGACCGCGAAGCCGCAGGAGGGCTCGAAGACGCCCTCCCTGATCGGCAGCATCTTGGGCCGCAGCAAGGCGTCTGAGAATGACGACGACGGCCCCTCAGATCTCGACACCGTCGCACCCTCCGACTCCATTTCCAACGCCGGGTCGTCGCGGTCGTCGCTACGTCGCTCGTCGAGGAAGGAGGAGCGGGACGACGGCGACGACGCGCGGAGTTCGCACAGCAGACACTCCAGGCACAGTAAGCACAGCAGCTCCTCGAGGCACTCGTCCAAGTCCAAGCACCGCGACGAGGATGACAAGAAGAGTCATGTTTCTTCGCGCTCCCACAAGAGCAGCTCGAGTCGCAGGAGCGAGCGCAAGGACGAGGACGTCGTGCGCCCGTCTACCATCAGCGAGCCGAGCGAGGCTAGTACCGTCAAGCCGTATAAGCCCCGTAAGGATAGCGTGGTGAGCCTCCCCACCAGGAAGTTGGAAGGCAGTATGGTCGAGGGCGGTAAGAATAGGAGTGTGGTGAGTTTTGCGGGCTGAACGCAAAGACACTACATTGCGATATTGCGCCTACTTGCTTGGCTAGCTGAATCCTATGTCTGGATGTATATGAACGGGTTTGAGAACTCGCATTTACGCCTGGACATTTGTGCTTCAACTGCCCATGCACGCGCGGTGTCGGCATCAACACCTGCACCGCAAATTGGCTTCCACTGCCCACGCCGGAAAGATGTCTGAGTTCACATCTGCATCCGGATAGTTCCTTCAACCACCCATGCAGGGAAAGCGTAATGTCTTTCGCAGGGCATGATGGCGTAATCTCCTTCTGCAATCAACTGCACGAGTATGTATCGGATGAGTAATGTCTCTCCTCTATTTTCTCCTTCTGTTTCTATTATTTCTTTTCCTTTTGGAAGGTACATATGCATGGTTCGGTGCGTTGGGTAGGTGCTTTTTTCTCTATGAATTTTCCTTCATTTCCACATATCTGAAGGCTTGATGTCTTGAGGTAGAAATGGACCGTTCTTTTCCTTTCCCGCCTATAGATGCGATCATCTTTGGCTGCTTGTTCTTTCGTTCTACCTCATAATTTCCCTCCTTTTGCATTCAGCGGTGCTTGGGACTTGTTTTTCGTTCTGGCTTCATTTGCTCTCTCAACAGAACCATGTAACTTGTAGATTGGAACGCAAGTTCAGCAACCAGAGGCAGGCGCGGTCAAGAACTGCGACACTCTAGCCTTTGAATTCTTCTTCTCTCGTATCAGTTGAATTTGAGAGACATTATACAGAAAGAATGACGAATGACATAAAGAATGTTTCGAAACACATGTTTTTCCTTGCACTTGTGTGCTGAGGTAGAAGGTGGGAAAACCGATGAAGCGTTGTTAAATCATGCAAATACCATACACTGGGTTACAGGTGATTTTACACTTCCATATCCCGCGAGAGGTGTTCGCTTCTCTGCATGGGTAGTGGCAGCGAATATCTGATTGTTGATGCTGGGCTCAGATAGCCGCTGCAGCCACTCTGCAGCCTCTTGTGAACTACTCCGAGAACGAGTGCATATATTCCCGAAGGCGGCTGCTGGCCTCGGAAGCCAAAAGCCATTATTCACTTTACACACCGATAACACATCACAGATTGACCTTGATTTCGATGCACGATCGATTTGTATTTGCTGCTTGTGTCAAATTGTGCACTCCAATAAGTTTTCCATTCTGGTGTTCTTGAGGGCCCCGGTCATTTCAAATATAAAGCAGGGAGAAGGAACACAAAGCAAAGCAAGAGAAAATGGGGGAGGGAAGCAACCTTTGTCCTGATATGAGCGAAGGTAGCAGAGGAAAGCTTGGACTGCGAAGATATATATCAAAGGCTAAAGCGCAAAACCAGAGGTGAAGAGATGGGGGGGAAGAGGTCGGAGTAAAGCTCTCGCTACCATGGGTTTCAGAAAGAAGCAATCTCTCAAGTGAGCGTCCTTCCTCTGACAGAAGAGAAGCAGAGGTAAAGAAGAAAACCCATCGCCCACACGTTCCAACGCGTGTATCATCAGGAAGCCAAAAAAAAAAAAAATCAACCGTACGTCATCATGCATTTTGCGTCTTCTGCTTACAGCATTTCTTTGGGGAGGCGTTGGAACAGAAAAGAAAAAGGTTCGAGATCAGTTCGCCAACTTTTGCGGCGACGTCAAGGAATTCAAGCTCATGTCTGGACACTTTTGCTTTTGTGGTACAAATGTGTCCGTAGTAGCGCTTCAACTGCCCCTCCGCAGTTACTCCGGCTATTGCAATCCTAAGGGGGGTGACCTTTCGAATAAAACCAACGAGGAGAATTTGCCTTGTCGCTTGTCCGTCATCCCGATTGATGTGCAAGTAGTCCCACGCAGATAACCTCTCCTGTGCAAATGCTGATGCCAATCTTTTGGAAACCTGACAGCCGACCTTCTCTATCTCTTGCCCGCAATATCCCTTATCCCATCGAAGCTGCTCCTGACACTGACACTGGAACTCCGTCGCCTGGCACGCCTGGTCTCGTTCGGGTCATGTGGGCTAAGTCCACTTGCTCGGGCGAACAAGTTCAGAATATCCGTCAGACTGACGACGCCGGTGAGATGGCCCGACAGACTAGCGCCAGGCATAGCTGACGCGCTGATCGAGGGTGTAGAAAGCGGCGACGGAATAGAATGGTGCGGGGACCACGGCGCGTTCCCGGAGGGGTTTCCGGATGAGGGGTTTGTATCGATAGGCGGGGGTATGTTGATAGCGGGGTTGTGGTTGGAATTAGCGCTCGGCGGAGGGGAAAGGATCGCCGAAGATGACGGGGAGAACGCTGGTTGCGCGGGTGTGACAGCAGGCGTAGGAGGCCCAGACGAAGCTGGAGAAGGAGGTGTAGTAATCCACATTCTACATAATTCACAATCAGTTGCCATGGAAGAACCATTCATGCGGGTTTGCTCACCTGTGCGATTTGGTGGCAACCAACTTCGCCACGGTGTGGGCGAGAGTGGATTGCGGAGTAACGTGGAATACCGGGAAGGAGTCTTTCCCGTCAATCATACCACGCTCTGAAAGGATCACAGAGATGAAGTGAATGCAGGACGAGCGGAGGAGAGGAAGAGCGGTTGTCTTGGTAAGTAACTAAGACGCCAGTGTGAGCTAAGTCCTCATCTCAACAA
This sequence comes from Diplodia mutila, assembly GCA_022560015.1. Lineage (NCBI taxonomy): Eukaryota > Fungi > Ascomycota > Dothideomycetes > Botryosphaeriales > Botryosphaeriaceae > Diplodia > Diplodia mutila. The sequence continues at coordinate 44,716 of JAFISB010000057.1, read as the reverse complement.
CAATGGCAACGTACCCGAACATCGACGTGCGATATGTTACCGATGACGTTATTTGAATTATCTAGGACCGGTAGAGAGGTGATTCCCTCGTTGTGCATGAGCTCGAGCGCATCGGTAACAGGCTTGTCGCCGCTGTTATCAGGGTCAGTATGATGCACCATCAGCGCGGACTTGGAAGACTTGCTTGATCGCAATAATCTGCTGCGAGCCGAGGTTCAGCTCTCTTAAGGAAGACGGGTAAAGGTCGTCAATCGAAGGGAAGCTGCGCCCATTCTGCCAGAAAAATCCCGTCAACCGCAATTGTGTCAGAATACCGATGACATCTGAGGAATGCTCCTTGACGATAATGATCCTGTGGATGCCGCTACCGAAAACCTCCACAGCCTTAGTGAGGCTGGCGGTGTGGGGGAGGGTGATGAGGGGCTCCTTTTTCCCAAGGTCCTTGACATCCTTCAGCGGGATTGGCTTGCCCTCTCGACCCTTCTGAGCGAGCTCGTTGAAGGATTGTATCTCAGAAGCCTCGGGACGCGCAAGGCCGACGACTAGGAGGAGATAGGCGTTCAGGTCGGTGTAATCGAAGGTGCCGATAGCCGCGTGGGACTCCTTGCTTTCGCGTAGAAGGACGACATTAGGAGAGCCGGAGGAGATCAAGACCTATTTGCTCATCAGCATCGCGTGGGTGTGGAGCGGAGGGGTCCACGGGAAAGGCGGGGCCCCGCAAAGCAGACTCACGTTTGTAGCCTCCTCGACACTGGTGTCGATCTCGACGAAGCGGACCAGCTCTGGGTCAATGACCTCGCCGACCTTGACGGAGCGCCAGTCGCGGCCGGCGAAGGCGGAGTTCTGGTTGTTCTTGCCGACAGGCGGGTTGTTGAGCAGGTCTTGCAGAGCCTGTTGCGACAGAGAGGGCTGGCGCGAGGCGCGCGGGGAAGTGGGCATGCCGCGCAGATTGTCGGCGAAGCTCTGGCGGTGCGAGACGCTGGGGCTGGAGGAGTTGGAGGGGACCAGCTGCGGCGAGCGCGGCCCTGGGTTCGCCATGGTTTGAAATGCACGTAAGCAGCTGCGGCGGGTTGGTTCTCGGGTGACTTTTGGCGCGGTGAGGTGAGAGGGCGGTCTGCCAATAGCTGGGCGGGCACGACGGTCAGTGCGGGCGTCCCTTGGTTGCGCGCGATGGTTCCCTCGCTTTGGGCCCGGGGACGGTCGACTTGGGTGGTCAAGGGAGTTTGGGAGTCGCTTTCTAGGAAGTGGCAGTGGCTGGGCCGCTGGGCAGGTGGGCAGGTGGGCAGGTGGGCGTGCGGTGCGGTGCGGTGCGGTGCGGTGCGGTGCGTTGCGGCTGCCCGCATCACACCCGGGATCCTGCACCCGTCCCGCATCATTATCGCTTATCGCGACTGCCAGAATCACATGGCCGCGCGCTCCTCCCACGCGCTCTCGCTGTCTCGCATCGCGCGAGGCGCCATTGACTCGGCCGTCTCACCCATCTCCTCCACCCTCTCTGCCCCGGCCATCTCGTCTTCTTTGCGTTTGCGCCTTGCGTAGCTTTCGCAACATCGCTCGGGCTCCTCTGCCGAGGACTTCGCGCCCAACCCCTTTTGGACCTTCTCCGCGCCGCCACCATTAGTAGTCCTACTTGCGTCTAGCCTATTACCGCCTTTTGTAAAGCGGGACGTGTACTATTTTTGATTTCTTCCCACACTTTGTGTAAGTCGGTGCGACCATCACACATGCGTTTCTATTGCTCCCACGACAAAATCCAGTACATACAATGAACACTACCTGCGTCATGTGGGCGCAGTCCAGATGGTTATTCAGACACGAATGCTGTCTCGTTTCCCTTCAGTCCGGACAATCGCGCCAAGTCCCAAGTGTCAGAAACTAGACAATTCCATGCAAGCATCCATTCGTCGCCCAATCCATGGGTCTTGGCCAATCCACTTTCCCCCCTAGCCAGCCCTGTGAGGATGCCGATTACCTCAATTGCAACGACTGACGGGTCATTATTGAAGCACTATTCGAAATGTGCACCCATAATCAAGTGTGAATACCTAGTCACGTCGGCCACCTCAAGGCTCAATTTCACCAGTGGTGCTGCAATACCGCAATACCCCGCAAATCCTCGCAGGCTGTCCGCATCACAATCGCGATTGACGGCTGCACAAGCAAGACATCAATTACCCGGCCACGCCATGTGCACTCTGCCAAAGTATTCTGAGTAACTGATATGTACACACAACAATGCCGGCGCCAGGCCCCCATCGCCAACCTTGAGAGCAGTACAAGTCACATTGCCAAGAGCTCCCATCCATACTTTGTCTAGCAGGCCATGACGGGTGGCCCAGGGATCTGGTACGCATTTCCATCATTGTCGGGCTGGCCAGTGCTACCGTAGATGTTGATGAGGATGCCACTAGAGACGAACTTGGTTAGCGAAGTCAATCTCGCTAGATGAGATCAGACCAGTATGGGGAGAGACCATAATCAAAACACGTGGGAAGAAATGTTGCGGGGTGGGAAAGGAGGGCAGGGGGCCATCAGGGGCAAAAGGGGGAAGCTGCAAGGGTGGATTTAGAGCAGGGACAGCACGCTCTGGGAAATATTGATCGAGAAAATACTTTAATGAGTGGAAATGAAATAGCGCCAATAAGCTGTGCTGGGAAGTACGTACGGGTCACTGGCGCTGTAGCCGCTGGGGAAACTGACTGTTTGGCCAGTCTTCGACCCGCCGCCGGTAACGTTGATCTGAGCGCAAGACATCTTCAATGGCGGCCATGTCAGCATGCGATGATTGTCATAAAAGCAGCCATCTTAAGAGGATCCCAGGTATGTGGAGACCTGCGGGAGTCGGTGCGGACTTACGTAGAATTGGGCCTGGCCTTGGCTATAGGCACCGTGCAGGGCTGCGGGGAGTTGAAAGAAGGATCGCCATCAGTCAACAGATCCGGAATATTCGATGGAAGCGCGGGACGGGAAGCATCCGCGGCGTAGGGATCACTTACCAATCACCTCGACGCGCATGAGATATTGGCCAGAGGCGACGCACGAAGGGATAGTGAACGTGGTCCATCCGTCGTTCTGGAGCAAAGTGTCCACGCCCCAGTGGCCGTTGCTCAGACCTTCCTCGTAGATCTTAAACCACTCGAGGCCGTCCGGGCTAGCCGTTGCCGCGTCGTCTACTTCAGCACTGGAGGAAAGACAAAGTCAGTAAAGGTCAAGTCCGCGTTTAAAGAGATTCGCACAGATAGACAATGACCGGTCCCTTGTGGCTTTCGGCGATTGGGTTGTCCGGGTCGTTTGACCCTTGAGGGCCGCCTATGAGGTGCTGGTACTGGGCACCAACTTGGGCGCCTGCGGGAATGTCGATGACAGTGGAGGAGACAGGAGAGGAGAAACCGGAGTTGCAGGCGAAGTTGAGGTCCTGCACGTTCTGAATAGGATTGTTCGAAGTCGGCGTGCGCACGCCAGTCATCAAGCCCTGGTCCTGGCCGTCGACAGAAACACGCTGGAAGATTGCGTGTGCATTGGCAGCAGCAGCCAGGACCGTGGGAAGACAAGTCGACAGCTTCATGATCAACAGAGGGAGAAAGACGACACAGTTCGCGCTCAAATGATCACTGTGAGGCACACAGCTTAGCTGTTTTATAGGCGACTGCGTTTGCACCGGGCATCCGGCCGGACCCCTCCTCTTTATCCGGAGGCATCCCGATTCTACTGTGTTCAGAGCAGCCGAGTGTATTTTGGAAGATGCCAAGGTTAAATCAACGCCGCCCATTCTCTGTTTGAACTTGTTGGTGAGCTTTCGAAAGGCTTGGCGCTGGGAGCAGTGTGCCGGGCCCGAAAAGGAAAGTGCCCTGCATCGCGATGGCAGCCCCGAGCCACTCTAGGCGTGAGAAGATGAGCAGCGTGGTTCCTTTTGTGGGCATGTGGGAGCTGTCTGACAGGGTCTACGCTATTTCTTAATATTAAGCTTAAGAGGTGGTTAGCTGAGGTTTGGGTGCTGGGCGAATGGGAACTGCATGATTGTATGCCGGTTGTTTCAGCGCGGGTGGATGACAGCCGCGGGCCGTCCGCTGAATTCGACCGACGGCCCGCCAGCCGAAGGGAAATGGAGGAAGGGTCCAGAACACAGGACGAGCGGGATGGCGGCTAGCGAATACACGTACCTACGTCGACTAGCAGGTATAAAGAATCAATAGGTTCCCCCTGTGGACGTACAGCACGGTGCAGCAGGCGTTTTCCATGACCCTCGCTGCCGCTCGAATTTCCTGCGCTCGCCGCCCGCTTGTGGGATCGTCCACTATCACGTCGCTGTCGTCATCGTGTTGCCTCAGAGCCTGTCAAGCAAGCTTCGCGGCCTGCGCCAGGGCGTCACTCAAAGGTTGCACGGCGATAGCGCGGCCGGTTTGGGCACAGTCGGGACGGTCGGGAGGCGTGGTGGTGGTACTAAAGACGGCGTTCAGGCGTCGCACGCGGAGATGAGCAGCCGAACAGCCAATGCGCTTGGGCGCTGGCGCAATTTAGAGGCGTCTTGGGCCTTTGCGCGCATCGCTGTAGCGGGCGCTGTCGGGGTCAGATGGGGGTCTGTCTCTGGGCGAAGACGTGCTGGGACTGGGAGCTTGGGATCGTGCAGCGCGGTCGACGATCAGCCGCCGCATTGGGCGACTCAAAGAGCGCGGGTGCTGTGGAGAGTACGTCATGGCGCTGGAGGCACGGGCGCGCGTCGTGAGCGCCGCGACTGCTGGGGCCGCGGTAGCGCAAGCAGATCGCCATATCAAATTACTGTCATGCCTCCTCCCTGCTGCGCCTCGTCACCTCTCCTGTCGCCGCGGCAAGAGCTCTCTTAAACCGCGACGCTGCCTGCCGAGTCGCCGCCGCTGCCGTCGCGTGTATCTTGCCCCCGCCCAGCATCCGGAAGCTGCGCCCCCAGGTTCTCAGCTGAACGCACCACCGACAAGCTTAAGCTCCGGCCGCCCCGTCCGCCCGACGTCATCGCCGCGCCTCTAGCCAGTCCCTGCTGCTGCTGCTGCTATAACCCGCGTCCGGAGTCGCAATCTCAGCTTCGTCGAATTTTATCGCTTGAATCCGCGTCGCGACCGCCTCAATGGCCTTCAACGCGGTGCCTGCGCCTCAGGCCGGCCATGTGGCCCGCGGCTACGGCCCTTCGGCAGCATCCGACTTTGCGAACCCGTCAGCGCACCCCGCAGACCTGTCCCCACCGGGCCAGCAGCATGTGGGTCGCTTCAACGAGGATTTTGACGCCAGCGTCCGCGGCTCCTCCATTCTTGACGGTGACACCATTCATCGCTCGTCCTCGCGCGCCTCGCAACGTTCCCTTGGTGGTGCCGGTGCCGGTGCTGGTGCTGGTGCTGGTGCTGGTGCCGTTTCTCGCAGCGGCACCCTCAAGAAGAAGAGCTCCGTGAGCCGGAAGGGTAGCCTCAAGCGCAGCGGTAGCCGTCGCAGCATACGCGCCGGCAGTATCAAGGGCATGCCCATGGGTGATGACACGGCCGACCCGGAAAGCTTCAACAACATCTTCAACACGCCTGTACCGACCTCTGGCACCCCGACCGATATCCTGGTCAACCGCTTCCAAGGTGCGTCCCAATCGCGTGACATTTCGGGATTGAACTGACCCACGAGAAGCATGGCGCAAGCTGCTGAAAGACCTCATCACCTACTTCCGCGAAGTCCAGGCATCGTACGAGACCCGCTCCAAGGCTTTGATGAAGGTCTCGAATGTCATCAACAACACCAACGCACCCTCGCTTTTCCTAGCCGACGGCGGCGTCAATGATGCAAACAGAATCCTCCGTGACTACCACAAGCAGTCGGTCGTCGAATCGAATAAGGCACGGGACATTGAGAGTGACGTTATCACGCAACTGAGTGGACTGAGGGCCGATCTGGGAAGCAAAATCAAGGAGATCAAGTCACTGTCGGGCGATTTCAAGAATTCCGTGGAGAAGGAGAAGGAGGTTACTCGCAAGGCAGTGGCGCATCTCGAGGACGCCCTTGCGGCCGTTGACGTTGATCCTTCCGCCGTCGTTGGCAAGGGCGATCCGTTTGTGGTAAGATTGGCGGTTGATCGCCAAATTGAAAGGCAGATCGACGAGGAAAATTACCTCCATAGGGTGAGTAAATGCACCAGGGATGCCACGAGCCTGTTTACTGACGCTTTTACGCAAGGCTTACCTCAACCTTGAGGGTTCCGGTCGGGAACTCGAGTCTATCGTGGTTGGAGAGATCCAGAAGGCCTACAATGCACTGGCTGGTATTCTGAAGCGTGATGCGGACGAGGCCTACGACACCGTTGAAAGACTTCGTGCTGGCCCGGTTTCAATGCCCAAAGACCGGGAATGGACCCAGTTCGTGGAGCATGACCCGCACTTTGTCAATCCGCGCACACCCCTGCGACGCATCGAGGATATTGAGTATCCCGGTAAACATCACCCGGCAGCAGCCGAGATTAGAGCTGGCATGCTGGAGCGCAAGAGCAAGTATCTGAAGAGCTATACCCCTGGATGGTACGTGCTTCCCACCCTCCCCCTGCTGTGCCCCCACTCACTTTTTCTAGGTATGTTCTGTCGCCGACCCACTTGCACGAGTTCAAATCCGCGGACCGTATCTACACGCAGCCGCCAGTCATGTCTTTGTACCTCCCCGACCAGAAGCTCGGCACCCACTCTCAACCTGGCTCCTCTTCGCACAAGTTCATCCTCAAAGGCCGTCAAGCTGGTTCTATGCACCGCGGTCATACTTGGGTCTTCCGCGCCGAATCCTACGACACGATGATGGCATGGTATGAAGACATCAAGAGCTTGACAGAAAAGAGTGGGGAGGAACGCAACGCATTTGTGAGGAATCATTCCCGGAGTATCAGCGCGGGAAGTGCGCGGTCGGTTAGCAGCGATGGCCTGGACGACAACGAAGCGGACGAAGTTCCATACTCGGCGCAGAACTCGGACGTGGCCATCAAGCAGCATCCGGCGGCTCCGCGACCGCAACCAGGTGGGCGATTTCCTTCGGACCTTACGGTCAACCGTGACTTACAAGCTCCACTTTCGCCATCTAGTGGAAGCTCTGAAGCCGATCATCATGACCTGACGACCGCCGCCGGAGGCCTGCAACACGAGCAGCCTGAAACTTCCGCGTATTACGGTTCGCACCAAGCGTATCATCCTCAGGAGCAATACTTTGCCCCTGCTACCGATCAGGGCCAAGCGAGCTACCAGCACCAATACCCGCCGGCGCAGGCTCAGGCCCCGTACGAGGCGCAGCACATCCATCAGCCTCAGCCCCAGCAGGTATACCCCGCCCAACCATCCCTCAACCCAGCGAACGAGCCTGACCTGAAAAGGCACAACAGTACAACTACATATAGTAACTGGCTGACGCCCGCCGCGGGCGGTGCCGCGGCTGGTGCTCTGGGAGCCGAGGCATACATGAAGCATAAGGAGAACCCAGGTCTAGACGAAGCGCCCAAGGATACCCTGGAAGAACCCTCGAGTCCCTTGGAACCTGCGCCTGGAATGACTGCTGCAGCGACAGTATCTTTTCCGAGCAGCACGAGAACCTCCTCCTTCGCCGATACCCTTGATTCTGAAGCACCGGCAATGGCGACGACCACAGCGGCCGAAAATGGTCACGCCGCCCAGATTTTCGCGAATGCTGCCGCAGCCAACGGAGCCGCAAACGGCAACACTAAACGACCCGCTGGCGCCGCGCGCAACCACACTGACATCAGTGTAAGCCAATTGCACGTGCCTGGCGAATACCCGAGGACCCCAATGTCGCAGTAGCGCACATATACGTACAGTATCCAGCGCGTTCTCTCCCTTGACACTGTTCTCCAAGGGCAGAGTCGCGATGGATGTTATTGGGGGATAGGAGATTTCCTTTGTCTTGTTTCCTTGTTTGCTTATGATCCGTTATGAATTCCCCCGAGACCCGTTGCTTTTATCGACTTTTCTTTCCTGCTTTGTCTTCCCTTGCGCTTTGATTCTTCAGAAGATGAGAGGTTCGTGGAAAGTTGGCAGGATATAGGGATGAAGGTATGGAGACAGGGAGGTTGGTTGGAAGGTTGGAAGGTTGGAAAGTTAAAAAACTGGGAAGGGTGAGGGGTGGTCAAAAATCACACAAAACAAGTTTATGAATACGGAAGGGGGATGAGAAATTGGACGAGGGTTTGTGTATACCGGTGAGCGTTGGATGTTGTGCTTGTTGTTTAGCGTAGCGTAGAAGCACCTTATGTACCCCATGCAGAATCGTAAAAAAACAAAATACTTTGATTCTCATTAAGAGTATGCGTGATTTTCAGTGGTTGCCGAGAGCATCCTGTGTAATGCGGTGCTCTCGAACATCTATTCATACTTGTTGGACATCTCGATGTCCTTCTGTGCCTTCTTTGCCGGTATGTTTCAGTAAGCACATTTAACTGTTCAATCAATTCGAGGTCGACGTCCCCAGTCAACCTCTGCCATTGCCACCACCATCACCCAAACGCCCCCCAACCAACTGATCAATCAACCAACCAACCAATCAACCGACCAACGCCTCAAACCCGCCATCCCGTCTCTCCCTCATCTCCGCCAACACGCCCTCCCTCTCCCGCACCAACCTCCTAGCCTCCTCCTTGTCGGCCGGCAAGTCCTTGTACGCGCGCACCTGCGCCTCCAGCCGCGCCACCGCCGCCCGCACGTCCGCGACCTCGCGCTCCGCTCCGGCCAGCGCGTCCAGCGCCTCGGACGACAGCGGACCGCCGCCGGCACTGGTTGCCAGGTAGCGGGCGGCGGCGCCGGGAGCGTCAAAGGGGTTGGCGGGGCGCTGGGGGATGGAACGTGTGCGCGCGTGCGTGAGTTTCTTAGGGGAGTGCGGAGAGGGCGGGGGGTTGTCGGCTCTGGGGAGCGGTAGCGCGGCGAGGCGGTCGGCGTATTCTTGGAGCTTGGGGAGGAGGGCTTTGGTTTGGCGGGTGTAGTCTGCGGTTTGGCGGGAAAGGGATGGAGGGGGCGGGGCGAAGGCTGGGAGGGTGGTTATGGTGTGGAGGGTTTCTTGAAGGGTGTGAAGGTCGGTGGTGAGGAGGTGCCGGAGGTGGGAGAGGGCAGCGATGTGCGTGGTTAAGATGTGGGTGTGGGTGGTGGCTTCCAAGAGCCCGTGGGCGAGCCTGCGTGATGGTTAGTGAGATGCATGTATGGCGGGAAATTTGGCATGGCTCACATCTCTGGGTCTGTGGATGGCGCATTTAGAATTGTGGGTAGTCGCGCTAGGGCGTCGAGGCTCTGCTTGCCGTCGCTTGTGAGGTTATCCTCGATGGTATGCAGTAATTGTTTGTCCGCTTCTTCGTCCGCTGTCCCTACCCCTGCCTTGTCCGAAGAGAGCTGTCAGCCGTCCAAGCTGGTATGCGGCGTTGTTCGCTGCCATCGCCCTCACCTCACTCATCTCGTGGCGGACTTCCTCTTCCAATGCCACCCACATTGTCGCCTCTTCATCGGCACGTTCGTTTGCGGCCGCTAGTTCCAGTAGCGCCTTCAATGTCTCGTCGTTGCGCTCGAACGTCGGCAAGGCGCGGCCCGGGTACAGGGATGATAGCCAGGCTTCGACATGCTGCCAGTCTTGGGCTTGGGCGCGCTGCTGGGCGGCTTTGGAGGGCGAGAAAAGGGCGTCGCCGAGAGCGCTGTCGTCCATGTTTGGGAGTTGTGGTTGGTGGTTCTGTTTTCGCGCTTGAGCTTGGGCAGCTGCGGATCGGCGCAAGGGTCCGCTGGCGGCGCATGTGGGGAGCTTCGCTCGTTCCGCGACAGTGCGGGACAGCTTTCCGTTGCCGCTATGACGTCGCCTTGGCGTCGATTGTCTCGTGCTGCGTGTGAGCTGTTTGGTGGGGGCGCACGGGGAGCTCTGCCACTCTCCCTCCTCCGCCCGCGTTATCATTACTTCACGCTCCTGCAACTCTTCTACAACCCTGCCGAACTGGCTTCCCATATCCATCACGGCTCTCCACCGAAGGCTCCTGATCTTTGCGCTTATCCTCACAGCCACAATTCTGTGCGTCAAACCCCTCTTCCGCGGCTTCTCCCGAAGCTCGATTCCCCGCAGAGGCATTACGATGGCGTGGGCTTGCTCGGGAACCTCCAACTCGGAGTTGATCAACAACATGGCCTCCAATGGCCTGATCAACTCCGACCGCGTCAAAAAAGCCATGCTAGGCGTAAGTATTTTCAACCCCGCACCGAAATCCGACCGCGCCTTCATTGTCTCCCACTTTGAGCTTGTCTTCTAACCGCAACTCTTTCCCAGGTGAACCGCGCTCATTATGCACCCTCGCGCGCCTACGAGGACTCTCCCCAGCCTATTGGCCATAGTGCCACCATCTCCGCTCCGCACATGCATGCGTCTGCATGCGAATCGCTGCTTGAATTCTTGAACCCTGGTGCGAAAGTTCTCGATATTGGCAGTGGTTCTGGATACCTCTCGCACGTGATGGCGGAGCTGGTGAAGCCCAATGGGTCCGTCATTGGCGTCGACCATATCCAGGAGCTGGTGGACTTGGCGAAGAACAACACAGCCAAGAGCCAAGCAGGTAGGGAGCTGATGGAGAGCGGCGCGGTGAAGTATATCACTGCGGATGGTCGGAAGGGCTGGCCGGAAGGTGCACCTTACGACGCCATCCATGTTGGAGCTGCGGCGGCGGAACATCATCAAACCCTTGTGGACCAATTAAAGGCGCCCGGAAGGTAAGCGCTAATACCCCGTGTGAACGCGGCAATCCGAGAGCCGTTGCTGACTTCAAGATCCCAGGCTGTTCGTCCCGGTGGAAGAGGGATACATGCAGCACATCTACGTTGTCGACAAGAAGGAAGACGGCAGCGTGGAGAGGAAGAAGCTGTACGGCGTGCAGTACGTTCCTTTGACAGACGCCCCAAAGCGTTCGTAACCCGGGTTTTGTTTTCCACAGGAAGTTCACTCCGACAGATCATCATCATTCACAGTGGACCAGGCCAGTGACGAAGCAACGGGCGAACAACAGCAACTGTAAGGACGTTGGCCTGAAAAGCGTTCTCATAAACACTCCAAACTGGTCATTTGTAGTAACGCTCTGGCGAAAAGGAACAGAATCAGAATGCCATGGATGCGTGCGGACAGTGGGTTCAGGCGCCCATAATGGTGCTTTATCTCCCCCCCTAAAGACACGCGTTTGGTTAAGGCTGTAGTAAATAACTGCGGAGATTGTACTTTCCTACTTCTTGGCTGCGTATGCAGTTGTCAGCTGAGTGTGCAAGACTGTGTACATGTCGAGATGAAACTCGGTGTGCACTTATCTTTTGCTTGATATGGCAGGAAGCAGGTAAGGATACTGCGTCTGAAATGCGGTGTCAACTGTAGGCTTGGTTGATGTAGCATTTAGAAGTCAAGGCTCCTTGCAGCTCGCGGTCATTAGAAGAAGCAGGACCCCGGCCAGGACGTGCGCCGTTTCAGGATGATCCTGTAGTCTCAGAACCAACGGCAGATGATGTGGGGCAAGCAGCTCTGGCCAGTCAAAAGCCGTTGTCCAATGCGGGTGAACCGTGGGCCCAAGCGCCTCCAACGGCGGCCCTTGCCGACGTCAACTCTTCACCATCATGCTACGTTTCCATCATGATCTTTTCTTGGACGTGATCAGTGCGCCTGACAGCCATGTCGAGACTGTGTTCCGGAGAACACCTCGGGACCTCTGCAACAGTAGCCTCAAACTGCCCACAGCGGCCTTAGGAATGCGCAACGGACTCCTCGCCGTCAGCGCCATTGCCCTACTCCTATGTGAACGAGGGGTTTCCACGGGCACAGCGCGCTGACACAAGCACGTGGACAAAGTACCAGGTTTCTTGGGCCCAGACAGGTGACACAGCAAGCGGCCACTTGGCTGGAGTGCACCCAGGTAACTACGCCGGATTATGCGCTATTGTAGACTGTGATTTGCATCCCTCGGACGATTATACTATGGAGTATGCCGTGGCTGATGGTACTGAGTTGCGAGCAGAATGCGGCTCTCCGACGGCGGGAAATTCGATAGTTCCAAATTCTTTCCTTCCTCAGGCAGGCGCGCCGTACGTCACCTCCTCGCTCTTTCCCGTTGTGGCCGCCGTTGCTCTCGCTTAGCGTCGCGTGCCAAGAAAATGTCGAGCTCAAGTTTCTACTCATGCTCGCCCATCCTCTGCCCTTCAACACCTTCTTTTCGACTCACGACAATCTTCCTTCATCGTCACTCCTTCCGTTCGCCGGCCTTTTCGAACACCTTTTCCTGCGTCTTCGGGCGTTTCCCTTTCCCTTTCCTTTCCTACACGCTCCTTGCCGGACCCCCAGCCTTTGCGCTTGGTGCGACCTCACCTGGTCTCGCTCACTTGGCACTCGCGTCACTGTCACGCATCCCTTTCTTTCTTTCAAACTCAAGGGCTGCGGCTGTGCGAGTAAACTGAGACTCATTTTCTTCTTCGTGCTGGGCACTGTTTGTCGCACAGCATTCCACATTCCGACACCCCAAGTCACCTTGGAAACGGCTAGGTAAGTCTTTGCTTTGAATGTGCCCATTCACATCAAATACCACCGCCTGCTGTCATGGAATCTTTAGATCTTCTACCTCTACTTCTCCTCTTTTTTCTTGGCACTAGTCGCTCACTCATTGCTCACTGTTTTCGGTTCTTTGACTGACGCCGCTGGCCGGCACCTGTAGTCCTTTCACGAACTGCATTGCACCACCCTCACTTGCTTGTCAATCAAGATGAAGACCATTTTCTTCGTCCAGCTCGCTCTGGCGATCATGTTCGGCCTGGTTGCCGGACTCCCTCAGCGTAAGCTCAACTTTCTCTTTGATCTTGTAAGACAGTTACATTCTGATGTAGAAATAAGATGCCCGCAATGCTCTCGAGCCACGTGCCTATGTCACGACTACCAATGTCGTTGTCGTTACCCGTCCGGCCGTCATCGTCCATGTCCACGGTACCAGGACTACTTGGGCCGAGACTTTTGCTACTCTCACCCCGACCTCGACCATTGATTCCGAGCCGGATTTTACTTCTACTCTGAGCAGCACCCCAATCAGCGACACTTCATCGATCATCGTCCCCGAATCTCTGAGCTCGGCACCTGAAGCCCTCTCTACCAGTGAAACTCAGATTGTCGTTTCCCACTCGAGCGCTTACTCTTTCAGCGAGTCCAGTACTGAGAGCCCCACGCCAACTCTTGCTCTCCCTACTACACTATATTCACTGTCTTCACGCGCGTACAGTGAGCCGGTTTCCTCTGAGACACCGACTACTTCTCCGAGCTCCTCCGCCAGCGATGGAGATGGCTTCGGTATTGGCTACAATCCATACAATGCGGACAACAGCTGCAAAGACAGTGCCTCCATTGCTAGCGATATCAGCTCTCTCAAGGGCTATGGCATGATCCGCCTCTACGGCACTGATTGTGAACAGCTCGACACCGTCATGCCGACCGTCAAGGAGAAGTTTCCTGGCATGAAGCTGTTTCTTGGTATCTGGCACTGCGATACAGTCGATTCTGCCATGGACGAGGCCCAGTCCATTGTCGATGCGGTCAACAAATACCTCGACGGCGACTGGAGCTCGATTGACACTATCAGTGTGGGCAACGAGGCTATCGATCGTGGAGAGACAAGCGTTGACGACCTCCTTGCCGCTCTCAAAGCAGTCCAGAACAAGCTTCGTTTGTTCGGTGTCCCAGTCGTCACAGTTGAGACTCCCGGCGTATTCCAAGGTTCTGGTAAGGCGCTTTGCCAGGCATCTGATTACACCGCCATCAATGCCCATCCTTTCTTCGACAAATCTGGATCCTGGACGGACCCCAGCCGTGCTGGCGAGTTCACCGAGGCTATGAGGGATCTTCTCAACGACTGCGGTCATGAGCGCACTGTCATCGCTGAGTCGGGATGGCCTCATGGCTCCGACCTGGGCCCGGACTATTTCATCAACAAGCATCTGCCTGTTCCCAGCCCCGAGAATCACGTCGCCGCCATCGAGTCCCTCAAGAAAGCGTACGCCGATCATAAGCAGGACCTCATAGTCTTCTCTGCGTACGACGATCTTTGGAAGGTAGACACGGCGCTGACGATGGGTGTTGAGCATTACTGGGGCATTCTCGAGTAAGGGTGTTCGAAACGTCGGCACATTCCTATTTCCGTCGCGCAGACGCGCTTTTTCCTTTTCTTGTTTCTCTTTCTTGATACCTGCTGGTCTCCAACGGACCACAAACGCTGGGCGCTGTTTTCTCTTTCTCACACGCAGCCCAGCTGCTCACGGCTTTCACGACGGATCATGGCCGACGAATGGTTTTCCTTTTGCGTACATGGCTTCATTCACACGGATGGTTGGTCAAGCACACAGTCTTGATTAAGGATGACGGACTTTTGGTCACATTCTTCTCCCCTTCGGTGTAGATAGCACCAGTCTATTAGCATCAAGGCACGACGAGGTAAACAAGGCACCTCGTTCATTTAGTTCGCGCCTGACCATGCTCTTGCGTGAATCACGACTCTGCCGCTGATGTCGATGACCTATCCTGGGTCGGCGATTGGCTGATCGCCTCAAACCCCTATTGCTCGTTCGCGCGCGCGCGATAAACTTTCCAAAGCTTGCGGAGATCCGACCCGTGTGGTGGTGGCGCGGCGATCGCGGTTCATGCGTCGCCTGACTCTTCCGGACGATAGAGTTCAATCGCGTAATCCGGTGCGCGAGTAAGAGCGACGGCCGGGGGGTCATTATGCTATGAGATGTCGTCACTGATGAAGTGAGTGCGAGGAAATGTGAAAACTTGTTTGTTAGTGCTGTCGTGAACGACATGGGAGTGGCCCGGCAAATGCTAGTGTTAGCAGACTATAGTGCACGCGGATGGTACGGCTCAGATGGTGAAGAGACCCGCGTTGACGAGGGCTTTAGGTTTCGGACATTGGATGACTTTCACACGACGGTATCGGACCGCGGCGATTGGCAAGCACATACACACACATGCATGACACGAAGACTCAATCTGATGACGGCGATGATGATGTGGCGGTCATCTTCACAAGCTTCCATTTTGGGATTCTCTCTTTGTGCTCAGCTTCGCTTCGTTAAGCCTGTCCTCCCGTCTTCAATGCCTTCTTGAGCTCACAGCAGCAGCGGCTTTTCCTTTCCCCCATGCGCGCATCCATCCTGATCGTTTGCTCAGAAAAAGAGTGGATGTTGGAGGACGCATGCAATATTATACCTCCTCTGACCCTTGTATGTCCACCCCCGCTAGCTTGTGCTGCTCGTTGGCCTCCCTTTCGTTCATCCCCCGTCGAGTAGAGTTTCGAAAATGGATCGCTCTCCAGTTCCACATGCATATCAGGCTGTTTTTGCCTCGCCATCCATCCTTACACCTTTTCAATATTACGCCGGCTCCCATGCTTTCGAGCAAGAAAGAAAAGAGGAGGGAAAAAGATAGAAGCGCGGTAGGGAAGGCAAAGGCCCCGGTATCCACACCGTCTATACGCTGGTACGGGAAAGAAAGCGCACAGAAAGACCCGCAAATGACTGAAAAGGAAGGCGGGCTGATGTGAAACAATAATCGACTACAGGGCAGTAAAGCAACGCATATGCAGTTAAAGAGTCCAGCCCCGCCAGCAACATATTCATGGCAGCTCTCAGTGGATATCATGGTAATACAGAGAACATAGTTTAGGAAAAAGGAAAAAGAAAGTGTCGATGGAAATGGGAAGTCCCCGTGCGTATGATTAGTCCCCGCCGATGGAAAGACGCGACCGATGGGTCGGCGGAGGTTGGGGAAACCGTGATGATCGGTATGATAATGTCCGGGTATCTTTCTTCTTTACTGACGCGTGTGTCGACCGTCCTCGACCGTGAAAAGCATTTAGGCATTCCATTCTTTCAGGCTGTTCCATTTGAATCCGTTCCTTTCAGAGATGGCTATTCACCAACACTTGAGTTTGGACCAGAAGCGCTTCTTGCCCCGTACGCTTGCGTCGTCGTCGTCGTCGTGGTCAGGCATACGCTTCTCCTTGGGGGGTAGCGGGGCAGTTTGCGCGGCGGAGGAGCCGGTGCCCATGGCGTGAATGCGGCGAGCTTCGATGACACGACGTACCAATACTGCAAAGCTGGGGTTAGGGTCTGACGGTTGTCCTTTCTCCATATGCGGAGAGAGACTTACGAGCAAACGTCTCCTCGATGTTGACCATCTCCCGAGCGCTTGTCTCCATGAAGCCGCACTTGTGGGTACGGGCCCATTCCAGACCCTGCTGGCTCGTGACCTGGCGATTACCCTGCAAATCGCACTTGTTGCCAGCAGCAATCTTGACGGGCGGCACGGCGCCATTGTCCAGTCGCTGATCCGTCTCCATGTCAATCATCTCCATGAAGTACTCGAGGGCCTCGAGGCTCTGGGAGCTGGTGATGTCATAGACCAGCAGGAAGGCATCGCTGCGCAGGTTGCTGGCGGCCCACAGGCCGCGGTACTCCTCTTGACCGGCCGTGTCCGTCAGCGCCAGGTAGTACGTCTGGCCGTCGATGGTGCGCGTCACGCTGTACGAGTCCTCGATGGTGGGGTCGTAGTCGTTCGTCCATGCGCTGCGGACGAGGCGCAGGGTTATCGAGGATTTACCTGTCCCACGCACCACGTATTAGCTGCCATTGAACGTGCGTTTGCCATCGGGGAAGGCGTACCGCAGCCGCCGTCACCGCAGACGGTGATTGATATCCTGTTGTCGTCCTCCATGGCGGTGTTTGTAAGAGTGGTTGTGGTTGCGGAGAGCGCCGATCAGTTCCGGCGCAGGAACAGCGTGGCCGCAGGGTGTGTCGGGGTGGTTTTGGGATTCGCACTGGCGTGAGCGCGGCCAATGGGCGGGAGGATTGGGTAGGGCAGCGAGTGAGAGGCGTGGGTGGCTGTCGACGGCCGGGGTGAGCCTGCAGGCGGGTGTGTCGAGCGAGGCTCGGCGGAAGTGGTCGGTGATGGTGGTCTTGTCGTTGTTGGCGGGCGCGGAAGGAGGGGAAGCGAGGGCGAGGGCGAGGGCGAGGGCGGGGTCTTGGTGAGGCTGGGACGGGACTGGACAGGCGTGGTGAGGTGGGATTTTGACAGTCTTTCAGTCTCGAGCTGCGCGGACCCTGGACAGCACAGGCTGAGCCAGAACGAGCGCGGTGAAATGAAGCGATCGGCCTCCAATATCGACGGGCCGCCAGGGGCTCTGTGCTGGGCCTTGCGTGCAGCGCCCGCCTCTCGTCAGGGATCACGCCCGCTCCCCCCGGCTGCCGCTAGCCGCCAGTGGTCGATTGCTACCTGACGCCCACCACAACGGCCGCACCGTTGCAATCTGTTTCTCGTCGCCGCAACTGCCACCCGCGCAATCTTCGGCCGCCGCGCCGGGTCGGCGTGCATACCTCCAGTGGGGACACGCATTCGTGCCTCTCTCTCAATTCCAATATTGGATCTCACTGCTCGCTAGAGCATCGCAGAGACGAGCCCACAGCCGGGCGATCTCCAGGTCCTGGTCCTAGCTGCGGCAGATACAATACGAGCGAGAGCTGAGCAAAACGATAACACGCCAATTTGCGCGGCCAACCTTATTGCGCTGCTGCTCGCGCTTTCGCCTGACAAGACAAAAGCAAGCCGAACAGGTGCGGTGGAATGCAATCGGCATGAAGTCAACACCAAGAGCAACGAAGCTTGACACGCGGATGCGCCAGCGCATGCGCTTGACGCCATGTGAAACCGGCCATCTCCAACGCACGGAGGAAAAATTTGCTGGGCGGGGCGCTGGCGTCCTCGTGGCAGGATGAACTCAGTAGTGATCAAGCTGAAGCAACACCTTGTTGATCCTCCCCGGCTGAGCACGCAAACCCTCCACGTTGTTTCAATCGCCGAGCTCGCTAAGCACCCGACCGCGATCTGGCATTGCCGGCACCGCTCAAAGAAGCCATGGTCATTCAAGTCAATGGCGCCGCCACAAATAGGCACGCACAGTGCGCCTGGGCCTGAGCCTGAGCCTGGGCTTGCCGCAAAGAGCAGTCGTCGTCTCTTTAGCCGAGGACGCTGGCCAGAGCTTCCCGTCTGCCATCTGCCCTCACCGCTCGGCTATACTCTATGCCGCTCGCTCTCTCCCGCACTCAACTCCGTTCGATCCATCATCAGATTGCGATGCTCGCCACCTGCGCCAAACGCCGTGTCAGCAGGCCGAAGTCTCACGCTCACGCTCACGCTCACGTCCACGTCCACGCTCGGGGGGCTTGCGTTGCCGTCGCGCTCCCGTGACGCCCGCTGCTTCTCCGTCAACCCCTCTGCTTCAGGCTTGTCACGGTTCCTTTGTTGTTCGTCGACCGCCGCACTGACGCCAAGGAGAACTGCGCTCTGCCATGCAGGTAGCAACAAAGATGCTGTCCTGCTTCTGTCCAACTCCCTATTGTAATCGTTGCCCTCACACCGCCACATCGAATCCGGAAGCTGGATGCTGACGTGTCTGTTCGCTGTCCTGCCTCTCCTTTTACCAGCGTGCTGTCCCCTGCCCTATAGCGACCTCTATGATCGGCCAACCTCGCCTCTCCAGACAGCTCTACCGTCGTGCCGGA
This sequence comes from Diplodia mutila, assembly GCA_022560015.1. NCBI lineage: Eukaryota > Fungi > Ascomycota > Dothideomycetes > Botryosphaeriales > Botryosphaeriaceae > Diplodia > Diplodia mutila. Next base: position 26,138 of record JAFISB010000057.1, on the reverse strand, counting down.
GTTACAGGCATGACAAGTCCGTCGTCTCTGCGAGTTTGCGCATGATCTACTCCTTTAATGCCACGATCCAATCATCGATCGAGTATTTTGTTTTTGATATGTCTGCCCATGGCAATAATGCAAGGGCTGCGCCATTTTACCTTCCTGACGGGTTTCTGCAGCGGGTGCGCAGCAAATCCCCGGCGATTCCTCGCGGTGGAACCTCGATCGCTGGCTTAGGTTGTAGATCATCATCTCGATTTCGACTCTCTTTTAAGCTTCAGTTTGAAGCTATTCGGCAGGGGAACCGCGAGGCCGGGTACGGGTGTGTCGCAGAATTCGCTCAGGCGGGTCGAAGGATCGTTGCCTTTCACAGCCACCGCCGAAACGTCAGTTGCCGCCTGGCGGTGCATCGCCCTACCGTTGGAACGTGGTGACGTTGTAACGTCAATCGTCATGTCCCGATCCGAGCTTCACCGGCCGTTGACTTTTTCACTTGGCCCAGGCGGCTGGCTAGTTGGATACAGTGTGGTTTAGGCCGCAAAAGGCATCGGCATCGGCGTCTTTTACTGACACAAGATTGGTCGCATCACTGAACACGACATGGCAAGTGCATATGACTCGGCTTGACAGCTTTCTTTCAAGCCATCATGACGCGTGCCTGCTCCGGCGTCCCGGAAAACTGGGACACATCATCACCAGTGCCCTTTGAAGTGCCGTGCGATGTAGGTGCTAACTGATTTCGTTGCAAAAAACCGCTTGGAAGATGGACTCGACCCTGCGCGCGTGCTTCACTCACGTCGGGCCACTCATCAAGCGCGCCGCGAAGCCGCTTCGCGAATCCTCGTTGCTCTGTACCAGCTCATCGGCCCGCGAGTCGCCTATCGGAAAAGACATGGAGAAACCTGGCTGTCGACTGCACTGCTTGTGGTTCGATTGACCTAGAGGAGAGCTGAACTTCGTGCTGGGTCGGTCGTTCCTGGAAGCAGTTTGGTCAGATGTTGGTCTCCTCACCTCACTTTTGATTGATGCTGGGGTGCAGCATTATGCAGTGCCGGTGGTGACGCGTAGAGGTGGCTGATGATGGGCCGCGAAAGGTGAAGTGCGAATCTCGGCGGCGACAGCGCGGGGAGGCAAGTGAGTTGGCGCTGGGCGCGTTGGCATGCGGGTCATGGGAGACTTGGAAGGTGGTGGGTGGGTGTCCTCGGGCAACTGTCTAAAAGTGCGGACTCGGCTTGGATGCGTCGAGGGGTAGGATGCGACCGCAGGTTCATGAAGCATCGGAAGCAGGTGCGGATAGGACGAGCGCGGCGATGCAGTGAAGTGCTTGAGTGAGGGACGGGGCGGGCGGCGGCATGTATCGTCTTCCCAGTGGTCGCAGTTCAGTGAAACACCAAGTCGCGATGCAGGTAGTGGCAGGAAGTCACGAAAGCGAAGAAGTTCAAGTAAGGAAAGAGGCAAACACTTGAATTTGGATGCTAAATCAAAGGCTTGATTGAATGAAAAGACCGATTGCGGTCCTTCCCCTACCCAGTGTACACTGGGCTCCCCAAAGCAAACCCGGCGTGAGCAGAGGCCCCACCCACCCGGGATAAAAGTAAGCCGCCCAAGTGCATCCCAGACACGAGGAAGGCTGAAGCTCTTGTCTTGCCGAGCCGAACTCAGCAAGGCGAAGGGAGCTTGAAGGAAAAAAAGAGGTTTAGGTTTTGGGGGGGGCCGGGGGGTTTAAGTACCTGAGCTGGGTGGTACGTGCGTGAAACTGGCCTCGTGAGCCGGGCTGTTAGTTGCCAGGGCGATGTTGGAGGCGAATACGTGGGCTTCCTCAATCGGAGTGTGTGTGCGGGTGGTGGGGCCCGCAGGGGAGGGGTTGCCAAAAGGGGAAATACCAAGAGTCAAGGCAGTGCCTCACCGTAGTGGCCACACACTCCTCTACACAGAGAATTCCCCCTTCTACCGCAGCTGAGAAGGTGGTGGAGTGGGACATGGGACTTTCATCGCCATATCCGGGCAACACTCCCCGTCGTAGACCGGCTTTGCGGAATTCTTAGGCGGAAGAACAAGCTCGCTGGTGAAATTCATGACCATCAGTGATTCTTATCCGCCCCGCGCAGGACGCTACACCCTTCCAAAATGGCCATTCGAAGCAAACATCTGGACATAGATGCGAGAATTAACACTCTTTCAACATAGGCAGTTGAGGCATATCACCGGGCATAGATGTACACGTTAACACTTTTTCTACATGGGCACTTGGAGCAAGCATCCGGACATAGACCCAAGGTTTAATGCAATTCCAAAGTGAGCAGCGGAAGCAAGTGTCTGGACATAGATGCGAGACTTAACACTGTACAAAATGGTATCATTCAAACTCCCTTCCCATCCTCACCTCCCCTCCCCCGACCATCCCCCACAAAAAGCTCCGCCCCCACCATCGCGCCACCGCCATCACCGCCCTTATCCCCCCCGGAACCCCCATCCAACACCTCCTCCACCGTCCCCCTCGGCGCCCTAACCAACTGCACCGCACTCAACCCCGTCACCTCCGCCGCCGCCGCCGCAACCGCAAAAACCGCTCTCAACTGACCCAACCCGTCCGCCCCACCCTCCCCACAAACCCTCCGCGCATCCCACCAAACCGCGTACAAGCTCACACACCACAGCGCATGCACTATAAGCACGATCGAGCTCAACATGGACGAGAAGCCCCAGCGGTAATTCGACGCGTCGCTGCCGGTGCCGACCTCGGGCAGGCATTTCGTGTTGGCGTTGATTTGATTGTCGTCGTAGGCGCGGCCGGCGTAGCAATACCAGCCGGACATGTACGCGCCGAACACTTGCCTGCTGGAGTGGCGGATGGAGTAGTAGTAGGAGTAGGTCTTGCCGGCGATGTCGATGGTGACGGTGTCGTTGCCTGTGAGGGAGGCGTGTTAGTTGCCAAGCTCTCTCTCCGTTACTTTCCCCCCAAAGGTGGGAGATGAAGTGGTAGGTAGGTAGGGAGGTGGGAGAGAAAAAGAACGAAAGAAAACCGCTTACAGTTGTAGCTCTTTATTTCTGTCCCCATGAAGAAGCCGAATTGATCGGGAATTCCCTCGGCTACGGCGTACGTCTCGTTGCGGAAAAAGGCGCCTAAGAAAAGTCATGTTAGGTAAAGCGGGCAGATGCGCGTGTTCGTTTGTCGGGCGGGTGTGCTCACAGCCTTCGATGGTGTGATGCTCTCGGAGGTAGGGCATGTAGCCGGTGTCGGACCTCTCAGCATTCGGGTCGGTTGTCCAGCAAGTCGAGTTGCCTTGAACCGGGTTAGCACAGGGTTCGGCGAAGGTTCAAGGTGGTCAGCATTACATGAGTACACCTGTGCTTCGGACCGCAGGTCGATGAGGGCGGCGTCCTTGTATGACATGCAAGTTCCGTTCTCCACGCCGGGGAGATCGTCGTAGGAGAAGCCGGGCACGAAGGCGCTGTTGGGAACATATTGGTTGGTATCAGGAACCTGCACGTACGCGGAGGCGGTGCTGATGTAGCCAGCCATGGTGGAGAGGAGAGTCGGCATGGCCAAGACGTAGACGATGGCAAGAGCGCTGTAGGCGAAGAGAAACACGGCTCGGCGGCGCGAATGGCGGCCCAGGTCGCGGAGTAAGGCGATGACAGTGACGGCCGAGGCGCCGTTGATGGAGATGCCGGAGAAGGTGCGGTAGGGCACGGGCGACAATCGGATGGCGCGGAGGAGGGCGTTGGAAAGGACGACGTAGCTGAGAGCGCTTGCGACGAACTGCGTGCCGCGGGCGACGAACAGGTCCCAGATGGTGTCGACGAGCTTGGCTAGCCAAAAGGGGAAGGATTGCGAAGACACGCGGTCGATGGTGAAAATGCTCTGGGCGCCGCTAGCTTTCGAGCCGTAGTCCTGGTGGTTGCTCACCGCGATTTGGCGAGTTCCGCAGACTACTTGCTTTGGCTTGAACGGATCGTTCACGAGGCTGAAGTACACGACAAGAGGCAGAAATCCAAAGCCGAAGAGGATGGCAGCAGCGGCGGCGTGTCTCTTAAAACCGGTCTTTGCGATAGGTACTTCCCGACCTCTGCCCCCCGACTGGCCGGCACTGACGGAGGAACTGCCATCAGTCGCGTCTGTCGCCAACTGTTGTTCAACCTTGCTGTAAGTAGCTCCGGCCATGGTGAAGATGGACAGCGGGAGATGTAGGCTGCGATCAAGGTGCGGCGCAGCGGTGAGTGGGCCTTTATGATGATTGATGGTTGGCACCAGCGTTTCGGTGGCGCAGCCAGGATCTGCATCCCTGCGGCTGCGTCTAAATTTGGCCCCAACATGCACGGCCAACTAACGCGAGCTTACTTGAGTGTTGCAGAGATGTCGTCATGGCGAGAACGCAAGAGCAAGAAGAAGGCATTGCATGAGAGAATGGAAAGTTCATCAATTGGCTTTGAAAACACGCATGCTTTATTTGGGGATCTTGAAGGGATGCGCCTCAGTGTTAAAGACGTAATCGTCCAAGCTGATGACGTCTGGTTTGGAGAAGACGAGGTAGAAGTATTTGAGCGTTTCGGCCGTCCAGAAGCTCTGTGATGAGTAGAATGAGGAATACAGTCAGCACAATCGTTCCTGACGGGCACAAGGGCGGGGAAGATAGCATTCACCTCCATGCTGTCCATCTTGGGCGGTTTGCCATCCGTCACCGTGCAGTCCACCAACGCCGCATTTGCCAGATCCGTCTGTGTCGACTGCTGTATCGCCGCAAACATATCCCACGCAGCCGCCTGCAGTGACTGGGCACCCGTAATGCGGTACAACACGAACACGCTTTCGATTGCTTCAGGTCGCAAGATGTAGCGCCGGTCGGGGATGGCGGTAATGCCCGGCTGCAAGCGGTCCAGCGCTATCGACTGGTCGACATTAGCCGTGCGGCCTAGTCGCTCTTCAATCTTCTTTTTCCAATAAGCCTCGTCCCAAGGACAAGACTGGGAGAGGAGATCAGCTGTGGAGCTTATCGAGGAAGTGTCGGGGCAGGGAACGAGATGGGAGATCTCGGGCATGATGCCAAGAGGGAAAGTCTTATATGTCCAGACGCAGGCATCCGTCAGCCTCTGGCCAATGGTGACATGGTCTGGTATTTCAAAAAGTCTGCCGCCCAGGGCGAACATGCCGCCTGCGAAGCAAACCAAGTGCTGCCATTCTGCATGCAACATGGCGAAACCTTTGCCGTCAGTGCGGACGGAGCCGGCGGCAAGAAGGTCGGCGCCGTCAGGGACCATTGGCTTGAAAAGGAGATGCTGGACGGCTGTGTTCATTGAACCTTCATAGAGGGCACGGTAGAGAGGGGCAAGGCCACCAAGCAGCGCGTAGGTCTTGGGAAAGTACTCGTACAGCGAATCGGCCATGCCGCCGAGGGTAAAGGAGCGATCTCTTGTGAAGTCGGCATCTCTAGCGTTGACCGTGACGGGCCACATTCCGGGCAGGTCGGTACGGGACTGCTGGTCCTTGAAGATATCCATGATGCGGGCGACAGCATCATACCACTTGGGGTCCTTGGTGATTTGGGACAGACGGGTGAACTCCATTGTAAGGGAGCCGATCTCTGCGACCAGCACGGTCTGGTCGGCTTCTTGAGGAAGGTCGTCAAGGGCCTTGATGGGGTTCCAGCGGGTGATGGGCATGCGGTTCGGGGTGTCAAAGGCAACGTAAAGCATGTCTGCCACCTCGACGGCTTTTTTCAGCAGCCGCTTGTCGCCGCTGAGGTCGTAGGCGCTGAGAAAGCCGCCCAGGTATCGGATGGTGGTCTCGAACACGTTGATCTGGTCGACGGTGGTGGAGGAGAAATCGATGTGAGCAACAGCAGCAACGGCCTCGTCAAAGTCCTTCTTCATGCCCATGATCCAAAGGGTGTCGAGGGTGTCGACAAGCGTGGCCGCCCAACCGCCAAAGGTCGACTTGGAGCTCCCGGAGATTGGGGCAAGCTCATCCTGCAGCCAGGCATTCTCCCGGTAGGATTTCCACGACCTCTCGAAGGCCTTTTTGACCTCGGCGCGGCGCTTCTCGCGCAGCGAGGCAGCAGTGGGGTCCTCTTTGCCAAAGGCGAATTGGACGGGCGGCAGCTTCTTGGGCTTTCCTTCGGGGAGGCCCCGGAGTTTCTTAACGGGATAATGCTGCTTGCGCTTGGCCCAGTTGAATTTCTGGAGCGGCTGGGCTTGGGACTCGTCGGCAGAGAAGACGGGGAGATGGGGTTGGGCAGGGGCGTTGAGGAAGTAGAAGAAGAAAAGAATAGTGGCGGAGATGAGGATGTAGGGCACGAGGCGCTTCTGCTGGAAGCGGGTGGGCGCCATGATTGGTGCTCAGGTGTGCTGACGGCGCCACAAAGTGGGCTGCATGGGTGACGCAACGTTTCAGTGTTTGAGTCGAGACGAGACGAGACGAGAGGGGATTTGTGACAGTTGGGGCGTTCGCGGGGGACGACAGCGACGAACGACAGGGCCAGTTTCCAGGGACGGGAGATGACGTGAGGGAATGGGAATGTGCAGACACTTGGCACCTTCCACCCTCGCGCCGTCAACAAACCCGGAAGCCGCCCGCCGCTTCTTCCCCACAACCTCAACCCTTCTTTCTCCGTTAATAATCCACACCTTCCACAGATGTCACCCGCTGATCCTGCTTTCACCCAACACCGGCGACGACTTTATTTCACCGCCATCAAATCACCCATTTTTTATCAAAAGTCTATCAACGCCACCACTTGTAATCCGGCCATGCTGCGCCGACACCTGGGTACTTCTCCTGTAGGAGCCGCCTCACCTCCTCGTGCAGTATTTTCAGCGTGTGCCGCACGTCATCCTGCCCACCATCGCTTCCGTCGCAAACGTACTTCGGGCTCTGCAACGCCAGCTCAAAGAAACCGTACTCTCCCTTCTGCCGGTAATAGTCCATGAACTCCGAGTCCATCCATCTTGGCCAGGACAGGTCATTGTCCAGCATCTCCTCATCGTACGGGTTCCAGCCGACCTCCCAGCGCGTGTACCGCTCCTCATCGTCGTTGACCTTGTCATGGTCATGGTCATCGACCTCGTCATCGAACTCGTCATGGTCATGGAGGTCGTCCTTCTCTGGCTTGGCGCACACGTCGACGTCCGCATCCCGTAGTGCTTCGGTAACCATCAGTATGGGGCCATAATCCACATCGCCCAACCGGGGGGCTGGGCCCGTGAGGCCGTATTTCGCCTTCGCGGCCTGTCTGTCGTAGACAAGGAGCATCTCGAACTTCAGGCCCAACGTTAAGGGGAGCGGGACCGTAGTAAGTATTACGATGTCAAATAATGCACCGTGTGTAAGCACTTGCTTGGACCGATTCCTGTTTTGAAGCCTGCTTCAAGTTTGGGATGGTTTGGATCGATGGTTTTCTCCAACACCCCCCTCCCGCCTTACTGTGCCTAATATACAATCCCCATCTGTCGATTGCCGAGTAACAGGGTCCTTGTTCAATGTTCTTTTTACTCATAACTGAGCTATTTTTAAAACCCTTTGTCTCTACGCTGAACAATGTTTTTGTCTGCCACCCCTTAGACAAAGCCTACTCTGCTCCTTCATCTACATAAGACATCGATGTGCCATATGCAAGACGACACTCAACACCACGGCTCCGGTAGCCTGCCATTAGCGTCAAAAAGGAAAGGTAAGTCCCCTACATCGCATTTCACTTCTAACCAACGTGCCGGCCCACCCAACCCATCGTAAAAGAAACCGTACTCCCCCCAAAAGAAATAAAGTCAACAACCGTCAACACACCGAGGCGAGGAAAAAAAAGAAGAGGACCACATAAAAAAAATCTTAAGAAAACAGTAGCCATGGCCATTCTCTTCTCCATACTCCGCTTCATCCGCATCGTCTTGTGCCGCAACAGCGCCTACACCTGTACCGCCAAATCATACCACCAGGACACCATGGATCTAGAAGCGGGAACTGAGCCTTCGCTCCAGTGGAGGTGCTGCCGCTGCGGCACGCGGAACGGCATCGAGAATGAGTGGGGCCTTCTGTGCCGTCGGTGCGGGCACGACTTTGATTCTTGCTTCGCCTCGGCGCGCTTGAGGCGGTTGAAGGTGGATACCAACAGGAGGTGGTAAAGTACGGGTATGTATTGTGAGTGAGCGATGGGGAGCGTAAAAAAATTGTTATTTTTTTCTTGGTTATAGCATCGACTTAGCGGCTTGTATATTTCATCTTAATATTGTTATTTGCTTATGTATCGACATGTAGTGGCCTACATGTCAAGTGTCTTTCATTATTTGGTTAAGCGTTTCTGCTTTCGCTTTGTGGGTGTTTCTGAAAATTCGATGACTGACGATAGGAATCAATAACAGTTGTCGTATTGGATAGGGACAGTACACGCTCGGTTTACTTGGTCTCTCAAGAGGGTGCGAGGTGTTGAGGCTCTTGGCCGGACGATATGCCCAGCTGTATCGACTCTCCGCCCGTTAGTGCTCCTGTCGTTGTAGAACAGACTCAAACAATCTGGGTAAGTGTGAGAGAAGCTAGCTTCGTCCCTTGCTGAGCTCGAGGACAGTGTAGGTTCAAACATAGGTCTAGACGATGCGGATCTGAATTGTCGCTGACTGTGCGACATGCAGTGGCATGGTTCACCAACCCAACCGAACGATTATGTAACCTCTCACAAACGTACGAGGCTGGAAGCCAACACAAAATCACGATTCCCGACCAGTCAAACAGGCTTGAACATCTATCTTGATTGAATGCCTCTGTACTAGGTTATCTGAACACACAGAATACCTGCGCCTCGGGCGTTTCTTCCCCCCTTCGTTGTTTTACTAATGCCTTTTAGGAAAATCCAAGAATTCCCCGTTCCTTTGTCCACACGGGCTCCTCAACCCCAGGCTCCCTCACCGTACCACGCACGCCGCAGCCAATTGTATATTTATCAACAGGGTAAAAAAAAAAGGAAAAAACACCCGCGCTCCTCTTTCTATGAGATCTGCCCAACCGCCCGAAAATGACATGTAGAAAAAGCTCTAAACGAAGCCTTTTTGTTTTTCTTACTGCGCAGCCGGTGCGGTCTCCTTGGCCGCGTCGGCGGCAGGGGCCTCGGCGGCCGGGGCGGCCGGGGCGGCACCACCCTCAGGGACGCCAGCGCTGCCAGAGAGCGACTCGGGGTTCTGGATGGCAGCGTCGTCCTTCTTGTTCAGCCACTTGGGGGGCTTGGTGAAGGCAGGGTCCTGCCACGGGCCCATGTCGCTGAGCTCGCAACCGCCCTGGCACTCGCAGGAACCACCGAACTGCTTGGGCAGGTTCTCCTTGGGCACCTGGGCGAGCAGCTCCTTCTCGTAGCTGCTGCCGAGGACGTGGATCTTGTTGACGGTGACGGGGTCAAGGAAGCGCTTGATGACGCTGAAGATGCCGGAGAAGCCCCAGGGCGCGTTGATGATGTACATCTTGCCGAGACGCTCGGGGTAGTAGTTCTGCGAGATGTTGGAGGTGGCCTGGACGTAGCCGTAGACGGAGCTGGCCTTGGAGATACCGACGCCCTTCAGATCCATGATGGTGCAGCAGGTCTCGAGCAGATGGCCGGCCTTGCGCGAGCAGGCGGGCAGACGGGGGTCAGCGACCTTCTCGTACTCGCAGACAAGGTTCTGGAGCATGCGCTCCTGGCTGGTGACCTTGTAGAGGGCATTCAAGTCGACCTTTCCGAGCTGCTCAATGTACAGAGGGCGGCCATCCTAAAGGCGGGGTCAGCGCATTGTCCCTAGCGTCGGGCCGCGACAGGGAAGGCGTACCTTGTCGGTCTTGTGGTAGTATTGCGGGTAGTACTCGAAAACCTTGGCGCGCTCGGTGTACTCGAAGGTGTTGACGAGGGTGTCGATGCCGCCGCCAAACTCTTTCCTCCACTTCTCGCTGTCAAGGAACCTGGGGAGATGTCAGGGCGCAACGCGTCGGGCGATGGGTGGAGTGGTGCTTACATCTGCTTGGAGAGGTCGATGTTGAACTTGCGGGCGCGCAGGAAGCGGAGCTGGATGGGAGTCAGTCTCAGTCGTCGCGGACAAAGAAGCGGGGAGTAGCAACCATGGTCAGCGTGTCCAGGCGGTCGGTGACACCCTCCTTCTCCAGGGCGGCGCGCAGGTCGTCGACAGCCTTCTCCTGCTCGGGCGAGAGGTTGCCGGGGTGGCCGGACAGCGGGTCCGGAGGGATGGTGGGGAAGTCATAGTCGTCGTACTTGGGGTTGAGCTTGAGCGTCTTCTCGGCCATGGTGACGGTTTGTTGCGAGCGGGGAGGGTGGACGGGAGTGAAAGAAGCGGGCGGCGGGAGGGGTTAAATAGAGGCGTGCGAGCGGGCGGCCTCGGGGGGTGGGACTGGAGCGAGCTGCGGGTGGTAGAGGAGGAAGAGTTGGAGGGGGATTGGAGGGGAAGAAATGGTGTTGCAAAATAGGGAGGAGAGAAGCTACCATGGCGGGGACTTGTCGGCCTCAGACCAAGGGGCCCACGCCGCCCGCTGGCATCGCACGTGCACCTTCCGCCCCGAATCACACTCTCCGCCTTCACCACCCCGTCACCGCCAGACCTCGACGCGCCGGCTTCGTGCAGCATGCCCACCGCCCTCTCCTATCTTCACCTCTACTCCTGCCGCCACCCGCCACCCGGCACCCGGCGCCCAGCTCAGCCACCGCCCGCTGTTCGCTCTCCTGCCCGCCCTTCCCATGCGCCGCTCCCACGCGCCGCTCCCACGCCGCCGTCTCTCACTTCCCCACCCATCGCACGTCACGGCCTTTACAGTTGATCTTCGTGTTGATGGAAATTTATCAACCGCCCCTGCTGAGGGTCTGTGCTTACAGGCCACCGTGTCCCCGAGATGAGGCTCCCCAAGATTGAGTGCTGGACGCGTGGCGTAGCCAGTCCGCGTGGCTCGACGGCGCCACAGGAGCCGATCTGTATCGCTGATCTGTTTGTGGAGATGGCCCGACGCTTGTGTTTTCGATCAACCCATTGCCATTGCTCAGACGGATGCGGAACTAACCGGCAGGTGAACATCTCCCCCGTCTTTCTTCTCCGCAAACATTCATTTCTCTCATGTTCCCACCTCTGAAACAGCCCTACCTGCAAACGAGATTTGTCTCTCACCAGCAATCGGCGGCCGGAGCAAGAGAGGAGGGGCTCAGGAGAACCCTGTCGAGAGCGGCATGGGAAAGACATGCCGTCCGGATTTGGTTGAAGCCAAGTCGGCCAAGCCATCTTTCTTTGACTATGAGGTCCAGGAAGAATTCTAGAACTCATGAGAAAGAGAGAGAGAGGGAGAGAGGGAGAGAGTTTTAGACAGATCTGCTTGCGTTGTCTTCCCGCACATCAATCTCATAATATCATGTCTTTTATCAAACTGCATTATTCTTCGAACGACGCTGGAGAGGCGCGCGAAAGAAGTGCATCCTTCCGCAACTTCCTGGTTTGGCTCTTTCTCTTCTTGTCGGGCTTCTTTCCCGCTCGTCAGCATATGGCAGGCCCGCGCTCTTGCAGTCACCGCGTGACGAAGTGCAGATATAAGATTCGTGCGAGATGATGAGGACCCAACTTCAACCACCGACCCCGACGCTTTGTCCTCTTCACATCCACGTCAGCCACACTTGCTCCTAACCATGGCCAGCCCACCAGGACTGAAGAGGCCGTTAGAGGCAGACGAGAGCAGTGTCAAGAAGCCAAAGAAGTCGAACCTCGAGTACGTATATCCAACCTCGCTCACTTTCACTTGCGCATACATCTCATAGCCCATTCCTTAGTGGTGACCACAAGCACCCGGTCGACGTCAGAGTAGGTACCGGCGCAGAGAGCGAACGTTTTCACTGCTTCGCGCCACTCTTAAGGCGGTACTCCCACCACTTCAGAAACGAACTGGCAGACAAGAAAGACGACGTTGGCCCCGATGATCTTCCCAGCTATTCCGTCCCAGTCCTATCTCTTCCGACCGAAAAGCCTTCCGACTTTTGGCTTTTCAAAGAGTACATGCAAAACCCACGCTTCTTCTCTACCGCCGCCGAAGTGAGAACGAAGAAGACTTTCGACCTGGCGCGACTCTTCTGCTTCGCCGATCGCATCGGCGCTCTGAAGCTAAAGAATGTCTGCATCGACTGCCTTCACTTGAAGACCCAACAATTGGTCTTGCGGCTCAGTAATCCAGGAAAGCGGAGCAGTGAGGAGCTGGCGATTGAAGCCATCAGGACCTGGAAGCGGACCGCTCGCTGGGTGTTGAACCACCCAGACATCCATCCCGAGAGCTCCGGGCTCTACAAGCTCGTTACCGACTTCTTCGCATTCTTCGTCTTGCAGATGGTGCCCGTGCTCGAGGAGAGCCTCATATCCGACTTACCCAACTCCTTCCTCTGGCACATCCTATGCGCTCTCGAAAGCGCCCTGGCTCGGCATGTGCCCGGCTTACCCGCTCCGACGACACCTCTCTCTACGAGAATCGCGTCCCCGAGTACTGTTATTCAAATCAACGAGAGCGACGATGAGAAAGACACACTTTTCGTCCCCTCGGGCAACAACGCCACTACGAGGCCTACACCTGCCCCAGAGGAGGAAGTGGCGCTAAGAGCCCTTCCGAAGGGTGGCCTCATCAGCAAGATACTGCTCCTGGCCGGAATCATGCGCGCCCTCATAGATGGAACGTTGCAGAAGCCACAGCCTCCCAAGAAGCGGGGCCGGCCGTCGAGAAAGAAGAAGGGCTGCAATGATGACAGCAGCGACGATGGTTCAACCGGAGATAGTGCAGAGGAGCACGAGCACGAGCACGATCACAGCAAGAAGCAACAGACACGGAAGTCTGCTTTCTTCGGCGTTTCAAACCTTTGCAGATACCACTATCATAGCTCCGCAGACATGAGGAGCCGTTGCGAGCGGACATTTGAAGCGGCGAGCGCGAGAGAGGTGTGGCCCATGGTGCCGGTCCTTCGAAGATGAGCGAGTCAGTTCAGTAGAAGAGGATGGCGCAAGGCGAAGTGTTGGACGAAAGGTGGAGAGGACCGATGGGTTCCTTCGTAGGTCTTCGATAGCCCGATCGTCGCTTCATTCCAAGCGTTGCATCCCTCCCCCAGGGCTACCTCACCACCGCGCTTTCGGTTGACGAAAGAGTGAGAACTATGTCAGTAATCTTGGATGGGAGTTTGTCCACAACGGCCCAATCATCGCTTCACTCCAAGCGTTGCCTCCCTTCCCCAACGCTGACAGCGACACCAACGCTGGCGCCTCGACTCTCACCATGGCGGCTCAGCCGGTTCAGCCTACTCAGACTGTTTTTCAGCCTGCTCAAGCCCAGGGTTACCAACACGCTTTCGTTGACGGTATGGTGAAGCTTGTTCGCTGTCGCGATCACGGAATTCCCCCCTCAGACCGCCTTCGATGGTGCAGCTACTCCTTCATCTCTTCCCAATACCTTCTTTTCGAATCTTATGACGAGGGTTTGGACTGCGTTGGATGAATCTACGACGTCGGTTCCCGAGCGGACAACCTTTCTCACCCTTCACAGAAAGTGATGCTTCATGTGGATTTTCTTGCTTCTGGGCGTCGGGGAGCGCAAAAGTGGCTGGGGCGTTTTGGTGGGGGGTTCGATGTATGGGAGCCAAAAGACATATTTGCAGGACAAAAAGCGTGGTTTCAAGAGCGTCGATGCTGGAGACGGGGCTCCAGTCATCCGAAAATAGAACTCCTACATGGTAAACAAATCAATCATTTCAAGATAACAGCAACGATCAAGAATGGTGATTCTTGCCTTTTAGCCGCATATCTCTCTCTCCCTCTCCCTCTCCCTCACTGCCTTTCGTGGACCTCGCTCCGGAGCCTTACTGCAGTGATGTTATTCACCCGTCAGCACGGCATTCATCAGCGTCAGACAAAAAGATAAGAGATGCCCTACCATCCCAATAACACCTTCCGCTCACCCACCCCTCCAAAACTACTACGCGTGGCCTCAAGAAAAAACGCAATCCGGCCGCGCGGCAATCTGTAAGTCTGTCTTACAACAGCACGACGACGCCGCCTTCACGAGTCTGGCTGCCAAGGCAAACGACATATCATCATCTTCATCACATGAAAACGAGCAGCCGGGGGCGACGTGCGAGCAGCATCACGTTTTGGCAAAAATTCCTCGTTTCCATTCCTCCCACCCAATTATCCACTCTCTATGCACTTATGCTCCCCCCTCCCTCCCCTAATGCCGATACCCCTCATCAAATCCCCGCCGCCGCCGCCACATTAGGGCAGAAGGGGGAGAGGGGGGGGGGGGGGGGGGGGGGAGCGACAAGGATGAAGAGAAGAGAGACACCTTCGCGCACCCACCCATTTCCACAGCAAAAACCCCCACCGCCCGCCT